>JARKIE010000036.1:0-531887 GCA_029378255.1 Mycena rosella | reverse complement strand
CGCGGCGGTGCTGCCGCCCTCTCCGTCCCCCCCGTCCCCAAAAGGAGGCCCGGGCAAGCTCCTGAAACTGCGGCCTCCGGGGCCGCAGCCCGAGGGGACGGACGACAGTGACCCCGGCACGTTCACATTCACGCTCACTGACCACCAGCCCGTATATATCCTGGGCTGGTCGATGTCGTGCTACTGGCCTGAAGGGAAAGCGGCGCCCACTATCGAGGTGGATCACCCATCGAATTACATCTTCTCCGACCGCCTGAGCATCTCCGTCGATAATTCCCGCTCGACTCGGTGGCACTGTAAAGTGACCTTTGTGATACAGTCGTCGTATAAATTTCCGGATTTGTTGTAGGCTTATCAACTCATTTATGTCTTTTCCTTCTGTTTTGAGTCCGGATCAAATTAGTTGATGTGGTAAAGCTTTCTTTGTTCCTTGCTCCCAGTCAATCTACGGCCTCTTCACCTCTGTTTCGATGGGGGGATACAATCTCTTCGGAGTCTTCGCCGCTTAAATAGGCGCGCGTATGCGCCATGCGGCGCGTGCCACTGGAATTGGATATTCAGGATGGACTCCATCATGCCTTCGCGGTCATGGGTCTGCAAACCTGGAAGAATAGACTTCCGGCGGGGTAGAGTTTAGATAAATCATCGTACGTCCTGGCACGTCCACCAGCACCATGTTTTCTCTCGTCCCCATCTCATTTCTAACGCTCGGTGTTCTCCCTTCCCTCAGCCAGGCCAAAGGCACGACTGACTGGAAGCAGAAATGCGAAGCGTTCACCTCGCTTCCAGCCATCCCCGAGTCAATCAATGCATCTCTCACCAAAGTGGATTACTACCCAGCTGGCGCGCTGTTCAACGAGACTGACCCGAACACGAGTTTGGAATCCACCAGGTATCTCGTCTGATTCATGGCCGAAACGGCGCTGAACGCGAAATACAGCTTCAAGGCCTTTTGTCGCGTCCAAATTAACATCACGACCTCGAATACGACCTCTGCGGTATCAGAGATTTGGTGAGAGCATATACAATTAGAGCGAGCAAGTGTATTCATCATAGATTAGGCTTCCAGACAGTTGGTCTGGTATATTTTGGGGCACCGGAAATGGCGCATCGGGAGGCGGCCGTAAGTATCAATTCCCCGTATCATTTTGACCCTCTGCTCAACTGCATTCTAGTTAACTGGGGCGATCTTGGCTACGTTGCGGTCAACCATGGCTTTGCCGGGCACGCAACGAATGGCGGTCACTCTTCCAATGGCTCGTCTGCGGTGGCCTTTGAAAATCCAGAAACTTTGACTGACTGGGATTATCGTGCAATGGTGAGTTCTGCGTTTTCGACCGAGTCTTGATGTTTAAAGACCCTCAGCATCAAGGGACGGTTGCCGGGAAAGCTATCACGGCGAAGTATTACGGCAAAAATACCTTTCATTCATACTATGGCGCTTGTTCTGCTGGTGGCCGACAAGGGTGGATTGAGGCCGAGCGATTTCCAGAGGACTACGATTCGTGAGTTACAATGCATCTATGTAGTCCAGATGCACTCTGAATACTAATAACAACCCTATAGCATCATCACTGGCTCTCCAGCTGTCGACGACATTCGTCAGTCGGCATCTGCGTTATGGGTCAATCAAAAGGTCCTCCCCGTCAACGGCTCGACTGGTTCAGCAACGAAACGTGGGGCCTAGTACACAGCGAAGTGCTTCGGCAGTGCGATGAGATCGACGGCGTAAGTCTATCGCCTTAATCGTCCAAAATCAATTATCAAACACCGTTCTAGCTGAAGGATGGCATCCTATCGAACCCCCAGCGCTGTAACTTCCGCCCCCAGGCAATCGCCTGCCGCCCGGGCCAGACGACAGGCTGCCTCACTGCCGCCCAGCTTGGCGTATTGCGATACGTTTACGAGCCTTGGGTGGACGTGAATGACACTTATGTCTATGCCGGGTTCCCGTACGGAGCAGAGGCAGGATTCATCACAGGGAATCTCCTCGCGGATGGCGGCGAGTACGGACAAGACGGTGACTTCTTCCGCCACGCCATAGTGCACAATTCTTCTTGGACCGTCGACCAAATCGACTTCGCTTTGGTGCAGCGCGGGGTCGAGGAGATCGGAGGTCCTAATGGAGACAGCGTACGCTACGACGCCCGTCTACATACCCGCCGCTGATATACATTAGGCCACAAACCCGAACATTACTGCATTCGTTGCTCGGGGCGGAAAGTGAGGATACTGCTCTGCTCTCGTACTCTATGTTGACGGATCCGCAGAATGATTCACTACGTGGGCTGGAACGATCAATACCTATCGCCCTTTGCATCGATCCGCTGGCACGATGAAGTCGATAGTTTCATGACGACAAATACGGAATACACCACGACCGACTATTATCGACTTTTCGTTATCCCGGGAATGAAGGTAAGCCCTCGGTGTTCCTTTGCATCAACTCCACACTCAGTCCGCATCACCAGCATTGCGGCGGCGGCGAGGGCGCCAACTTCTTCGGACAACCGTCCGTGTACACAGCGGACCCCGTCTCACTGGAGCCCTCGCACAACGTGATATTCTCCCTCTTCGACTGGTGCGTAGTGGCCCGCCGTCATCCTCCCATCTATTAACTTGCTTTGCAGGCACCAGAAGGGGAAAGCGCCCGACAGCTTCATCGGGACAGCGTTCCGCGACAACAACATATCCCTGGGTGTGAACTACGAGCGGCCCATCTGCATGTGGCCCAAGCACACGACGTACAACGGCCATGGCGATCCCATGAAGGCGTCGAGCTTCTCCTGTGCCCTTTGAGGGATCTAGCTACTATCTAACTCTCCAACGGATATACTTTAACAATAAATAACCGAGAAGCCTCGGTGGTTACAAGTGCACATAAGTACTATTTTCAACCACCTAGTTGGCCACCCTACCTAGTTGGCCACCCTACCTAGTTGGCCACCCACCTAGTTGGCCACTTGAGAGCTAGAAGGCAGCAGAGCTTGATAATTATGACTGGGCATAATGTACGAACAGAGTACGACCTCCCACGAATGTCCAGACCAAATTTCAGCCGAAAGTGATGGGTTGATTCAAAGCTACGTCATCGCGGATCGGCATCCGAAGCGTGGGGACATCAATTTTCTTGCCGTCGGGCCGCTCGCCTCACTTGCCCTCGCCATTTCTCCACCATTTCTTCGTCAATCCACGACTTTTGGGGCTCGTTCTGATCCCCCGATGCTGGAATTCTCTCCTTAATGCCACTGGATGGCAATGGGCTGAATTATCTTTCTTAACACACTTGGGAAAGGACCACTTCCTTTTTGAGTCAGCCATACTGGCCACCGTCGGGGTACACGACACCGTCATGCTATTGGTCTGAATTTTTACACAATACTTCTAATTCATAAGGCCCTCCGGGCAGCCCCTGTAACCTCCCGCGGAACCTTCAAAATATTTGGGAGTGCAAAACACGACGAACAGAGTTGGAACCTTGATTATCGCTTGAAGTTGATAGTATTTACTGTGCTCTGTTCACGGAAACGAGAAGAAAATTGCAACCGTGATGAGACTTATGGTTAGGTGCACATGGACTTATTTGTCCGATTGGCCCCAATTGTGTTCTCTTCGCACTCTCCTGGCCAGACTGTCTAGGGATATAAACATTCCTTGGGTAATATACAGATTCTGTAGACTAACCAGTCTGCTTACAACTGGCACAAATTGACAGCTTTGAATAGTACCAGTCTGCCTGCCCATGGCAGAGTGCTTGCCATAGTTTTGCGGCTCGTAGCAGCTCGTAGCCAGACTGGTTAGATTCCGGTCAAATTTACGTTGTGGTTCTGTTCTGTAAAAAGCTTTTCAAGTGCCGCATTAGATATACATGTATTGAACAACTCTTTTACTGGACACACAAATGTCATTCACAGGCGTAATGAGGGTCCCCGCCGCCTGAATCGCACTGTACATCCTCGGGTTTCGGAATCTGCTTCTCTGCAGTTGGGAACTACATACAGCCACATGTTATGGATATGCTTTCTTGCAAATTTGCCCCTGTGTGTCCTTCATGAAGCTTAAATTTATTTTATTAAATTGACTGAGCCGCCATCGGCGGTGCTGTAGATGCCTTGATTTTCCTCAAGGTTTGGGAAGGGCTATGTCTTGTTTAAATTTATTCGACCCTGGTCCCCGAATTATGGCATCCTTCTAGATCTCTGTCCAATTTACCCCGTGTGTCTCGCCCGCACGAACGGTTTCCCAAAATATTCACCGGCAAATTCTGGGAAGAATTCCCATACTTTCTGCCCTGCATCGCGACAGGCGGGTTCGTATTTCTCTCGTTCATGGTGGTCCTCCTGTTCTTCAAAGAGGTGTGTTAATTTAACTCTAAAATTTGTTTTGTGCTAAATAAAATTTCCCGGTAGACTGTTCCTCTTCCCCAAAAAAACAAGCAGCAGCGTAAAGGACCTGAAGGCAGCGACATTGAGAGTGTAAACATGTTCTTCTTTTCACTTTCGGCCCTTGCTCTGTTACTCGCGACCTTCCGGAGAAATTGTGGGACAAGGGAGATTGATCATAGTCGGGATTCAGAATGATTTTATGTGCTGAATAAATTTGAACCAAGTTCAGGATGGTTTTCACAGTTGGTGCATCCTTGCTACTTCAACCCGAGTCATTTGTACCCCGGTATCCCGGGCATTGCCATCTCAAATCACTCAAAAATTAAAGTGGATGTTGAACCAAGAAAAGTAGGGAGATCCCAAGGCTGATTCCAGGATGCCCGCTGATCTCTCTGTTTCTGATTGTGTTTATAGTGTTTCTCGTGCAGTGTAATCTTACATGCATATATGGTACATGGACGGCTAATACGCAGCTGTTAGAATGAAGTACTGCACTGAAACTACGAGTTTGCCATGCCCACCAGCTCGATGCCCGTCGACTGACCAGATTTCGAGCCAAAATACCGCTTCACCGCCGACTGCAGCTTCGTCTCCTTGAAGTCCTGGTCAGCTGAGCCCCTGGTCTCGGGCTGGAAGACGATGCAGATGTCAGCAGCGCGGAGGTGCCGAACATGAAGTATACAACGACGAAGTCTAGGAGGGCCTGATGCGCGGGATTGTGATCGGAGACGACATTTGATAGACATCAAACATCGGGATCGTAATTAGAGACGGATGGCATTTGATGATCAAATCAGGATGGCAATTGAATCGATGTCAACGACGGTCGTCTAAGACCACTTCTGCTAGCTGGTTATTCAAACCCAGGCAGCGTGTAGGGTGAAAATCTCCTTTCCGAGGCAGGAGTTCACGGTCCCGGGAGTTTCCCTTGCGATCAACGCAGAAGTCCAGGCCACAGTCGCGGGGCGGAAGTCCAGACCACAGTCCCGGCAGTTGCCGTTGAGGCACGGGATTTGCCGCCATGATCGTGAGCTCAGAATAAAGCTTTTTAGGCGCCGGATGGGGCATGAGTCCAGACAGCGGTCGCGGGAGCTGCCGCTATGATTGTGAGGACAGAATAAAGCTTTTCAGGTGCCGGATTAGGAGAAACGCGCTGTAATAACTTACACACGAGGACATTCTGCTGAGTTAACCATTCCTTCGCAACTGAATAGAGAGGCTGACCACTACGCTTCGAAATCTCAGTGTTACTTGGAATCAGTCCCACTCGCTCCGATCCCAACATTCTCGATGGACGATTATACTTTCTACCGGGATGCAGACGGCTGGACTGAGTCCAATATCCGCGTGTTTGTGGATCACTTCATGGCCTCCGAGCTGGCGGGTAAGCTCGCCCTCGGTAATCGGATGTGCATGCTGTCGTGGATCCACAATACCCAACCCCCTCCCAACTACCCTTATACTCGTGCCGTGTCGGCACACTCGGCGGTGATCCAGCTCTACGCACGCTCGGGCCAACTCCCCATCGCGGAGACCCTCGAAGCACGATCAAAGATTGACTCGAAAATGTGCTGATTATGCAACGACGGCATCGAGAGCATGCATCACCTGTTTGTGATGTGCAGCCACTTCCATGAGTGGCGACGGGACGCGGCGGAAGAGGTGGAGACACGCACTGAGCGCAAATTAATGGAGGCCGGGATTCCTGTGGAGGAACAACGCACCATCCTATGTGCAGCTAAGTCCCTATTTAACGATGACCCCTCCGTGTGGCCCCTAAAAATCACGCAGTTTTATGTGGGCCAAGTCCCGAGTACACAAGACCTCATCACGTCGGTTATGCTCCCCGACGGGATTAAACGATGGAGACTATCAAGCCATATCGCGTCGGAGTGGCACACAAGCGCAATTCGGCTGGCTGGGAGGATCTTTGGCAGCGTTTAACGCACTATGGCAGCCCGCATGGCGGGAACGAATGTACAACTGTCATGATACACTCACTTTTCCTCCGGTGCTCTTTTTCCCACTGGGTTTTGACATGCGGAGGTTTTTATGTGATACAATACTTACGACACTTACGATACTGCCTCCCTTCCGTTTCCTTCTTCTCAGTCCTTCTCTCTTTGGGTCCATCGAGGTATTTATACCTAAGTATTTACATATGTAGATGGGTATCACATTGTTAAATTGGCAGGGAGTCCAGATCGCTTGATGGATCACCGGATATTGCCGCTATGATCGCAGATCTGGAATTTTTGGTGACAAACCTGTTTCCCTAGTCGGTTACAGGAACTATCCAATGCATCCTTCTGAGAGATATTTCTGGATTTTATTGATCCAACTCTGATCGTTCTGCAGGCCATTATCTCAAATCACCTAATTTGGGGTCTCGCTCATAGTCAGATTTTTTGGAGGAGCTACCAGCATCTTGGAATGGAGTTAGGCATTCAGGTACATCTCAATACTTCCCATTAAGGAGTGTGGATCTTAATTTGGCTCATCTCGGCTTTTTTTTCTACTTGTAGAACACTGGTTCATTTCACCACCCTGATTTTGGAGTTCCCCATCAGTTGGAAGCAGATTTTCGGATGCTTTGTGTGCCTCACATATGCACCAAAACTATGTGAAGTAGTCTATATGACCTATCTCTATGATTTAGAGTAAATGTGGCTGCCATTTGAGAGCTCAGCCCGTAATTTAGCAGGGTGGCCAACTAGCCTGTTGTTTGGCCATGTTGTACTGTCACGCAAAATAAATTCACTGTGAACTCAAATGCTGGCATATTTGAGGACTTGGGGTCTTGAACTCTTGCTAGGATGCATGCCTTCGCTCTGATGTAGTTGTGCTTCGATTGACCCATTTAAATGACAATGGGGGAGGAACAAATGCTTAAGTGGCCAACTAGGTGGTCGAAAATAGTACATCCAAAGCAGTCCGCTGAAGAGCCCGGGCAGCTATGCATCAGTAAGAATCCCCTTCTCGTCCTTCGACTCTTGATTGGTCCTCTCTGTCTCGGGCTCGATTTCCAAACTTTTTGCAGCAGAATCCACTGCGCGGTTCCTGGGGACCAGCATTTTCCCTCTATCCCACAATGTTTGTCCATTAATATCGCGTACAACGGCCCCAAATAGGGTGTCGACCATGAGATCGGCTGCCAATGATGTGGTTGAGACCGTCTCTGATTTCGATTGAGCAGCCCTCCAGAAATAGTAGGTCCAGTATACCAGGACGTCAAACAGAAAAAGGGTAAGGACGCCAGCAGTGATCCCCGCAATAGTGGTTACAGCTGAAGTGAACCCTTCCACTACGGATGATGCACTGCGAATAAAACCATTGCAAATCATCGCGATGCAGAGGGGAATGAACTGGGCCAAGACGGCGAGCCACTGATAAGGGCGAGACGGTGAAGATGTCTCGAGCTTTTCCCAAAGCGAGTGGTTGATCACCGCTCTCAAGAGGAAATATTCTACAGTCCTGTTGGTGAAGAACCACAGAGCGGCCGAAGCGTAGAGACCCAGCCTGAGCCACTTGCATAGCTCAGACAATAGTGCACCCTGCTAGGCCAAGTGCCGAATGATCCCGTCCAAGTGCGCCGGCTGGTAGATGATTCCCTCTATCGCCAATAAGTACGAAAAAACTGCAGTGGTTATCCGGGTGCACACACTGAGAATGTGGTACCAGAAGGTTTTGTGGGGCTCGACCCAGAGTTGTTTAAAGTTGGCCCAGATGATAAGGAGAGGGGCAGGCAGAATACAACGGTTGCTGCAATTCCACTGTGTTTAATGACCGGCATCAAGACTGCTATTGTTCCCTGGACAAGGCTAGTGTCTCTCGACTGCAATAATGTAGCAGCCGTGAGCACCTGGGGATACAGATAGTCTCCAGGTCCGATAGGAAGCCGCGAACACCACGGATCGGCGTTTCTGGACCATTCCGGGTGGCTGAATCAGGAACAAGAGATTCTTCGTCGTTCGACGGTGGGCGCACTGCGTCTGGAGTTTCCTCCTTGTCACCAATAAGGGCGGATAGTATGGGTATAATGACCAGCGCGACAAGGGCGGTTAGGATGGCGGCCCTGACAAGGACATGGATAATGACATGGAGAACAGCGTCGACGAACAGATCCAGCTTCTTAATCGCAACGACGAGGTTTGGGTGATGCCTGAGGAAGGGGATAATGAAGGAGGCGATTGATGCTTTGCTGGGGATGAGCTTCCGTAGAAGCTCAGTAATGTCCATTGTCCATGCTGCCGTGCAACACAACAGCGCGGTTGGAAAGAATTGATGTCAAGTTGATGGAGTCAAGACTCAAGCTGTGATCAGAACCGTCATGGATACATCAGCGACTTTATTTTCTTCGAAAATCTCGGAAGTTAGGTACCACAGAAAGCGGCCCATCGACGTGTCTGGAGTCACTCCTGCTAGCCTGTGTGTACGCAAATTTACACTCTCGCGCATAGGGATCCCAACCGTACTGTATACTTACGGTTACAGTTACGGTTACGGGTTTCTTGAACGCAGCGAGAACAACCTCCAAGTTGTATTGGAGACTCAATATATCTACACGGAGGTCAGAACAACATGTCTGATGTGACTGGCCCTTACCCGGCAGCCTTCAACCTTTCCATATACAGGTTATACGGGTCCGAAACCCATACCATAACCATACCGTATAGCCAAAAAAGGTCGAGGTTTACTTAAATTACGGGCCGTAACTGTATACGGTACGGTTGGTATCCCTACTTGCGCATGTTGGCTTGCCTGTTACTCAGGCTTACTCAGGACACTTCCCATAATCTCATAATGTCCTGGGTTAGACTATGTCGGATATTTCTAAAATTTGTTATAAGGGTCTGTAAAGCCTTGTAAGGACATAATAGGATCGGGTCTGATTGGACTCTTACGCAAGCAAAGTTCTCTGATAAGATCAGCCTGTTTGATAAGACTAACGGGTCTGATAAGGTCTTATAAGAAGAGGGGTTTCATTATGAAAACTGACGGGGTCCACCATATCATTAGTTTTTTTACTGACTTGCCCTTTTATTTCATTAGATGTTTTCCGCTGACTGACTTGTTATGATTGATATTGGATATATTAAGCATAAGCAATGCATGAATGATTTTACAGGGGATCGAACCAGTGACCGTGGCATAACTACGAAATTTTAAACTAAAGTAACATAACCTCTATACTATGGAGTCCTTTATAGACATATTTGTGGGGTTAATATGATCTGGCCAGCCCCGGTTCTAGGGAACAAGAGTCTGCATGCGCGAGCCTTAACACATACACGTGGGGCCTTGAGCGGCTGCACGCCATGAGCTGCAGGTGCCCACGAGCCTAGTGCATTGTGACTTGCTCTGCCGCAAGTCGCAAGCCACGCGGGGAAGATGTCCCGCACATTCGCAGGCTGCTGGGCGCGGTGTTGCAACACAAGTGAGCACCGTGCCCAATACTGGAACAGGTTCTCTGCACCCATGGCGGCGCCCACCGGCGTGCTGAGTGGCACGTCTCCTGAGTTGCAGAGGAATACCTACCCGACAACCAGCTGCCAGTGGCTCGCCGTTGTCATATTAGACAGCTCCTCCTGCCTGCGCTCTGTGTCCGCCTCTGCGCCCGCCGATAAACAGGTACCGCCCCCGCTGCTAAACACGCTGAGGATCTCGCTTGTATGCATCAGCTCATGCATCTCGTCCCGCTCGTGCTGCTCAAGGTTGACCGTATTGGGCTCCATCTGCTGATCGTGCCCATCCCCTTCATCTGGTCAAACGTGCCGAGCTCCTCCTCTGCTTCCCCAAACACCATCCGGTTCTGCAGTTTCTGCAGCTCAGCTGCACATATGCTTCTTTGGCCTTGCGCACCCTGGAAGGTGAATGAGCATCCAAAGAAATCTGTGAGCATTGAAGACCTACCGCTTGCCACCGTGCCGCTTTTTGGGGCTGTCGCTGGGAATGGGCAGCGTCTTCGTGACCTTGTACGGCACTGCTGCCGCGAGCCAGTCAATGTGCTTTCTGATCTTGTCTTGCAGAGATTTGCCGTACGAACCTGTGTAACACCATAAGTAGACAGGATATAATCAATTAATCATCTCGCCGCTGCTGCTCGAGGTCCATGCAAAGCCGGTCCACGAGATCACATGTGTGCTGGACGGTGGACCACTCCGCATCCGCGAGCGGCTTCCCGGACATGGTGGTCGCGGTGACCACAACATTCATGATGATCGCCGTGGGGAAGATGCCAGTTAGGTCGACCTTTGTTGGATCCTAACAAAAAAAAGTTAGGACGGAAAGGATCTTGTTGTTGACATCGACGGACAGTTTGTTTGCCTGCACGATCAGGGCGTACTCCAGGTTCAGATGCACTGGGAGCGCCATGGTCGCAGCCGTCGTCGGGTTGGCCTGGTATTTTTGAATTTCCTGCAGCAGGCAGTGAGAAACAGCGAATTAAAGCACAGGGTGGAATGCACCGACCAGCAGGATGTCGGCCATGTGTTTGCTGCCGTTGGTCTTGGCGATCTTGCTGACATCCTCGATGCCAGAGAGTTCCATTTGCTGCACATCCTCGGCGCGTGCGCATTGCCATTCCCGTCTGACCCCACACACCGCCCCCCTGCCCTCAAACATGCATATTATGAGCTCCGGCACTGTCATGCGCAGCATTGCCACGTCAGCGTCCAGCACAAAGACGTTGTATGCCAGCAGTGCGTCTTCCACCTCTGGATCTGTGTTACAAGTTCAGTACAAATGAGATCCGTCCGCATGCAGGCTACAGCACTAGTGAAGCACCGTGCGAGCGCATGCAGCATGGGCGAACAGAGGCCCTTGGGCGAGTAGACGACAATATCGGAGAGCGTGGCGTAGGTGGGCCGTAAAGCGAGATTAGCAGGGTTTTCAGGGGAGAGGAGTGAAGAAAATAATAGAAAGGGGGAAGAGGTGCAAGGTGCATGGAACATGGGTGGAGACGATGTCGAGATAGTGCTACACTGGGGCTGCGAATACACACGCTGTCTCTAGCCTTTGCCTCAAAGCAACGAACGTCGTCCTGGCTCCGTTCTCGTTTGACCCGCTGCCGAAAAAAGGGAACAAGACTCAAATAAAAGGGCACGTCAATCAGAAAGGAAAAGGAAAAACACCTGGAATACAAAAAATAGTGTACGCATTACCTGAATCCCAAAATTCCTCGACGAGATCCCTGGACCATTGGGCATGTGCTCCGGATGGAACTCGCATTCCTCATTCTCCTCCTCCTTCCCTCCTCCCACTCCTTCTCATCCTTGTCCTGCTTCCCCATCAGCAGCCTGTCCTGCGCCACTTGAGGTTTGGAGTCGTGATCATGGGAGCGAGAGCTGAGCGTTTCCGACGAGAAAAAGCTTAGATGGAGAGCGTCATCCAAGGTGAAAAAGGCGTGAAGTGAAGATGGAGGGAGGCATCCACAGGGTTGGATTATCACCTCTGATAAGAAGCTGGCTTCCAGATAGTGCCAAATAAGACTGCGGGCGGTATTACGAGGCTCTTATGACACTCTTATATGTCAGCCCTCTTATAAGACAGATTACATTTTTCCGACACTTGGTGGCTGACTATTGCAGAACCAAATGTCTCAGACTTTGAGGACTGTCAGCCTCTACGTTCTTCCTCAAGTTACCTGCGGCGCCACTCTCAATTTTTCTTTACCCATGTCTTGAAGAGTATACGTGTCAACACTGTCCTCTGCCTCGCCGTCATTCTAGCCCTTGGTTCTGTCGCCAGCCACATCTTTGCTGTTCCCAACCCTCTGACAGCCGAGGCTGCAACCTCCAATACCAACGACGCTCGCAAACCTGCCAAATCATACCCGCACCCGCGCCCACATCGTTCTGCCCCAGGCCCAGACAAGAACTATGTCCTGTTCCCCGTCCCAATGAACCTGTGCTGCCGCCACCACCCCCTGCAACTTCCGCGCACCCTAAAGCCCATGCCGACCAATCTAGCGCATCACGTGTCCACAGAGGCACAGAGCTTGTCTACGATCCCATCAACTCGTCCTATTCCGAGGTCAGCATTACCCCATGGTGGGTGAGGGGTGAGGAGGGACTGTTGTGGAGGAGGAACAAGGTCACAAGGGAGCTGGTACCGCAGTTGCAGGCGCTGCCGAGCGACAGGCCCACCATGCAGGAAAGCTATGACTCGGAGGAGATGAGTTTTGTGTTGTTTTGATTCGTAGATAACAGAGAGGTTTCGATAGATTCAGTGAAAGCAAGGTTACATTGACATTTTAAGCAAACGCGAGCAGAGCCCAGTACTAGGTGACAGAAATTATTCATAGTAAGTAATAATATAACGCGACGAGAGACTTGCTCATTGCACGGTTGATGCCCAACGAGAGAGATGTGGCTATGAATTAAAGTAGTAGTTATGTTCTGCAGTTCCGATATAAATACTGACTCCTGCGGCTGCCAACTCAGCCAGGGAGTCCAGATTCACAGTTGCTTCATCAACGTAGGTGTTGGGCGGCAATGTGAGTTTGAAAGATTGGAGGTTGGCATGCCGTCTCAAACTGGCGGCCCCCATCTCGAATATAAGGATTGCACCAGGCAATATAGCATGAAACGGGGTATTGCCAATCTTCAAAGACAAGATGTTGCAGTTCTGGTTAAAAATCTTGGGTGTCATTTGTCAAGCACCGTAGGAGTTCCTCCATCCATCCTTCGTCGATTTCCGATAGGACAAGATCGAGGTGCATGAGCCTCGTCATACATCGATGACATGCCGGCATGAATGGATCGTAGGAATCATGATAGTATCCACTGAGAGAGAAAGTATGTAAGGGAGGTGATGAACGATGGATGAACGATTGAAATGATCCATCGTCATTGAGGTCGTCGACTGAGCTGATCCGAAGGGTATGCAGAGAGGGTAGTGTTATGTGTTTAAAAATGTCTGCCGTGCCATCAAATTTGCCAGACTCAATGAGGGACAGGACCTGTAATCTGAATGTAACAACATGCCGCCACTGCTTCTGTATCCAACACAGAATGTGCATTCCGTAAGAAGCGGCGCAAAACGTAGCACATTTAAGCAATCCTGCATGGTAGCAGCCTCGCCATGAAAGATGGTTAGATGCTGCCAAGGCACGGTAGCAAACGAAGGCACAGCATTTTCCGTGAGGGTTAGCCGGCGAAGAACGGGTGTATCTTCGAAGACACCAGGACCCAGTACATCATCCAGGGTCTGTCATCGTCATAGTGGAGAAAGGAAGACCAAGGGTAAGATTATGGAGCAATGGAAGCGAGCCGATGTCCTTCAGGACGCGAAAGTCCTCCCAAGTCCATGCGAAGATCTAGTCTGCGTAACCAGGCTGCGTAAAAAGAAATGATATCACTGGTACAAGCATTGTCGAGCGACCTCTCACCCATCTGTCCACGGAAAATCAAGGTCAGAGGACAGCCGCCTGCATGAGTGAGCCAAGTCTTGACAATGGTTTGGAATTGTTGTGAGTTATCGATGATCTGAAGGCGACCGACATCAAGGGAGAGCATAGCCCAGAGAGCAGGAGTAGATGTTGCTATGGCCTCCCATGCCTTGTACACTCTGCGCAAGAGAATCGGAGCACACATTTGATGCGGTTTGGATGCGGTGGCTCGGGCTCATCAGGAAGGGAGTGCAGAAAGATCTCGGATGTAATTTCGGGTGGAAGGGTCAAGACTGGTTCATTCTGAACGGCTCGTCTGTCTGCCTGCAACTGCTCCAAAAGCTGTTGCTGTTGAAGTATGGTTCCATCGAGTGCAGCAAAATGCGCGCAAAGTTCTGCGAGGTGCAGGTGCAGTGTGGCAGCCGTGACTTCGGGTCCAAGTTCGACGGAGGAGGAGGAGGAGGAGTATATGATGGAAGCTTCATACTGCTTCCTATTGAGTAATTTTCGTTACGAGTCCTAAAATTTTAATTTTAGAATCGTTCTTTTGATCCATTTGGTCTGTGAAATACAACGACCTAGTTTCGACCCTACATGACGTAGGATGTCTGATCCAGTATCATTTCATCATCTTGACAAGTGAGCATCTGTAAATGGCAAGGCTAATGACAGTCGGCGGTCGCAGGCTATGTTCCATTGTTCTCTCAAATTGGGCTTTACTTCCCACAGAAAGTCAGATATCCTGGTGCCTTTTCAATTTATCAAATTGCCGAGTGGCTGATTGTCTCTGAACATAACTACTTATTGTTTGTCCACGTAGGTCCCCGCTTGCTGTCCCAATCGAGAACGCCCAATGGATCTGGTGAGTTTCCAGCCTCGTCCGCCATCATCAAATCCAGTCAAGGGACGATATGACAGCCTGGCCTGTATATAAGTGCGGCCTGGTCTATATTTTTTCGCCCATATGCTCTCAGTATAAACGGCTCCTAAGCTCGCAATACGTTAGCCATTATTTATCTCTCCCTTCTAGTCCGTTCGCTCACATTATTTACAGTGTTCGATCTTTACCACCTTCCACCCGAATTATGGGCTGTAATATTTTGTTTCGTCTGCTTTGTGCAATGCGGAGAACCCGAGACATCATGCATTCTCATGCACTCGATCCCGTACAAGCCGGGTTTGCATATGTTGGCAAGATGTAATCCAGTCTCTTGCCTGCATGTGGCTGGCAGGGTCCCTCGACAAGACTACCTCGCTGGATGCGATCCGAGCCTGTATCAATTGATCTGCCTCCCTTCCTCTTTCTATTCGCATCTTGCACTTTGCCCGCTGATACCACTGGGGACAATAAGCAATATACGGGGCCTGTATATCCTCAGTATATCCTCAGTATTTTACAAAAATCCCCAGAATATACCCCCAATATACAGGGTCTGTATATGCTCAGTATTTTTGAAACATACTGAGGATATCCTTACAATATCCCAAGGTCTGATAGCTACCATATATGGACTCGGGATATGCTCAGTATTTAGAAACACAACATGTACAAACAATGTCCAAAAATAGAAATAAAAGACCTTCCTTGTAAGGAGAAGGCTCAGCTGAGGTGAAATTGGGAACTTGATGCTAGTGTTAGGGTTTCCTTATAAGGTATATCTTATCTTATCTATTTCCTTATAAGGAAACCCTAACCCTAAATTTAATTTTCTTAATTGCCCTCAGCTGAGCCTCTCCTTACAAGGCAGGTCTTTTATTTCTATTTTGGACATTATTTGTACATGTTGTATTACAAAATACTGAGCATATCCTGAGTCCATATATGGTAGCCATCAGACCTCGGGATATTGTAAGGATATCTTTAGTATGTTTCAAAAATACTGAGCATATGCAGACCCTGTATATTGGGGGTATATTCTGGGGATTTTTGTAAAATACTGAGGATATATGAGGATATACAGGCCCCGTATATTGCTTATTGTCCCCAGTGTACACACATACACACCGACAACACACACAACATTAGCCATGGAAGGTGTCCGCATCAGACATTTGTTGGAGGCTCTGTTGCCTCAATCTCCCCGGTGGAAAGTCCTGGAAATACGATCTGATTGGTTGCCATCGCTGGACGTTTTGGTGCATTCGCTTGCAGCTGTGAACAGGGATAATTTGGAATATTGTTCCATCATTCTCAACAAATTGAACGTGTGGCCGGATCTCATGCCATGTTTGGATCTCCGAAGTGCTTTCATGCAACAGATAAATACCCAGGGCTCATTTCCATTCTCCACATCCCATGTCCAAATCCAAACACACGGGGCGCTCTATCCAATCATTAAAGTGGGCTTCTACATATTTCTTCTCCACAAGATATTCACCCGATACATATGGTTATATCTCCGGAGCTGTGATGTCCAGGATACCATGTGAAATTTGGACTCAAATATTCGCCATGTTTATTTCACGCGGCATCGGATGTTACCGTCTTGCCTGTTGCCTTCGCGAGTCCCTGCTGCAGGTTTGTGGTGTCTGGCGTGCAGTGGTGGAAGGCAGCTCCAAGTTTTGGACACAAATCTCGTGCACTTCCCTCGATTTCATCTGACAACAGTTCGCATTTAGTGGGATTAGGAGGCTTACAGTCAGATTGGATCTGATGGAACCTCATCGGGAGGACAAACCCCATGATGCGAGCAGGGTTCTATGTTTATTGCAGGAGCACTTCCCTCGCATCGAGATCCTGACCGCCGCCTTCAGAATGGACGCATCGTTCCGTTGTTTTCACCAGAGCCTCCTATTCACATGCCTCCCAAATCTACGCACTTTCAACCTAGTGCGTGGAGACAGAAGCAACACAGAGGATCTGGCTCCCCATTTTATCACTTGGGTCCCCGGAACTTCCAGCATCACTTCCCTTCGACTCCAACGGACCTTGTTCACCTGGACACAGTCCAATAACTTTATGTCCCTTCGAACCCTAGTCCTCAGAGATCTCGTTTCTGGGAACAGGCAACATGGGCCAATTTTATCTCCCTATTCCTTTCAGCGGCGCAGCTCCAAAAATGTGCATCCGAAATATTGGATGCGCGACATCCCGAACACCTGTTGTCTGTTTTGAAGGCTGGAACACTTAACAGATTTAGATCTGTGTTTCGGTTCCTAGTTGGAGTTTGGTCCTGTACTGGGCTCCATGTATTTTCCCGCATTGGCGGTGTTCAAATTTTCCGGCCAAACCAATGAAGAGGTGGTGCTGATTTCCCATCACACCCTCTTCGGATCAAAGACCGGACCGCTCTCCACTTGCTCTCCGAGACGTGGCACTGCAGTGACCACACCTGGACGTGGCACCCCCTAATCAAAATATCCTATTCAGGTATTCTATGTGTCCTTACGTGGTGGGCGGCCGTACTCGATGTGGTGCTGTACTTCACGTGGCATTGTACCAAATCCGAACTGATCACATCAAATATTCTGGCATTGTTCAAGGAAGACATTGCTGAGTGCTGCTTGTTTAAAAGTGAATGGATATGCTCTCTTTCATTTGAATCATTGTATCCAGAGTAAAGCAGGCATCCTTACTCCACCGGAAATTATCTGCATTACATTTGAGCTTGTTCTTCCTCGCTACGAGGACAATGCATCAAATTTTTGTCATCTTAGAGGTGGCTTAGCGTCAGTGTGCCGATATTGGGCTGTGAGTTCTACTCCATCGTTGTTTATCTTCTGAAGCTCATGCTCGGTATCCAGTCCGCCATTTATGGCGACTCGGCACTGTGGTCTGTGATGAGCATATCACTATGTGTCAGCCCTGAAGCTGTGCGTCTTGCAACCACATTGGCCCTTTCGTGCGATCTCCGGATTAAACTGTGCTTCAAATCCCCCAGCATGGATTCCTGGAAAAAACGGTCTCAGGCAGAGCAGTTTATTGACTCTCTGTTCACCATCATTTGGCCCACTTCATCGATATGGAACTCCTTCGTGTTTTTTTTGCCACCATCCCACAATTTTCGAACGCGTAAATCATCATTCTGCCATCCTGCTGTCCAGCCGCCTCGAGTCAATATCTTTGCTATACTGGAATATTCCAGATAAACAATCTCTAGAAGCCAGACAGGCACTGAGGCCATATGTTCCATCCAAAAGGTTTGGGTCATCCACACTTCTGCTCTCGGTCTTAGAACTCAACGGTGTTCCATTGATGTGGGACACACGCGCATTGTTTGATACTCTGGTCACTATCGTTTTCCATGACATGCCGAGCATGGTAGCTCTCAATTTGAAGGTTTTTTCCACCCTATTCGATTCGGCACACAGTCTCAAAATCCTCCACATTGGAAATATTCGAGGCTTCCCCTAACCCTAGCCTATTCCGCCAATACCTCCAGTCTCATTCAGCACATGCACCTCCCAGATGTCAAGTCGTTTGTTGTCCGGGCAGTCCATGGGATTGATTTGCAGCATACACTTGAATGCAGCCAACTACTATCCTGTGTAACACAGTTCACATTATATGGGTGGTTCGGTGGGGCCAGCAAGTTATGGCCTTTATTGGACAGGCTTGCAGCCGTGGAGATGGTGGATTTTACCCACGCCGGCGTTGACACCTTTGAGTCCTTCTACACCTGGACACTTAGACAAAGCCACACCCCGGATCTGTTTCGTTCAGCGTTGGTAAGCGAGTTGCATGTTGGTCATGTTAGAACCTAACGTCAATTGAATCCGAGTAGCTGCCTGTACACAATTCACATGCTAGATTCATTCAAAAACTTCTTCGTATTTGCTATGGCTGCTCAAATAAGGTCTGAAGTTCCAGACAAAAAGCTGCAAGGGGACATCAGGCACAGTCTCAGAAATGACTGGCTGTTCTCTTGGTCCGGGTTGGGGCTACAAAAGAGTTCCTATGAATGCCAACTACACATACTGACAACCGGGGATGTACGTGGACACTTGTGGTGTGCTCAGTTGAAGTTTGAGCCGCGTTATTGGATCTATAAATAACTTGGGGGTGATGGCCATGGCACGGCCCGGCAAACTCGTACTTATGTACTTTTTTTCATTTTATCGAGAACACCAACGATTTTGCTTCATTTCGCACCAGAGAGAATACCGACAAATTTTGGTGGTTCAAGAAGCGGAAATAAGAGTAGCAGCCAGGGTAGAGAATACATGAAACCAGTTGATTGCTGGTCGCACAGTAAAGGCGCTTGGCTAAGGTTTCAAGTCACGGAGGTAGTGAGTCTAATTATCAACAGCACAGAGACGTGCCAAGGTTGCCAAATCAATTTGTAACTGTTGGTAATTTCTCTAAGGCTGCTTAGTCGCTTCAGTGTGGGAAGGACTTTAATTGGTAACCGTCTACATACCTAAGGTAACTAATAAATGTTCACGGTCGCGACTTCTCCTGCCACGGTCAATTTGTAAATCTCATCATACCTGTCCTGGCATTCATCAAATATTTTCAAAACAAGGATGTTCGGTATCTATCACCGGAGGAGTCCAAGAGTCTTGAAGGCACGGAACTGTGGCAATGCACGTGGCCTAAATAATAATACTCTCAACATATGAATATTACATAGATGCTTAAATATCTTCAGGCTCAAAGGTGTTGTGGTGCCAGCATGGCGCTGAATTGTATTCCCAACAGAGCACGTGAGTATCTGATGGGTGAACAAAGACGTCCAAGGCAAGGAACCACACTGATCTGTGTGGCTCAAATGATAATTCCCGCAACATACGGTCACTAGGTAGATGCCTGATTATTTTCAGGTTCCAAGGATTGGTGGTGGCAGCAAGGCACTACATCATATTGCCAGCAGTGCACATGAGTGTGAAACGAAGATGTCGAAGGCGCCGAACACCGCTAACCTGTTGTGGCATAAATAAGAATTCCTACAACACATAGACACTAGGTAGATGCCTGAATATTTACAGGTTCAGAGCATTGGTGGTGGCAGCAAAGCACTGCATTATGTTGCCAGCAGTGCACGTGAGTGCGAAATTTTTTAATGAAGATGTCGAAGGCACGGAACACCACTAACCTGTGTGGCATAAATCATAATTCCTGCAACACATATACACTAGGTAGATGCCTGAATATTTTCAGGTTCAGAAGATTGGTGGTGGCAGCAAGGCACTGCATTAGATTCTGTCTGATGGGCGAAAAGAGGATATTGAAGCCATTGTGTCAACATGTGTGCCCCAAAGTATAAGTATCACAACAGTCGCCTCTCAAAGCAATCTTATTATAGATGGTAAGCCGAACTAAAGCTAGTTATTGCTGGACAGACCCATCAAGTTCCTCACACAGGTACAATCAGAAATAAGCGACACCTGCGAGAATCAAACACAGTCGTAGATTGCTCACTGATTATGAAATATGAAGCACAGCCACTAAGTGCTCACAAAATATGAACGGGATTTAAGGGATAGCCACTGAATGTGCTTCAACACAGCCACAAATATACTAGCACAGCCCCTAAATTGTTACAAACTTAAAACGGGACACAATTCACCAAGACCTTGAAAACCTCATTTCGAGTTGATTGATAAAATGATTACATAAGTACTCATAATTACACAACCCCACCAATGCATACTCATGCCCTGGATATACTTGGGATATGTACGTGGCATGAGGTTGGCTCATTTGAGGTCCGACGATCTGGGCAATGATTTGCAAGGGGATATCAGCTACCATTGTCCTGTCATGGTGAATGCCGGGCAATTTCTTTGAGTGTTTTCATCCCTCCTTGGGCCAGAAAATCTGTCCGTCACCGTCACCTACATCCCAAGTGTTCAGTTCACAGGCGGACGTCACCAGTCACCTGAACACTTGGTCGCAATAGTACAGTCAAAGTAAGGTAGGGGACATACAAAACCTGTGAACGTTCCAAATATGGACAAATTCCGTTAATCAATTAATTGAAGTACAACGAAAGATCTTGAGGCAAATCCCTTCCATGGATCTTTAGAAATAAATCTTAGGTATGCCCCAGTCAAATAGATTCCAAGATCAGAATTGAGTGAGGAGATGTCCTCGCAAAGTCCCATCATTTTTGAGGCCATCCAATTGATGGCGACTTAAATCGACAACTACATTCTCCAAACTTGTCTGATTCCAAATCCAAGGATGCCAGGTTGTAGCTAGCATGTATTTCTAAAGATTCATGGAAGGGATCTAGCTCAAGTGCTTTTTTTGTCCTTCAATTAATTGATTAACAGAATTTGTCCATATTTGGAATGTTCACAGGTTTTGTATGTCCCCTACCTTACAGTACTCTCTTGCCACCATTTTCCCCCTCTTTAATGAATTGTTGGTGAATCTGGGGAGTTTGGTTGTCAGATGCTCAACTGGTTCCGCCTCCATGTCAATCATGATGGCCTTGTCCCATGTGGACAGACAATATATGCTGGATTTATCATTGTATTTCCCGCCGCCATTCTACCCCACCCCATCCAATCAACTGTCTAGCATCCCCGTGTTCTCGGACCACAGTTCTTCAGTGGTGAAACTACAGCTGTGTCGTTGTCTGCCCCCATTGGGGCCAAATTCAATATTCATTAATCTCATGGAGTTGAGATTGAACTCTTTCAATGGGCGCCAGTTCAGACTACAATGGTCACGCCTATCAGCCCTACTATCAGTGATTTCCCGCTTGAAATTACCTCAACTCCATGAAGTCGAATGCAGTGATGCACTTGTTGACGACATCAATGTTCCAACCCTCGCCCATCTCACAGTTCTCATTCTGTCCCTCAGTAGCCTCTCTGCTGTGGCTGTTGTTTCCCACATCCATATGCCTGTTCTCACCAATATCCGCCTTGATATATGGCCATCCTCTCAGCATAATTCTGATATTGGCGGCATGGGCACCTCCGGGTTCACGGAACGATTTACGAAACTGTGCTCTCACATACTTCGAGGCATCATTGTGGCAGATATATGCTCGCGAGATATGTCGCCATCTGATGCGAAGGCCTTGTTTTTGGCCATGCCAGCCCTTCAAAAATTGGATCTTGGGTGTTCGCCTCAGTGCTTGCGGGATTCTCTGTCGTGCATTCTGAACAATCATCGCTTCTCGTGGCCCGGCCTGTGCATAATCCGGTTGAGCTTCAACATGGCTAGCACCAATCTCCGAGGGCTGTTACATATCTAATACCAACATTCCTTGACATTGGGATGTGTGATTGCTTCCCCGAGCGGTACGGGATGTTTGACTGGTTATCACTGGCAGAGGAATTTTTAACTGTGGGACTGCTGTATACATACGGTCTTACATCAAATTTGGATTTTGGGTGCTGGTAGTTAACATAATGTTCCAAATTGCACCTGGATCAAATGGAGGATATATGTCAACATCAGCAAAAAACCACATGCGTACATAGCACACTATAGCTTGCATACCTGGTATAGCACAGTAGCTATGTCCCTGGTCTGTAGCTCCAAGCGCGAGCTATGGACTGCTATAGAGTGCTACAGAGTTGACCATAGCTGCGTAGATCGGGCGTAACATAGCACTCTATAGTTGTCGGTGGTCCACAGACCTACCTATAGTTGATTGCTTACGGGTGTGCGAAAGGAAGGAAATAACGGGCAATATCCATTCAATGTAGTAAATAATACAAAAAAATCGACATGCTCGCGCGTCGGCTGTACAAACAGCGAGACAGGATGCGGGGCAACCGAAGCAAATAGCTACATGCTGAAAAGCATGTCAGTGCAGGACAAAATAGGTAACAGGTACACACCTGTTTCGCGAGAGCTGCGGCCCAGAGCAGCCCCGGGGACGACGGAGATTGCCGAGCGACCCGACGGACTCGAACGCGGCGAGTGTCGGCACTATACCGCATGTGCGGAGGCCATCTTAAATGCATATGTGCACCTGCAAGTTGTTCGAGCTTGAGGTGTGGTGGCACCATAAAATAGCGGGGATGTGTTTGCGCCAATGACGGTCGCGCAGGTTTTGAGAAGCTTGGTTGTGAGGCCAGTCTTGAATGATCCTGGGGGTCTTCGACGGGCTGACCTTGGAAGCCAAGAGAATTGACGAGCCATTGCCTGAAGCTTGACGACTTGCTAGTGCGCGCTTGACGGTGCCTTGAAAGTCCGAGGGGACGAGAACTTGAGCTTGAGGGCTTGAACGATATACGCAAGAAGTTAATGGCCAACCAGTATGCCAGGGCCTGATTGCGCGACGCGAAAGTCAAGAGGAGGTGGCTGGTGGTGGCGAGAGGGAAGAAAGATGGGATCAAAATCAACCATCGAGCGGAAACTTGATGCGAAAAGGTGATGCGCACGGACCAGTTGATGGCGGACTTCCAAATGGACTTTGATAACTTTCCGCTTGCGTACATTGAATGGTTCATACCCTTCAACCAGCCCGAGAAGACCAGCAGCATGTACATTGCTCACCACTGATCTCGTGCTCAGCGTCGTAAGACTCGTAACACTGCCGTAGTTTCTGTCGAGCAGCTTAAAAGGCGCATTCTCTGGCAGTGCACTTGTCTTTCCAAGCTTTGCCTATGGTTCACTCAATTTTTTTTCGGCAGTAGTTAACTCAAGTTATATTACTTGAAGAATATTTGTTTGAATCCCTCTCATTACTAAATTAGCCAATCTCTCAAGTATATATGGCTCGTGGACCACATGATAGCTCACGCTCAGAGCTATACTGAGGGATGTATCCCGGGCACGGAGCTATAGTCGTCTCTATAGATACTATATGTAGATACTTGAGCACTGTAGAGCTACAGATCGTGAGCCAGAGCTATGGCTGCTATAAAGTGCTATTTTCGGCTACATATCCGATCGGGCCGCTATTCCCCATAGAGTTTTTCCTGATGAATGGTGGGCAAGCCATTCAAGATCTTTAACATTCGTTCGAATCTAGATAAAATTGTCCAAACTGTGGGCTAATTTGGAGCCCCATCTGGGTACCGGTCTATGATTTGATCGTTCCATTTTGCCTTCCTCTCTGCAGCCCTCCATAGACTGCAGTCGGATTATTCCATTGAATGCCATGCTCTTTCTGTCAGCTCAAGTGCATATTACCACCTTCCCTAGTTGGGCCAGCTGACGTTGGCCCACCTCGTTAGTGTTACTAATCTCACCCCGTGAGCACGCGATTACGCGTGGCTTGAAGTCCTTCAGCCCATTCATCCGCCAAATCTTCAAGTGTTAGTCAAAAATATTGTCGGTTACGTTCATTTTGTTGTGTTGTGCAATCAAGTACACGAATAATATGTTGTGCATTCTCTTTCTGTCTCCCAAAAAACCCAAAGAGGACTCGTCCTGCCATCCGCAAGGAGTGGCCTACATCAGACTTTTGACATTCAGCTTGTGAGCTTGTACAAGGTCAAACAAGGTCAGACAAGGTCCCAAGCCCCACAAAATGCACGCAAACTCACAAGCTCACAAACCTATGTCTCGATTATCACAAGGTCACTCGTTCGACCCCGTGTAGTGTATAAATCTGGAATGAATTGTTCCAATCACCATGACTAGGTATGGTATGGCCATAAGAATTTGTAAGAAGCATCCTCCGATATTTCACAAGGTTTTCCCACTCTATGCTGAAATTTTCGAGAGGTTTTTTCTTCCGATTTGACCTCGTTTGACCTTGTGAGCTTGTCACAAGGTCACAAGGCCAAACAAGCTCCCAGCTGATTGTTAAATGGCTGATGTATCACCTAGTTTTCGGAGAGAGAAATCTGAGTGCAAATCATTGACATGCTGGGCGCTAATCACTGGCGCTAAACCACTCTTGACTTCTCCTACCACTCTTTGTGACCACGGCGCGGGCTTCAATGACAGAAGTAAAGGGCTCGCAAGATTTGGTCGAAGACGTTCTGATCCTTATTCTCGCCCACTGCGATGTTCTCAGCGTCCTCGCGATCGGAGCAGTCCGTCCTAGCTTGCTCTCCACTCTCATCTGACACGATCTTCAGACCAGCAAATACTTCCACCACCTCGCGTTCACGCGGAGTATCTGGCTTGCCTTGGTCACGAAACTAGTCCAACGGTGCTTCATTGACCGACGACCAGACCAGAATCTGAATGACCTGTCGACGGAACAGCTTGTCGACCAAGTGAAAAGAGCACTGCACGGGCCTAAAACCTGGTCCCCTCCGAATCTCGGATCCCGGGACCTCTTTCAAAAGGGGTGGACTGGGCTAAAAGCCTTGTCCGAAAATCCCCAGCCACCTCAAACCCCACCTCTCTGCCCGTTGAATCTCGGCGCATCATCCTGCACACCGATGTTCCCCAATCCCCTGGGAGCCCTGGGCTTTGGTTCTGTATGAGCGAACCGAAACTCCTCCCGGGCGGGAATTATATCCTCCAACACTGGGGGATACTCGAGTGTTGGAACGTCTTCGAGGACAAGCTCGTTTGGAAGCACGCATGCAGCATGGATAATGCCACCGTCCTCATGTTCGCGGCGGAACTGACGGACGACGACAAGCTGGTCATTTTGACATGCCAGCACACCTGGGATCATGCACGTACAAAGTATGGGTCGCCTTCCTCCATTCGAGCGCGAGAGACATTTATAGACCTTTTTCTTCAGTTTCATTGAAGTCACCACTCTCGACATCCTGACTGGGTTCGCGAGCCTTGTCCTAGTCAGCCTTTTACCCGATTCTCCGCAGGACAATCCTTACCGCGGTTGTGCCGTACGTGGTGACATCGCGGCGGTGGAACTCGGCGGTCAAGTAACCCTCATCAACTGGCGGACGAGCTCCTGTCTCGCAATACTAACACGGAATTCCCAGCATACCTCTAAAATAGCCCTCGCCGCAAACTGCCTCGTTCTGACGCTGCTTAGCCCGCGCGGTGAATTACAACTCGCCTGCAGCCCTCTCCCCTCACCTGTGTCATGGGCCCCCATCAACAGTGTGCGTGAGCCCTCCAGCCGCATCACTGTCAAAGATCTCCCCATAATTTTCGCCGACACCATCTCTTTGAATGGCCGCACCTTTACCCGCGGCGAGCCGTTCCTCGCGGTTCACGAGAGCCCGGTGGATCCCGGGCGATTCAGAGTCTGGCTTCACCTTGAAAACGGTGAAATGGGGGTGCTATCCAGCTACGAATTCGTCGCCCGCGAATCCGCGGTGTTCTGGCACCGGCGCTCGTCCGTGCCTGTCAGTTCCAACATATCCGCCTTTGGCCCGGCGGGGGTGTCCTTTTCGGGACATGTGTTAGGTTGGCGCTCAGAGATCTTTCCGCCAGTACCCTTGGTAGACGAGTCCACTGCACCTCGCATGCCTTTGGCCCTTGAAAACCGCGGCGGCCTTGTGCATCTCTCACCGTACAGTGGCGCAGTGACTTATTCAACTGTTAAATCCCTTGTCGTTGTATACTACGACTAATCTTATTCAGTGATGGCAGTTATTCAACCATGAAATTAATTTTACAGTGCGAGCTTGAACTTACCACCGTATACATAGTTGCATTCAGTGCAGCGAAATCTGATTCTCCCAGGCATCACTTCGGAGTTGAACGTTGAACCCTGAAGATGGATGCTGGGTTCGTCTACTATTCGGCTCACAATAAGTACTTCCTCAGTTTCCTTACCTCGGTTGAAGAACTTGTAAGCTTTACCCTCACCTGCTCTACATGGAACCACGAAATTTCAACCACAAGTTGGTTACGCTTACATGAGGTTCGGTGCTCGCAGTCGCCACTCTCTCCTTGTAAAACAAGCTGTTGCAGTTCTGGCAGAAATCTCGGGCGTCATTTGTTAAGCACAGGAGGAGTTCCTCCATCTATCCTTCGTCTATGTCCAGTAGGACAAGAGCAAGGCGCGTGAGCCTCGTCATACATCGAAGACACCCGGGCATGAATGGATCGTCGAAATCATGATAGTATCCACTCAGAGAAAAAGTATGCAAGGGAGGTGATGAATGATCCATCGTTATTGGGGTCGTCGACTAAGCCGATCCGAAGGGTATGCAGAGAGGGTAATGTTGTGTGTTTAAAAATGTCTGCCGTGCCGTCGAATTTGTCAGACCCGATGAGGGAGAGGACCTGTGATCGTGAATGTAATAACATGCCGCCGCCGCCGTGAACATCTCGGGTTCCGTATCCAACACCGAATGTGCATTCCGTAAGAAGCGGCGCAAAACGTAGCACATTTAAGCAATCCAGCATGGTAGCAGCCTCGCCATGAAAGATAGTTAGATGCTGCCAAGACATGGTAGCAAACGACGGGATAGCATTTTCCGTGAGGGTTAGCCGGCGAAGAACGGGTGTATCTTTGAAGACACCAAGACCAGTACACCATCCAGGGTCTAGTCATCGTCATAGTGGAAAGGGAAAGGAATATCGTGGAGCAATGGAAACGAGCCAATGTCCTTCATCCTCCAAGTCCATGCGAAGGTCTAGTCTGCGTAACCGGACTGCGTAAAAGAAATGATATCGCCGGTACAAGTATAGTATTGTCGAGCGGCGTCTCGCCCATCTGTCCACGGAAAGTCAAGGTCAGAGGACAGCTGCCTGCACGGTCGAGCCAAGTCTTGACAATGGTTTGGAATCGTTGCGAGTTATCGATCGGAAGGCGATCGCCATCGAGGGAGAGCGTGGCCCAGAGAGCAGGAGTAGATGTTGCTATGGCCTCTCATGCCTTGCATACTCTGCGCAAGAGAATCGGAGCGCACATTTGATGCGCTCGTCAGGAAGGGAGTGCAGAAAGATCTCGGATGTGATTTCGGGTGGAAGGGTCAAGACCGGATAGGCGAATGATTGGAGTTCATTTTGAACGGCTCGTCTGTCTGCAGCTGCTCCAAAAGCTGTTGCTGTTGAAGTATGGTTTCATCGAGTGCAGCAAGACGCATGCGAAGTTCCGCGAGGCGCAGGTGCATTTCACGGAGTGTAGACAAGTGGGATGGTGCGGCGTTGACCCTCGAATGCAACGGTTTTATGACGCGTCGCTGGCAGCTGTAAGTCAATGCGAGGGAAGACTCATGTTGCTCACTTTTCAAGTTGAAGGAAAAATCTAAGCGCTAATCAAACATCACGGCGCTAATCACTGCAGCACTCTATGCTCAGCGCTGAGGACTGATTTCCTACTCGTTGACGAAGTCTCCACGGCGCGGTCCTGCAATGACAGAAGGAAAAGGCTTGCAAAATTTGGTGGAAGACGTTCTCATCCTCATTCTCACCCACTGTGACATTCTCAGCGTCGTCGCGATCGGAGCAGTCCGTCCACAACCTGGTTTGCTCTCTGCTTTCATCTGACACGATCTTCAGACCAGTAAATACTTTCACCACCTCGCGTTCACAAGGAACGTCTGGCTTGCCTTGGTAAAGACACTGGTCCAACGGCGCTTCATTGACCGACGACCGGACGACGAGAATCTGAGGGACTTGTCGACGGAACAACTTGTCGACAAAGTGAAAAGAATACTTCGCGGGCCTACCACCTGGTCACCTACCACGTACCCTCGCCCTCCGAGTCGCGGATTCCGGCCTGTCCTTCCGAGGCCCCTTCGAAAGGGGGTAGAATGGGCTAAAAGGCTTCTCCGCAAATCCTCAGCCTTAGAGCCCACCTCAAATCCCCCTCCTGCGCCTGTTGAATCTCGGCGGATTATCCTACACCCCGATATTGCCATAGGCCCTGGAATTTTGACCTGGGAGAATGAACCGAAGCTCCTCCCCGGTGGGAAATACGTCCTGTTCCAAAACTGGGGAACCCTCGAGTGCTGGAACGTTTTCGAGGACAAGCTCGTTTGGAAGCACGCATGCAGCATGGATCATGCCACCGTCCTCGTGTTTGCAGGGGAACTGACGGACGACGACCAGCTGGTCATTCTGACATGCCAGCGCACCTGGGAGGATCCCCGTAAAAAGTATGGGTCGCTTTCCCCGTTCGAGCGCGAGAGACATTTATAGACTTGTTCTTCAGTTTCATTGAATTCACCTCTCTCGACCTCCAGACTGGGTTCTCGAGCCTCATTCTCATCAGCCGTTTTCCAAATTCGCAGCATGACAATCCTTACAACGGCTGTGCCGTATGTGGTGACATCGCGGCGGTGGAAATCGGTGGTCAAGTAACCCTCATCAACTGGCGGACGAGCTCCTACGTCGTAATACTAACACGGAGCTCCCGACATATATCTCAAATAGCCCTCGCTACAAACTGCCTTGTTCTGACGCTGATTGGCCCGCGCGGCGAATTACAGCTCGCTGCAGTCCCCTCCCCTCGCCCGCGTCATGGGCTCCAATCGACAGTGTGCTCGAGCCTTCCAACCGCATCACTGTCGGCGATCTCCCCATAACTTTCGCCAACACAATCTCTTTGAACGGCCGCACCTTTACCCGCGGCGAGCCGTTCCTCGCGGTTCACGAGAGCCCAGTGGATGCCGGGCGATTCAGAGTCTGGCTTTACCTCAGAACCAGTAAAATGGGGGTGCTGTGCAGTTACGACTTCGTCGTCCGCGAGTGCGAGGTGTCCTGGCGCTGGCGTTCGTCCGTACCTGTCAGTCCCAAGATACATTCCTTTGGCCTTGGCCCAGAGGGGGTGTCCTTCTCAGGACATGTGTTAGGTTGGCGTCAGGACATCTTCCCGCCTGTACCCTTGCTAGACGATTCCACTGCGCCTCGCATGCATTTGACGCTTGAAAACGGCGGGGACTTCACCTATCTTTCACCATACAGCGGGGCAGTGACTTGTGCGACTCATAACACCCTTGTCATTGTATACTACAAGAGATTTTATCCGCTGGTGCCCCTGCTGAAGGAAATATTAAGGCGGAGGAGTTGGAGCAGAATGTTCCGGAAATGCGGTCAAAACCAAATAACACGTGGGATACGCGTCTAAATACAAGGGTGCTAAATGTCCCAATCTCGAACGATCCTCTAATCAGCGCTTCTCATCGACATCCTTGTACTCCTCCTCGTCGTCGCTTTCCCCCACATCGAATATCGGCGGGTCCACAGGCGTACCGGCAGAGTCCACCGCGCGCTCCTTGCCCTTGCCCTTGCCCTTCCGCTGCCGCTGCCGGAAGGCGTCCGAATCGCCCTCGTCGTCGTCAAGGCGCGTGTTGAGCGGAATGCTCTCCTCGTGCTGGTTAACGGGCAGCCGCGGGCCGCTGCTCCTGCCGCGCCGCCGGCACCACACGAAGATCCCGATCGCGCCCAATATCACCGCTAGCACGAGCGCAGCCGAACCCGCATTGTAGTACGCTGCGAAGCCAAGTCAGTTTTGTACTTTGTTGCCGAGGCGAAACGCGTACCCTCCCACATGGCCTTGGCCTGCTGGGGGCTCTTGCCTGCATCGGGCACGACCGTCGTCGACGTCGCGGTCGGCTGCTCCTCGAGGAAGTGCGGCTTGGTCGTGGTGCCGATGCTGCTGGGGATCTTCGCGGAGCCGCCGAGCAGCGCCGAGAAGTCCACGCCCATGAACCGCAGGATCATGTCGTGCGAGATGTGCGGTACGTCGAACGGGACCATGTGCGACGCATTGAATATCTGCTGGCTCGGTCAGTCGCAGCAGTCGCAAGAGAAAGCCCGACGCGCACCTTCGCGTACGTCAGGTTACGCGAGGAGACCCAGGTCCCGGCCGGGGCGCCTGCGACGCTCCACGACTGCGTCTGCACCGTCTGCGCTGCTGTTAGCTGCGAATGGAAAGCGACAGGCCACGGTGCGCACCCCGAGCCCCTTGGCGCCGTTCCACTCCATTGCCTGCATCATCGCCTCCAGTCCGACATAGTTGCAGATAAGGTCCTGGTCACCCGCGAAGATAAGGACCGGGATGCGCGCGAGGACCTTCGGCAGCACGGTAATGGACGAGTCCGACAGCCGTTCGTGGAACTCCTGGTGGATGCGTCCACGGCACTCTACCCACGACCCAGGATGTCTGTCCGCATGAAGCGCACGCACGACGTCGGGGCGCTACAAATAGTTAGCCTTTATCGAGGATACCGACAGGGCGCGGCGTACGTCGAGATAGGTCGTGACAGGTTTGATGTCCGGCGGCCAGTTCATCCCACAGGCCGGCATGGTGTCGTCTAGTCTCACGTCGTAGATGTTTATGCACATCGGCTGTCCGTTGACGCTAAATAGACGTAAGTTTTCTATAAAAAACGCATGGGCTGGATACGCACATTTTCTCCCGGATGGCGGTGACATCGAGCAGCAGACCCTCGCATTTGGGCGCCACGATGGGCTCTGGAGACGTGATCTTTGCAATGTCGGCTATGCACTCGTCTGTGCGTGATCTGGCCTTTTTCCAGGGCTGGATATCGGATGAGACGCGCGGAAAAGCCGTTGAAAAGATACATACATCGGAGTTTTCCTCGAGTATACCCACCTTGACGGCAAAGTCGATGTACGAGGCATACTGGCGGCGGGCGTCGATCCAGCCGTTCCCGATGGCTATCCCGCGCAGGGGAATGCCGACGTCCGAGTCCAGGATAGCATTGGCTGCATCGCGTCAGTGGGCATCGATCATTGGATAAGAAATACGTACCAAAATACGGTATCCACTGTCCCGCATAGCTTTCGCCGCCAAGGTATGTCTGGGAAGCGTTAACATACGCTAACTAATGAAAGAGCGACGACGTACATCCATGTGCTGGTACTCTGGAAACACTTTGTAGAAATTGCGCACGAATTCCATGAATTGGGTGGATGCCTGCACGTAAGTATTAGCGGCGGTCGTGCGGGAACTGCGGGACTTACCTCATCGAGAGTGTGCACGTAGCGATCGGTGCTCGTGTATGAGAAACCCGTACCGGCGGGCTGGTCCACTGCATAAATTCAATTTACGCGCGCGCAGGATGGGTGGCGGTCGTACCGTATACCATCGTCGTGTACTCTTCCCAACCACCCTCCGTAGTGTTGAACCCTCCTTTCCCGTCCATTCTCCAAGGGCCGACCTCCATCATGAGACCGTCGAACGAGGAGCACCCAGGGCCGCCCTAGAACGTGATATAAGTACCGGGAGTGCACCAGAGCGGCGCGGCGCACGTTAAACCAGAACATGATGCGCTTTTTGTCCGCGACTCGGCGGTTTTTTATCATCACAAAGTACAAGTGCGCGGTGACCGTCTTCGCGTCGACCTTGGACGCATCTGGGTCGGATGACAGATGTCCGGCGAAGATTGTGAGTGGGTGCTCCGGGTCTTGATGGATGTCCGGCAAAGATGGTACATAGAATGAAGCAGCCGAGGGTACTGTTGCTCGGGGTTAAATGCTGCTGCGTGCAAATCCAACACGGAACGTACTCTCGGTGGGGGCCGCATTAGTAGACTTGAGAGTGTAGAACAAGGTCCAGAGTATTGCCAGACAGCGCGACCGAATCATTCTGCGATCTTTACGCAAAATGCGAATCTACCGCTAACAGCGAGGGTTCAAGACACCCGATAGAAATGGGTCCTGGCTTCCAGAGTGGTATTAGATTTCCCCGGAGAGGTGGGCAGCTTGCCAGCAGAAAGAATTTGAGACCAAGGAGTGTCAGTGATGGGGTCACAGTACACGATTTCGGTTATCGTGGCCTGTGCCTGGCGTGTGTACCTGTCTTTCGTCCCACCACCACCATGAAATTCTTCGGTGTGCTTGCCTTTGCCGCAGCGGCAAATGCCCAGTACTTCTCAGGCGGTTGGGTTCCAGGCCAGGCCGTTACAGCGGAACCTGCAGCTCCAAGTCGTGCCGGTGCACCTTCGGGCCAGAGAGCACAAGCCGCGGAGGCTTTTTCGTTCTCCAGCTTGTTGGACGTGAACAAAATCCTCACCTATGGGCCTATCAAGGGATTATTCGAAAAGGCTGGTATCAACATTACCGAGAGGCTCGAGGCCGCGGCAGTCAGCCCTTGGGACGACCGCATTCCTCTTATCACGGATGACAATTATCACGACATGGTCGTGAACGAGGCCATGACCGAAGAGGAGGAGAGGGACCGGGTCTGGGTCATCGTGGTGTACGTCCTTGCCTTTATCGTCGCTCTATACATTCTCACGAAACCTTTAGCTCGGCGAGCAGTTCGAGGCAGGAGGGCATTTCAAAATTCGTCGACGGCGTGTTCGATGGCGCGTACAATGATACCCTCATCGCAAATGACCTCCCGAACGTCCGCTTCGCCCGCATCGACTACCTCAATGTCACCTATGTCACCACGAGATGGAGTCTTTGGGTGTGCGTGTCGCTCATTCTGCATCCACATGTCATCCCATTCATGCCCTCCGCAGCGCTCCTGCGATCGTTATTCTCAAGGACCGTGGTCAGACCCTGCGCTTCTACCGCCCGAACCAGCTGCGCATCGCCAACGGTGCCCTGCGCGAGTTCTTGAAGCATGATGGCTGGGCCGTTACCCCGCCCTGGACAGGTGCCTTCGCCCCAGGAGGAAGCCGGTAGGCCTCGCCCTATGTCATCACCAGCAGCGTCCCTGACGGGCCTCAGTGAATTCTTACTCGAATGGTTCTCCGTCTGGATGGCCAAGATCTACCTCGTCACCATCAAGGTCCCTCGCTGGCTCATGCTCCTCGTATCCGGGAGTATTGCCTCTTTCGCCATCAACCTCTTCCACGGCTGGGGTGGGAAGAAGGCTGCACCCCCTCCCAAGACCGCGGCGCGCCCACCGGTAGCTGCGGCCGCTCCGGCCGCTGCCCCCCCACCCGCAGCTGTCGCAACCGCCCCGGTGTCACCCAGCAAGGCAAAGCAGCGCAAGGGCAAGGGTAAAAAATAAGGTGCTCGTGAGGGGGGATGGATCGTGAAGGGGCAGATTGTTTCTATTTGACCGCAATATACACTATGTGCCACTATTACCATAGAGGCTTGTTTGTAGTATACATACTGTGCTATGTCCTGTAACGTCGCGTGTAACTGTTAATTCGGCGCACTGCTAATTTTATTCCACGACATCTCTTATTTCCTTGAACAGAGGCGTTGAATAAGATTAATTGTAGTATACAACAGCAAGGGATTTATTAGTCGCATAGGTCACTGCCCCGCTGTACGGTGAGAGATGGGTAAAGTCGCCGCGGTTTTCAAGTGTCAGGGACACGCGAGGCGCGGTGAGCTCGTCTAACAGTGGTACAGGCGGGAAGACCACCGTAGGCGAACCCAACACATGTCCTGAAAAGGCCACACCGGCCGGGTTAAAGAAACGTATCTTGGGATTGACAAGCACGGACGAGCGCCTGCGCCAGGACACCTCGGACTCGCGGAAGACGAATTCATAACTGCATAGCGCCCCCATTTCGTGGTTTGCGATGTGGAGCCAGACTCTGAATCGCCCAGGATTTATTGGGCTCTCGTGAACCGAGAGGAAGGATCGCGATACGCGGTGGGTAAAGGTGCGGCCGTTTACAGAGATGGTGTCCCCGAAGGTTATGGGGAGAGCCTCGACGGGGATGGAGCTGGAGGGCTCCCGCACACTGTCAATTGGTGCCCATGACGCAGGTGAGGGGAGAGGGCTGCAGGCGAGCTGTGGTTCACCGTGCGGGCCAAGCAGCGTCAGAACGAGGCAGTTCGTAGCGAGGGCTATGTGAGAGTGATACCGGGGGCTCCGTGTCAGTATCACGACGCAAGAGCTCGTCCGCCAGTTGACGAGGGTTACTTGACCGTTGAGTTCCACCGCCGCAATGTCGCCGCAAAGGGCGCAACAGGTGTAAGGAGCGTCATTCAGAGGAGAATCAGCAAAACGGCCGACAAGAATGAGGCTCGGGAACACAGTCCGGAGGTCGAGAGTGGTGAATTCAAAGAAACTAGAGGACGAGTCCATCAATGTCTTTCGTGTTTGGTGGGAATAAGGGGACCCATACTTTTTACGCGGATAATTCCAGGTGTGCTGGCACGTCAAAATAATCAATTGGTCATCTTCCGTCAGCTCCGCCGCAAACGAGAGGACAGTGGCATGATTCATGCTGCACGCGTGCTGCCAAATGAGCTCGTCCTCGAAAACGTTCCAGCACTCGAGTGTTCCCTGGTTTTGGAACAGGACATATTTCCCACCCGGGAGGAGTTTTGGTTCATTCTTCCAGAACGAAATCCCAGGGGGAATGTCGGGGTGTAGAACAATGCGCCGAGATTCGACTGGCGCAGGAGTGGGCTCGAGGCTGGAGAGTTGCGGACAGGTGCTTTAGCCCATTCCACCCTTTCGAGGAGCGGTCTGAGACGTACTGGGATGAGGATGTGTCTCGGGTGACCAGGTTTTAGGCCCGCGAAATATTATTTTTACTTTGTCGACAAGTTGTTCCGTCGACAAGTCCCTCAGATTCTCGTCGTCCGGTCGTCGGTCAATGAAGCGCCGTTGGACCAGTTGTGTTACAAAGGCAAGCCAGACATTTCTTGTGAGCGCGAGGTGGTGAAAGTATTTACTGGTCTGAAGATCGTGTCAGATGAAAGCAGAGAACAAACCAGGTTGTGAACGGACTGCTCCGATCGCGACGACGCTGAGAACGTCACAGTGGGTGAGAATGAGGATGAGAACGTCTTCCACCAAATTTTGCAAGCCGTTTCCTTCTGTCATTGCGGGACCGCGCCGTGGAGACTTCGTCAACGAGTACTAAGTAGGACTCCGGAGATCAGTCCTCAGCGCTGTACTGCAGTGATTAGCGCCGTGATGTTTGATTAGCGCTTAGATTTCTCCTTCAACTTGAAAAGTGAGCAACATGAGTCTTCCCTCGCCCCATAATTGACTTACAGCTGCCAGCGACGCGTCATAAAACCGTTGCATTCGAGGGTCAACGCCGTATCGTCCCGCACACTTGGACTTGCCACACGCCGTGAAATGTACCTGCGCCTCGCGGAACTTCGCGCGCGTCTTGCTGCACTCGATGGAATCATACTTCGACAGCAACTGCTTTTGGATCAGTTGCAGACAGACAAACGAGCTGTTCAGAATGAACTCCAATCATTCGCCTATCCAGTCTTGACCCTTCCACCCGAAATCACATCCGAGATCTTTCTGCACTCTCTTCCTGACGAGCCCGAGCCACCGCATCAAATGTGCGCTCCGCTTCTCTTGCGCAGAGTATGCAAGGCATGGGAGGCCATATCAACATCTACTCCTGCTCTCTGGGCCACGCTCTCCCTCGATGGCGATCGCCTTCAGATCGATAACTCGCAACGATTCCAAACCATTGTCAAGACTTGGCTCGACCGTGCAGGCAGCTGTCCTCTGACCTTAATTTTCCGTGGACAGATGGGCGAGACGTCGCTCGACAATGCTTGTACCGGCGATATCATTTCTTTTTACGCAGCCCGGTTACGCAGACTAGACCTTCGCATGGACTTGGAGGACTTTCGCGTCTTGAAGGACATCGGCTCCTTTCCATTGCTCCACGATCTTACCCTCGGTCTTCCTTTCCAGTATGACGAGGATGAGACCCTGGATGATGTACTGGGTCCTGGTGTCTTCGAAGATACATCCGTTCTTCGCCGGCTAACCCTCACGGAAAATGCTGTGCCTTCGTTTGCTACCGTGTCTTGGCAGCATCTAACAATCTTTCATGGCGAGGCTGCTACCATGCAGGATTGCTTGAATGTGCTACGTTTTGCGCCGCTTCTTACGGAATGCACATTCTGTGTTGGATACGGAACCCGAGATGTTCACAGCGGTGGCGGCATGTTGTTACATTCACGATTACAGGTCCTCTCCCTCATCGAGTCTGACAAATTCGACGGCACGGGAGACATTTTTAAACGCATAACACTACCCTCTCTGCATACCCTTCGGATCAGCTCAGTCGACGACCTCAACGACGATGGATCATTCCAATCGTTCATCCATCGTTCATCACCTCTCTTGCATACTTTTTCTCTCAGTGGATTCTATCTTGGTCCCGACGATCCATTCATGCCAGGGTGTCTTCGGTTCATGGTGAAGCTCACGCACCTTGATCTTGTCCTATTGGACATCGACGAAGGATGGATGGAGGAACTTCTGCGGTGCTTGACAAATGGCGCCGAAGATTTTCTGCCAGAACTGCAACATCTTGTTTTGGAAGGTTGGGAATACCCTGTTTCATGCTATACCACCATGGTGCAATCCTTATATTCGAGATGGGGGCCGCCAGTTCGAGACGTCATCGCCAACCTTCGATCTTTCAAACTCACATTGCAGCCCAACACCTACATTGATGAAGCGACTGTGAATCTGGACTCCCTAGCTGAGTTGGCAGCCGCAGGAGCCAGTATTCATATTGGAACCGCAGAACATAACTACTTTAATTCATAGCCACGTCTTTTTCGTTGGACATTAACCGTCCAATGAGTAAGTCTCTCGTCGTGTTGTATTACTACGAATAATCTCTGTCACCTAGTATCTCTTTGCTTCACTGAATCCATCGAAACCTTCCTGTTATCCGCGAATCAAAACAACGCAAACTTTATCTGCTCCGAGTCATAGCTTTCCTGCATGGTGGGCTGTCGCTCGGCAGCGCCTTGCGACTGCGGCACCAACTCCCCTGTAACCTCATCCCTCCTCCACGACAGCCCCTCCTCGCCCCTCGCCCACCATGGGGTAATGCTGACCTCGGAATAGGACGAGTCGATGGGATCGTAGACGAGCTCTGTGCCTCTGTGGACAAGCGACACGCTAGATTGGTCGGCGTGGGCTTTGGGGTGCGCGGAAGTTGCAGGGGATGGTGGCGGCGGCGCAGGTTCATCGGGACGGGGGAATGGGACATAGTTCTTGTCTGGGCCTGGGGCAGAACGATGCGGGCGCGGGTGCGGGTATGATTCGGCGGGTTTGTGAGCGTCGTCGGTATTGGTATTGGAGGTTGCAGCCTCGGCCGTCAGAGGGGGGTTGGGAACAGCGGAGACGTGGCTGGCGACAGAACCGAGGGCTAGAATGACGGCGAGGCGGAGGACAGCGTTGACGCGCATACTCTTTAAGACGTGGGTAAAGAAAAATCGAGAGTGGCGCCGCAGGTAATTTGAGGGAAGAACGTAGAGGCTGACAGTCCTCAAATTCCGAGACGTTTGGTTCTGCAAAATAGTCAGCCACCAAGTCTAAACCCAGGACGTTATGCGTCCTGAGCCACGGACCGCCGTCGCCGCCAAGCCAACATGTGAGTGTAAATTTGCTATACACACAAGCCAAGTTATCCGTCATGGACTCCGGACGCGTCGATGGACCGCTTTCTGTGGTAAGAAAAAAAGTCGCCGATGCGTTCATGATGGTTCTGATCAGAGCTTGACTCGGACATCAACCCTCTTCAACCCCGCTGTCGTGTCGCACGGCGGCATGGACATTGCTGAGTATACCAGGCTTTCCTGGACAAAACCCCCGTGTACACGAGTGGTGACGCGTGACGTCGCGTGGACACGCGTGAGTGCTCGTGGTCACGCGTGGCCATCGTTTTCACGTGTCGCCACTACTTTCCACGCGTTGCGCAGTTTCAAAATTTGTAAATGCATATTCACATCTTCTTCTCCATGCATGGAGCATTTGTTCCCATGAATTCCCCACGAGTGGGGATCACTCAAGGCCACTGATGTTCCTACGAGTCTCCACTGGCATCCACTCGTGGCCATTCAAAATGCTACAGTTCAAATAGGGTATCTCCAAATTTCCCCTGAATTTGTCCCCTAAATAGGTCGCCTACCAAGCATCTCCTATTTCCACGGATGACTAGCAACCACCCGCATCGAAACATTAGAGCAGTGTTGAGCCCCGGTCTCACACTGGTGCCTCTCGTCGATTAGTGAAGCCTCTGGAAATAACATGAGTGGTATGCAGCCACTACTATCTGGCACTTATCCTGACTCAAATGGTGAAGATTCTTTTCCGCTCTCCCCTCCTAGGCATTTTCCAGCTCCCCTTGCTGGGGAAACACGCACTCTTCCCAGCTTGAAGGACTGTGATGCAGCCACCTTTCAAGCCAGTCTCTCCAGATTGAAAGAAGCTTGCAGCCAGGAATATATTCCGGCCGTCAAACGAAAGCTGGCCACGAAACCTCCCAAGCTCAATTCAATTGAAGCTTTCAAAGTCCAGGAATTTAAATGTATGGTTCTCCTCTTCCTTTCCCCATCCCAATATTTAACTCTCAATGTCAGCAATCATCCCCCGCATAAAAACACCATAAACTGTACAGTGTGGAGATAGATACCAAAAAAGACCAAGGAAATGGATATTGGCCCGATCAAGTCAATATCAAACCTAGAAACCATATCCGTCGGCCACTGATGAACCACGCGTGGGAACGATGGGCAAATATCAGTTGAGGACAACACCCCACGCAAGGCCACACAAGCTCACGTGATGCTCCACTGAGGCCCATGACCAGGAACGCGTGTGAAGTGAGTGGAAATGCGCCCCACAGGTGGGAACGCGTGCCCACGCACTCTCACTTGGGTTTTGTCCAGTAACGACCGCCATAGCTGAGCTTCTCCGAAAGCTCATTCCCTCGATCGCTCACTTCATTGTCCCATTCCTTAGGCGCCACCCCAGCCTCATCGTTGCGATTAAGAACCTGGAACTGTTCCTCGGAGCCGTTCTTCATGTCATTCTCCATGTCATTGTCGGGGTCGGTCTCCTGAGGGCCATTATCTACCTTGTCATTATACCCCTCCTTTCTGCGATTGCTGGCGCTGTGGAGGAAACCCCAGACACGCCTGTACGCCCGCCGTCGAATGACAAAGAATCTCTCGTTGATGGTTCCACCGGCACCCACAGCGGCCCAGAAAAGCCGAGCCGTGGTCTACGTGGCTTTTTGTCACTCCTGGGGTCCATTTGTTTAACCGGTTGCGTGGCACTCGTGGTTTCTTGTGCATTGCGACCGCAAGGCACTAGCCTTATCCAGGGGACAATTGCGGTGTTAATGCCAGTCTTTAAACACACTGGAATTGCAGCAGCCGTTATATTCTGCCCGCCCCTTTTTGTCTGCGCCCCCCTCCTCATTCTTTGGTTCCGGGCCAAGCGACTTTCCGTGGAGCCGCACAAGAGCTCTTGGGTCCGCACTTTCGCAGTGTGCACCCGCATAACCCTTGGCACCTTTGTGTATTTGCTGGTAATAGAGGGAATCACCCTCTACCAGCCGGCGCCTTCCGACCCGGTTGTTCCGCACTTGGCCTGGCAAGCTGCGCTCTTGTCTGGGACATGTGCGTGGCTTGGGCTCGGCGTCTACACTTACGCCATCCTGCGGTTCCTCCCCGAACGGACCGCACAATACCTCCTCAACCGGGCCGTAAGAAATCATTCCCTTCGAAAGTCCTTCAATATACCCCCCAGATCGCCTCATCAGCATTGTAACGAACATCGTGTCAGTGTGGCCCAGTTCGGCGTCCTCCTGCTTGTGATGGTCTGCAACGGTTACATTCGCGGCGCTTCGCGCGCCGCGGAAGGGCTCGTCTCCGCTGCAGCGATCGTTGCGTGGATCACTGCTGGCATCCTTACCCTTTTCCTCTTCGACGTCCTGGTTACTGAACGTACTTTTTCTGGACGGGTCCTCCGTCTGCATCACCGATGGCTCCAAGTACAGACCCGTCGGCCACAGATACCATGGCGGATACACTCTTTGCAGCCTTTGTGCACAACGTTAACGGACAGACCTTGTGGGATAAGGGGCAAATGCTGGCCCCTATTCCAAAGGGTGGCGCTGCCGAAAGCGAGCTTGAGACGGGGATGACTGATTTAGCGGAGAAGGGGGCTCTTGCTGGTACTGCTTAGTTCGTGCCCGGACTTTCAACTACCGAGTGGACTGCTTGGACTGTATTGCTTGATGTGGAGACTTCTCCCGTACATGTATTCGCCTCGGAGGCTTCTCCGTTATCCGTCCTGTATTTGTTATCCAAGTTTTACATGCCTGTACATGTACGCTTCCAATACGCCTCTCCGGTCAACGAAGCCATCTCTCACTTCTTCATAATCGCCTGGGTTTCCCTGGATCCACCGAGTGACCCCGGAACAAAGTGGACGCCGAGATTGACAACGAACCCAAAACGGACCGACATGTTGAGTGCCTGAGCATCCCAAGGTTGGCCGAGCTTCCCCGACCGTGTCCTCACTCGAGTCGCTCCCCGTACGCAAAAAGCAAATAAGGTTAGGAAGATGATCAAAAGTGAGCAGTGGTTGTCGACGAACGGCTTGACAATCGCTCAAGGTCTCCAAGGTCTGTTGAAAATTTCTGACCCGGACCGGAAAGCATAGCCGTCGCTCTCCGCTCCCTTAATAACTATGTGTTCTCCATCAACTGTATTATACTTTCGACGTAAATCCCATGGCAAAAACCAACTCGCTCGCTCAAAGTCTATCGTCCGCCTCTTAGAGCCTCGCTTCAACTTCAACTTGCTTTAGATTGTTGGGTTTATTTCAGGAATCAGACGAAGTTTAGGTGAGAGAATCCAATAATAAATTAGCGGTTGGCTGAGCTCTGCAAACGCTTGAGCAATACATAGGAAACTGAACTTATATACTAAACTGTTCAATGTTACTAGAATGTTCCATAACAATCTCCTGTGTTCTACTTGACTCTGGCTGACTCTCGTTTAACGGAGTCGTTATGACTCGAACCTCGGCCATGATGCCACCGGGCTGCCTCTTTCGGCAATGCAAAATAGAAATATGTCAGCGGCCATCCCAATTCGGTCCTCCCGATCACGGCTCTGTCCTCGCGACCACACTTGGTCAACACTTTATCGCTCTCGTCCCCAACTCGTGGATACTCTAGATCTTGTACCTAACGCCGCCCAGCCCTATTACCTTCTCAAATAAAATATGTTCTTGCGCAACATGACAAAAACAAAAGCAGCGAAACTTTGCATCGCCCTTTCCTCCTGAACCACCCGGGCTATCTTCTGGGCCAGCCTTGCATAAATACAGCTCACCCGAAGAGCTCCCACAACCAATCCTGAATCATGTCGCGAGTTGATAACCCATCACACGGCAACTCCAAGGTCGAGCATCCCAATTCTTAATCCCTCTCGCCAGTCGCTTGGACACCAAAGGATAAGACACAGAATAACATGATTGAAATTATTGCGAGCGCAGCGAGCATCTCTTCCCTTAGCACGTGACTAGCAGAGGGCTAGGATATGCAACAAACAAGGACAATGTCTAGGTGCGGCGGCTGACGGTGCTTCGGGAAGGAAAGCCTTCAAACTCATTCAATTCATGAGATATCGTGACGAGGAGACAGGCATTTGACGGAGATTTATCAGGTGGTCCAAATGGTGCCCGAACTTTGGCCGTCAGAGATCTAGAGGAAATAAATTGGTTCAAGAAAAGGGGAGGTCTAGACTGTGGCGGTGTCGGTCTGTACGCTGTGCGAGCGCCCGGCGCTTCGGCGGATCCATATTTGAATCCTGTAAACCAATCGGTATGTAACATAGTACAAATTGCGACAGACGGATTGCGGTTCAGGTCATATGAGCGGAAGTATAATTTTGCACAGCATTTTTCTTTATATCTCCTCTGTCTCTGTAGGTGTGCATATGCCTCCCAAGAGTTTAGCCTCTGGACGGACGGCCGGAAGACCGCGCAAGAAATTCTTTGTTCGAGGTCGCACGGCCGCTCTTGCGAATGATCAGAATCCTCCACCAGCAACAACACCTACCCCAGACATCAGTGATGGAGCAGATGGAATCCCAGTCACCGGTCTCTCTGCCCAGCATGCCTGCTCTCCTCCCAGTCCTTTGGGATACCTCCCCTGCGGGCAGATAGCCATAACCAGGGACCCCGCTCTGCTTTTCTCGATAATATTCACCGTGGCCCATCATGGCGCTGTGTTGCAACGATTCCCACCCACCATATGCCGATGTGGTTCGACGACCAGGCGAGTCTTTCTGCCTTCCCTCTACAATTTTATTCATGCCCATTCTCCATCGGCAGACAAATGATTTCAATCACTACCTCTTCACACCTACCACTTCCGCAGTGATTACATGGCTCCGACATCCTGCCCACAGCCCCAGGGACCCCTGTGCTCGTGTATGTTTAGTCAGATGAAACGACGACATACTGGAGGAGCGCAAGACTTGCGGAATACGGGACAAAAAGATACTTTTACGCTGGGACTTCCGTTGTGCCGGTGCCCATGACCATGCAATCCGCGAAGTGGATTCTGTCCCAGCAGCTGAAGAAGCACCCGAAGTAGATCCCACTGCGGCACCCGAAGAAATACCGCAGGACCCTACGGAGCTTGATCTCCCTGCCCCCGTCGATGAAGCCGGGGTTCCACGCTGACGATGGTACGAATGCGGTGACATTCCTGTCTGGCTCCTGGTGGGTTTTTTTTTTAGTTTGTATTCATGCTCTCATCGCAATTGCAGTGCGAAGTCCGTGCCGACGACTTGACAGTCATTCATATATGGCAGCAGCATAAACATCCTGAAGCTGATTCCTGACAACTTAATTGGTCAAGGCATCTCCACAATCTAATCGCTGAGCGCATCTACCTCGCCGGCTCCAAAGCATCGACAATCATTAAGGGTTCCTTGTTTCATTCACGACACTCGGCCGCATTTCTGATGTTGTCATCTCCAGAGCTTGTTCCCAATTTCCGGCAGGACGCAGTGGATGGTTTCCCTCCCCTCCTATTTTCTCGTCGGCCCCTTGTCTCCCAGGTCAACAATATGTTTCCGGCTGCACGACATCGCTTGCGTCTTCATTGGAACCCGTTCAAGGCCACTCACCTTCTAGTTGAACGCAATCGGGACAAAGTCTTTGAGTTAGCCACCCACGCACCTCATTCTTTTCCTGGTTCACTAACCCTTCCTAGGTACCAAGCCCACGACTTCCGGGGGGCCAGACTCGAAATCAGAGTTTTCTATAGGCCTTACAGATGATTTTTCACTCAATAGTTTCATCCTATTCGGCTCAGGACCATCCGGCGTAGGTTTACTTAACAGTAGCTGGCACGGGAAGACCGAAAACCGTGCTGCTCTAAGGTAGGCGCATTACGCATCCATCGAGTCACGTGGCTGCTTAGCATGACACCAACTGTATTGCAGCCACATTGACAAATGAAATAAAGTGAAACCATAGAAATGTGTTATTTGAATGTAGGAACAATCCTATGGTTCCAGATTTCCGAGATTCCTCTCCAAAAAATAACTTTATCTTGTTTTGACTGAAAAGACTCAAAATGAGATTCTGATCATCCTAGCAGGGACATTCATTTTTATTCGAAAAATTTCGCGCTTCCTAAAAAGGAAATTCCCACGCCTAATAGGGCAATTCCCACCCCTGACAGGCATGCGACGTAACCGTCATTGTGTATATACACGTTCACATGTGTCAAGCTGTAGCAGTATATGAATTTAGACTACTATGTGCCTCAAGAACCCTCTGAAAGAAAATCTCACTTGAGTCAACAGGGGTAGGACACCTTGCATGTGGCCCGCAGATCAGTCTAGACAACTAAATCCGCAATTCTGTGGCCAGTTCAAGTTTGAGAAGTCCTTTGTGAGTCATTGACAAAATTTCTTGGCTCTGGAGGGCCCGAGACCAAAGAAATACACTAATTTTTTTCGTTGTTCTGAAATTTCGCGCTTTCTCACGTTACTGTCACCCAGCAGTCACATTCACGTGACTCGATGAATGCGTAATGCACCTACCTTAACTGTACTGTGTTCGGTGAATACCGGCGGACACATGGTACCCGGTGAGTTTCTTGTGCGGTCCAAGACTCCCTCTTTACTGAACCTGCGCTGCATCCTATTCAGCCTCAATGTTTATTTCTGCCAACGTCAAAGAGGCTACTATGTTCCGATTTATTGAAGGCACTCACCAGAAAGTTGTTGAACATGCCCGTGCTATCACACTTGGTCAGACCTCGCCCCGTTCCTCCTTTTAAACAATTTCTTATTTTCAATTCGGCAGACCCCGCTATCGTGCAAGACCGCACTCCAGACCTGCACCAAAATATCTGCGCAGCTGCCGCCCTGATTGTTCTTCATGGATTCCTTGTTTTACACTGGATGATAGACAAGTGCCGCGCAAATCTGAATGCCCTTTTAAAATGTAAGTGTATGCAGATATACATGATGAGATTCGGCTCACCTTTCAAGGTGCTTCGCACAGATATCAGGAAGCACCAACTTTTTGGACGGGTCTATATTCGGCTCTGCCAGTTCCACGTTATACAAGCCATCCTGCGCTGGGATTGGGAAATCGGGAAGCGCGGATTGGGCTTCCCTCTATCTCTTGACATCAAGTTCGAGATACTTTACCACTTTCGTGAGCTTCAGCGGTGCAGATCCCTAGACAACTGGGAGGCCGCGAAGTGTGTGTTCTTCGAATGAGTGCATGAGCTGTTCCTTGTGGATGTTGACTCCGACTCCGAGGATGAGCAGGACATACATCACGTCGATGAAAACACCCTCTCCCAAATGCTCGAAGACCGTGCGAAGCAGCCGAAGTCTCCCAGGACACCGCGCAAACCCAGTGATGATGGGTCCGAAGAGATTTCCGATGACGATGACGATGACGAGGATGCGAGCGGAGAAGAAGAAGAAGAGACAAGCCGGAGAAAGCTAAAAAGCAGAGAGGTGCTCGAGGCACAGTACACGGCCGTCTGTGCATATTTTGAAGCCAATTGCTTTATAGAGCCTTGGATCGGTACGTCCTGCATCCTATATCTCTGAGCCAAAGCTGATTTATTGGAACGACAGAGACCTTCACTGACATTGGGATGCCTGCCAACCAGACACGGGATGGCGCTTGGAACACCAACAACTGGGCAGAGACGGCCTTCAAAACTTTCGACTCTGTTTTCCTGGATAACAGGATGAACAAGCGGTACACTTTATTCACTCTGGCTGCATGTAAACTAAAGTCTTGACCGATTGAACACCGTAGGATTGATCGTCTTGCGGTAATAATCCTCAATGACTTTCTACGTTTCTTTCGGTATTGGAGCCCATGCGATCGACCTCTGAACCAGCGAATAATTGCATTGCACACGAACGCACACAACTTGTGGGAACAGGACCGGGTGGTGCAGGTGGCGGAGGACACTTTCGATGTAGAGGTTGTGAAGTAAGCGTAAAGTTGGCAACTATGTACCTGAATTCTTTACTGACTCAGTTACTCAGCGAAGCCGGCAGTGTGGTCCGCTTCCGTGTTACCATGAATCCTATCAACTGTGTCTGCACTGGCTTTAAACAAACAGGGAAGTACTGTCTCCACCTTCTGGCCGTCCGCCTGCTTTTGTCCAATGGGAAGGCTGAGGACTGGAAGGGTATGTATCATTCCTCGGTTGCAGCCTTCAATCTAACTGAGATGAAACTAGAAATTGAATACCGGATAGAAAGGGAATTCTCTGGTGCTACCAAGCTCGTCAAGACGGGGAAGAAGAAAAAATCTAGAACCGACGCTTCCGTGCAAGATGAATTTGAGAAGATCTTGAAGAAAATTGCAGCTGCGGATGCTAAAACAGTGACTGCCTCTTTAGCAAAAGATGACCATCTTTTCGACCGCCCACATGGTGACGGTATGCATGGAGCTAGTCCTTTCCCGAAGCCCTGTTTGACTTTGAAAAATTCCAGGTATCAGAAACAGGCCGGGTCGCCCAGGCGTATGTTGCCTTTGTATCCACATCGACGGCTCCCAGGACTGGTACCCAAGGCTCATCGGCCACATTTCTCGAAGAAACGTAGGCATCCAAAACAGGAGAGGCTGTATGTCAGCAGCTCTTCCCATCAACTCTCAAGCTCTTGCGAGAGTGCTGGAAGCATGCAGTGGCGAAGCGCGACGCAAGCAGGCGCGTAGAGAAGCCGCTGCTGCTTTGTTGGCTGCCGCTCTTGCGGCAGCCAAAAATGAAGGAGAGACCGCGCTGGATAACCCAGAATTGAGCGTTGAGGATCTGGACATCCACTCGGTCAACTTCCAGCGGTGGATTGCAGCTTACAGACTTCGCATGAGGAAATGCAGCTATTCGCTGCCTGCCTCAATGCGATGGAGGTCGCTATCAAGAAAGGCCTTTTGTTTGTGATTGGAGCCCCGCATGCAGTTACCCAAGCTGTCATGGATGCGTTCAACTGGACCGTTCCAATCACCACTGCCAAGGTAAACCTTGTTCATCCCACCCGTTTCTATTCATTGTTAACTTTTCCTGCAGCTTTGAGCGGAACATCTTACGAGTATCGCGGAAATCCTGGAGGCACGGAACAGCCTCCACGTCTCGCATGTGGTACTCTTCAGACTAGAACATGACCATTGGACTGTTGTGTCCTGGAACATGGCTCAGCGACCAGTTGTTCCCGTTTGGCGCAATCCTCTGCCGAATCCAACTCCACACCTCAGTTCCGAGCAGATCAATACTAATGCGCCATGGCCCGCGGTCGAAAAAGAGCTCTTTCTATCAGACTATCTCTGGTCTGGCGGACCCCTCAGGCAAGATAACCTTCCCGTACCCGATGCTGTACATAAAAAATATTGGGAGGGTTTCTCGGCGAGCTATAATTATGTCGGCCTGCAAAAAGACAGCACCTCATGCGGCTTTTGGGCGGTTCTCATCGCCTTCATGATTCTGCTGGACATTAATGGAGATCATGCCGACATACGCTCTCTGAATATTTCCGACCTCCAGGAGACGCTAGGGACCATTTACTACTCTTTCATTGCAAACCCTATCGGAGTCCCTTCCTCCTTGCTCTGGAATGTGTTTGCCAAGTTCCATCCGGGCGTCAATCCGGATGAATACGATGCGGAATATGTCTGTTTCTTCCCTCCTTCCATTTCACTGTACTTACTTTGGCCGCTGCCAGATTGCAAAACGGCCACAAAGCATAGCTCAAGTTACGCTACCTCCAGAGCTCACTCAGGCCGCGCCATTCCACGCCCCCCTCCCTCAATTCGAGTTCGCCACCTTGTATGATCCACGGTTCGGTGATCTCGCGAAAGTTCACTGGACATGCGGAGAATACCTCCCTACGGCAACCCAGTTCCTGAACCTTGCCCAAGGTGGGCAGGTCGAGGATGAGATCGTCGACATCTACCTCAGCTTGGCAAAACCAGCGGGACAATGGACAGAGTTAGCACCAACTAGGTTCGGCCTAGACTTGTTCGGTGCAGCCAAAAATGCGATCAACGGCATACCCCCGTCTAAGAAAGGAGGAGAGCGGTATTGGTTACCAGCGGTCAGCCTCAGCGTTCTCTCAGACTTTGCACCTACTGAATTCTCTCTATCCTCAGCGCGACATGTTTGAGCTAAACTACTTGGTTATTCCCTGGCACTGGGGCAACAACGGCGATAGTAGTATCTGGATGGCTGCAATTATTGACTTCAAGGCTTCCAATATAAGCATCTACGACCCTGAAACAGGAGGAGGAGCTGTCATCCGCCGCCGAAAAGCAGCGTACTCGGTACGCTCTCTTTCCTCTGTATCCCCCCAATCTAATTTTAATCAGTGTGTTCGCCAAATGCTGTCTTATGAGTATGTCAGTCGAAAACACGGTGACCTGCTTCCCGCTAAATGGGCACAGGAGCCCACGATCAAGTGAGTCTTATCCACCGCTCAATGCCATTCACTAATTGTAGCCTGTAGCTCACTGTCCCCTACCAGGCTAAGAGCTCAATTAATGTGCCTTTATTTGTGATGCACGTCGCACTCTGCATTGCCAAGGGGCAGGTTACACCCATGTCTTGGACATATTCTGACAGTTTGGCCAAGGCCGACAGAGTCACTGTTGGTCAACTGATCGCCGCGGAAATCCACCGTGATCAGCGAGAGCCGAACACTTCACATCTCCGCAAACTCAGCCTTCTGAAGGTGCCTGGCTCCGAAACATCAGCTGCGACACCACCCGAAACACCTACTGCGGAAACCGAAGACATTTTAGACTGGGCGGAGGAGGCCACAGAGAAGGAGCGCTGTTACTCCGAATTTAAGATGATAAAAACCTTGTTCCCGCTCCTTCCATCCACTAAGCGGCTGGTCTTTCTGGAGCCGGAGCTTACCATAGTGCGGATGAATCGACATGCGCGTCGTAAACAGTGAGTCACTCTGCGGCTACCAACCCTGCTTCTCCATTAATGCATTTTGTATTCAGGCCGATCTCCGACTCTTGCATTCTCCTGAGGTGGCGGACTTGAATAATGTGTACTTTCCCGCCATTGTCCAGTCCCATGACACTCTCGAGGTCGTATTGGAATGGTTCAGGGATGTGCTACCTCCACAACCGCTCCAGCCTCCCTTTCGTCTGCCATACTCAGAATGGGAGAATGCGGTTAGTGCAAGGACACTTGATACAGCCCAGGTAACTTTCAACACTCGCTCCAAGAACGGTCAGCTGATGACTGCCATCCAGATTGCTCCCATCCTGTGGCCTGCTCTGCTTACTGACACTCCTCACATCTTCCCCTCCCCCTTGTACCCCATCGAAGATGCACTGTCACAGCACCTACATGAAAGAATGCCTGATATTCTTTCCAGCCTGCTCGCCCTTGGAGATGAAAAAACACCACCTACTTTTATCACTATCCGCGAACCTTCCCTCGCCTCTTCCTACTCCAGCATGTTTTACGAACACGAGATAGGGGCTCCTCGCGGTGCAGAACCATTCTCGCCAAGCGATGAGATGGCCCTCACGTTCACGGCAGAAGTACTGGAACAGCGGCAGCGTATGCATGAAAGTCATGTGTATGCGGAGGGAAGGGAGATAGATGGCAGCTTAATCCGGTCGCTGGCTCTATATGCAGGACGGTTAATGCTCGCGGTTGTGACCGCTGCATTCTATCTCGAGATCAAAATCGAGGAGGCATATCAGTTGCTCAGAGCCCGCAAAGTGCGTCGACCCAGGATCCTGTGCGAAGAGGTATGGCAACTATATGGCCGCTCTATACGGGATGCAACAGAGGCTGGGTGGAGGACACTGTGCAATACCCATAGAGTCATTGTACCAGGCATCACATTGCCTTCACCTCGCCGCATGTCTCTGTAAATAGCATCTGTATCTAGACTTTCCTCTGTGCAAGCAATAGATACCCAGGCGCTCGGGAAATTTCACCAATCCCTTCGCACTTCCTGGGATGGAAGTATTTTATTTTCATTCTTGGTATGGCAGGGCACCCCACAAATTTTTCCGAGGCAGGTTGTGACCCAAACTTGCCGGTGGATAACACAAATGAAATCGTGCTTGTTTGTGTTTGCATCAAGTGATCGTGTTGCGGCGCTCAAAATTTCACCGAATCTTCGCACGTCCGGAGCTGGAAGTATTTTATTTTCATTCTTAGTATGGCAGGGCACCCCCACGATTTTTTCGAGGCAGTTGTGACCCAAACTTGCCGGTGGATAACACAAATGAAATCACGCTTGTTTGTGTTTGCATCAAGTGATCGTGCCGAGGCACTCAATTTTTTTTACATCTACTGTACTTTGAGCCTCTTGCTACGACGCTGTCCATCCACTGTCTCACTTCCCATGGGCTCTTCATTTTCCTCGTTCAACACTCTCTTATGTGACAGGATTTGGTTCGTGGTTCCTGGGCAACCGATTCAATCACAGCTGTTGTCAAAGAATGTCTTGGGCGGCCCCAGCAAACCAGTCCTAATCTGAGGAGGATGTCAGCCAATATCTGGAGAAGTGTAAGACCTATTCATGCCTTCTGTGGGCGCCCACGCTTTATCAGAGTTTTCGCGACATTTAGATCCAACTTGTTTTGCATGGGTTCATGGAAAGATGCGACTCCGAGTGTGGTGGAAAACCCTGCGTTAGAAACATCGGTGAAAGGAGTCTCCTGCAAAGAGATATATTGGCCTCAGAAAGCGACCACAGTTTGAACCCGGACTCACGTCGGAGTGCACTGCCCATCCCTTGGGAACTTGAGCAAGGATAATGTGGTAGCGGTTGGTCTTGCCAGCTTTGAAGCAGCGCATGAGAACCTCCTTCGAGTTCGAGGATATATAGTCAACAGATTTCGAGTACTTGGTACCTGTCAGTGCTCGTCAGCATGCCAGGAATAAAACTATGGTCAGATCACACCGATAATGTGTTGGGATCGAAGAGTCCTTCGGAGAGGTAACGGTTATAGAGTTCTCTAGGTACTTGGATCATCACCCGACGATATACTTTGACGTATCCTGCAATAAAATTGAGGTTGGATGTAGAATTAAACACAAAAGGATTGAGTGAATTCGTCCGCCCTCCACAATGCTTCAAGAATTCGGCAGAGACCCATGTCCGCATGAAGACCGGGAGGTGATTGCGGACACGGGAGTACAGGTATTGATTGCTGCAAAGGAAGGAGATCGGGGTATCTGGATGGATAGCGACTTCGTACAGGAAATCACTGGCAAGTTGCTTGCCGACTCCTCCGAAAGGACTGTCCGTAGCACCAAGGACATCAACTATGCATGGATCCTTCCGAGGTTTGCCCTTGCTTGGGCCCTTTAGGACCGTCGCATGCCACTGATCTAGGTAGGCAAGAGCTTCCGGTAGCTCGGAAACCCAGTCAGGGCCACCCGGGAACTTCTTCCAGAAGTGTTCCTTCCAAGGCTACAAATCGGGAGAAGATTGATGTGAATCCTAAGAAAAATGGAGTCCTGCACCTCAGAATCGGGGAGCAAATCCTGCTCCGTAAACTTGGGGCAGAGCTGACTACGTGGAGGCGTGTCCAGCGATTGAAATCGCTTATAGCATATGCATATTTGTCTGTAACAATAGCTGCGAGAACAGCCACGGTGGGCCATCTGGATGAACCCGCGCTCCTGGCTCTTTGAACTTGTCGGGGAGGACGAAGGTCCGCATGCGTTGTGCTTTGACCGGGTCGTCGTTGGAGCCTTCAGTGCACACAGAGGTGAGAAGGTCGAAATCTCCACTCGTCATGATGGTGATGTTTCCCTCCAGTCCCAAGTGACAGACAAGGGCGTGCTAGCTCAGATTGAGTCCAAAACGAGGGGAGTTAGACGGTTCGCTCACATAGCCTGCACTGAACACCAAGCATTTTCCACGAACAGCAACGTGCATAGGCCCAGAATCGAGCTGCTTCTGTACAAGATACGCCCAGTCCTCTTCGAGACGATCTGCATCCCAGGGGCTGAGGATGTGGGGGAGCGACTCTTGTGAATCTTGATAGTTGCCGCGGTCAGCAGTCAATGTGGTGTAAGTCTTACGGTCCGTTCCCAATGCGAAGGTCCTTGGGAAGAATATAATCTTTCCTGCGGAGATATGTTAGGCTGCACGACTCCCGACCTCAGCTCTACTTAAAATACCTTTGGGCCAAACCCCAGTAGCTTTATATTCCACTATAAGCTGGTTCATAATTTGGTGCGCCTTGACATTGGACACCTGCGACTCTGGCATAGCAGAGGACAGCAGTCGCATTGTCCCGAGGTCGGAGGAAGCGTGAAGTCACAAACGTGACTTGTCGCGTTGCGTGCCGCGCCATGACTTCAATTCCTCTCTCTGCTCTTCCACACCAGTTAAATACTGTACGCTGTCTGCGCTGCGCGACTTCGGGGGAATCTTTTGTACTGGAATAAGCTGATACGGGAGTATTTTATGCCCATGTGATTATGAAGCTGATGCTATGGAGGGACTCGGATAGCATGAAAACCATCTTTGGTGTGTCGCATCCCGTCCCCACAGCTCACGAGTCTAACCTAACCTCCATTGCCTGCCTCAAGCCTACGCTAAACCAGCGCTGCGCCATTAACGCACTCGCCGCTGCGTGCACGCCACCTCCACACACCGCTTGCATAACCCCACCCCCTTCGACCTGGAGAGCAACCACTCTACGCCCACAACACCCACCGCGCACCTCATCTCTCCAATACCCTCCCAGTCGATCCCTATACCGCACGCCGCGCATGCGCACGACGACGCCGCCGTGGACTCGATGCCCACCCAGAACTTGATGCCGACCCCACTCTCTGTCTGTGCCGACACATTCCTCGACCTCTCCATCCCCTCCCTCTCGCCCCAGCTGACGACGTCCTCCACCGCCACTGCCACTGCATGCACGAACATCCCTGCCGACGCCTCGACCTCGAACATCCCCGACAATGCCTTGACCATCCCTACCATGCCGCGCTATGCCCAGAGCCTGACACAGGGGCGGACACGCGCCAGTGATCTCGAGGCAAGTGGTCTTCATGACCTGCAAGCGGGGACGACTCACCGACGTGCCAGATGCAATGCGGAGCGGCGGGCCCGCGACGACGCATACGACTCGGGTAGTTCGCTCGGCATCTAACTGATGAGCGCCAGCGAGGGGCTCGGGACGCAATCCGAGTCGTTGACGGCATGGGAGGTGTGCAGCGTGTGTCCGTCCGCGTCTGAGCTGCAAGCGCTGCTGAGTCCCGCCTATGCACCTCCTTCTCTGAACAGATTACTTACCTCCCGAACAGTGCTGCGCTCTGAACGTACCTGCCGCCGCGTGCGTATTAGGTCCGTGCAACGCCGTGCAACCCCCACCGCTCCAGGCCGCTGGTCGCATCGCAACACGTGAGGTACGAGCGCCAAATGTTGTAAGGCCACATTCGAGCTGCAACCATGCGTCTCAATCCCACACACACGTGCCTGCACCCCCGAGTCGGCGGCACGGTGCAACGCCGCGTCCGCGGGTTTGGTGGTAACCTGCGTGCCCCGCCTCCATACAGCAGCCGTGCTGTCCGTGCTGCAAGGTCCGCATCCAAGAGATGTGCTTCGAGGCAGTGCAGCGCGGCTCCGCGCGAATCGCCATCACCGTGCTCGATCCCGCGGCACCCTTCAATACTCGTGCCAGCCGCCACATTCGAGCTGCAACCATGCGTCTCAATCCCACACACGCGCCTGCACCCCCGAGTCGGCGGCACGGTGCAACGCCGCGTCCGCGGGTTTGGTGGTAACCTGCGTGCCCCGCCCTCCATACAGCAGCCGTGCTGTCCGTGCTGCAAGGTCCCGCATCCAAGAGATGTGCTTCGAGGCAGTGCAGCGCGGCTCCGCGCGAATCGCCATCACCGTGCTCGATCCCGCGGCACCCTTCAATACTCGTGCCAGCCGGCCACATTCGAGCTGCAACCATGCGTCTCAATCCCACACACACGCGCCTGCACCCCTGAGTCGGCGGCACGGTGCAACGCCGCGTCCGCGGGTTTGGTGGTAACCTGCGTGCCCCGCCCTCCATACAGCAGCCGTGCTGTCCGTGCTGCAAGGTCCCGCATCCAAGAGATGTGCTTCGAGGCAGTGCAGCGTGGCTCCGCGCGAATCGCCATCACCATGCTCGATCCCGCGGCACCCTTCAATACTCGTGCCAGCCCCCGCGCGTGGCTGTATCTCGCTCCCCGCATGTCGAATGGCACACCCGCACCAATTACGGGAGTGCGGACGACTTCGTGGAAATAGGGTACAGAACGATGTAGATAAATTGATGTATGCTAGTGAATATTAAAAAAATCCAGGCGCCCATTGCGGCTGACCCAAAGACATGAAAAGCTCTGTAACCTGGGAAAACAGCCACAACTTCCAGGCCGGAATATTTATGGCCTCGAATGTAGGGAGTGAGCTTTCGTGCAAACGCAAGGTATGTATGGGCCGCCCTGCCGATACACGCTGTAGAATAAATTCTTGAACCGATCCAATTGGGAGGTTCGCGAAGTGAACCTCCGAAAGGGTGGGAAGGAATTTGTTCTGGCCAGCCTGAGCCAAAAAGGAATGCCAGATGTGTCTGTTGAGCCCGTGAAGCTCATCAAAATCGAGGCGTAGAGTGCGAATGGTTTGGAAGGGATTGAAAAGGCTTTGCACATGGGGGGACCGGGGGTGGATAGGAAGGCAGTTGAGAGCCAGTGTGTGTATGGTCGGCGCATATTTCAAGTGTAAAATATCGATAACAGGGTCGTAGTTATCAGCGGCCTCGATAAATCGAAGGTTCAGCTCCTGCAGCGACGGATGATCAAGGAGGGCAAAGAGTCGGATGACAGATTGAGCCCGAAGATAGCTGAGAGACAGTGTGATTAGGAAGGGAAGGGACAGGGGAATTGGATCCCCGTCGAGGTCAGGCAAGCCTCCCCGAAACCCCAAAAATGTGAGGGTAGGTGCGTTCCCCAGTGAATGCATAAGCAGATTCCAATGTGGATGGAGCGGGGCATGTAAGGACCGATGGTTAAGGAGGTGAGGGACTGGAGCCTGGGCATCGGCCACATCGCGGAATAACAGGCAATGTCCACCGATTTGAGTTGCAAAAGCGTGGCCAGGGGCCGATGAAAAATAGTGGTACTATGGGCCCCGCTTCCAACATCATGATAATTGAGGCAGTGTTCAAACACGAGGTGGATATCTTGGAGATTAGGAATGGGCAGAGTAGAGGTGAGGAGTGTTTGGCAGATAGGGGTAAGAAAATGTGGGGCACAGTGTATGGTCAATGATTGCCACTGAGTTGAGTGTGGGGTCATGATGTTGAGCATGTGTTGCATCTGCTTCGTAGACTAAGAGTAAAGATCGGAACGGGGGGCATCTCCCCAGGTCCCAGTTGTAGCAACTGGGCACGATATGGCTATGAAAAGTTGGGTCGAATGTCCAGCTCTGGTCAACCACAATTGCGGTAGAACGGATCTGGAATGAAGGTCGGTGAGATATATGTGACTCCAAAGGCTCGGGTTGGAAATCAGTCCGGTTCGCCAGTATTGGGACACATGACTAGCGGCAAACAGAGAGGGTGGATCTGACTGGAGAGACGACCACACATTCGTCAATGTCTCGAGTGCTAGCCTGGAAATGAGCGGGCCAGGCTTATGAAGAATCAATATGAATGGAATTGAATGATCAAGGAATTTGAGGGTACCTGGAGCGCCATAAAGGGGGGTATAGTGATGATCGAACACTTTTGAGAAGTGCGGAGGCTAAAAAGAGGATGGGCTATACATGACAAAACAGAAAAATATGATAGGAAAGCGGGAATATATTGTGAAGAGAGATGTGGCGTCTCGGCCGGTATATCTAAGTCAAACAATTTTCTATAGGAGATGATATGATCAGAACTTGTATTCTTCAACAAACAGGACAGGCCGAGTCTTGATAGACTAAGGGCATAAAGTCCTGACCGAAATTCTATTGAATGTTGACAAAAATAGTTGTGTTTGCCTGTGCAAAAAGGCCTCGAGCACTAGCTTAATGTCATTTTGAACATTGGTCTCGCAAATAAAGTCTGTGTGCGTGACAGATAGCCCCTCCGTTGGTGTATGTCGATAGAAAAAAAGGCCTATTTGGGCAACTAGGTTGCCCGAAAAGGCAAATCAAATATGGGTTGTGCGAACAAAGGATACTATGAGTCGAGGTCGGATCCTTTGCACGGTTTATTGGGAAAACTGGTAAACTGTGAGGATGGGTAAAGCTGTCATAAAACCAGGAATTTTCCTTTATAAGGGACACATATCTGAGGCTAGCTGGTCCAAAAAATATACAAATTAGGGGTTATCCATCGAGAGCCGTAAAGGTCTGACAGAAATGCTTATGTGACCTGACCATATTGTATCCCAGAGATGGCAGTATTTTGGATAGGACCTGGCTCAATCATCAAATGCGACTAACAAGAATTATATAAAGTCCGGAATAGGGAATGGATTAATGTGGGGGTTGCCTAGGACCTGACATGAAAGTATTAATTTTCCTGGATGGAGGATACATATCGGAGCATACGAGGTCAGGAATAAGTACCAATTGTTAGGGTAATGGTCGAGATCCGTAAAGGTCTGACGGAAATGCCTTGGAGACCTGACCTTATTTGGGTCTAGGGAAGACCATATTGTGCTGGGTGTTTGACACAAATGCATGATGAGTGTGACTAAAATTCAAAGAATGTCAGCATGTATGTTGAGGAACATGTAATACTTTTTTTTCTTTCTGTTTAAAATGTAGAATGCGAGAACTGGATGGTGGCCAGATCTGTGGGTTCGGTAGCTACCTCTCAGGACCAGTGCGTGTTCAGGGTCCAGATAAATGGTGAGAGGTACTGAAGGCCTGGTATGAAACTGATAATTTTCCTGGATGGGGGACACATATCCTGGCGCAGCAGGTCAAAAGAATTTACCAATTGGTGGGATAATGGTCGAGATCCGTAAAGATCTGACAGAAATGCCTTCGTGACCAGACCTTATTTCTTGCTATGTATGACCATATTGTGCTGGGCTTTTGACAAAAATGCGCGCTGAGTGGTACTGAAATGTGATCAACACAGAGCAGGCTTGATAGACTTCGGGAATAGTGTGGGCAGTGAGGGATATGGAAAGGGTGTGGATGGAAGTACACGCTAAAGTTTAAGTTGATAGATGAAGATTTAAATTGACTGTGACATCCGAAATAGTAAATTTCCTGAATTTGAAACAGTGTGGGAGCTACTGAGGACCTGGCATGAGACTGATAATTTTCCTAGATGAGGGACACGTATCCGAGCATAGCAGGTCAAAAAAATGTACCAATTGGTGGGATAATGGTCGAGATCCGTAAAGGTCTGACGGAAATGCCTTGGAAGCGGGACCGTATTAGGATCCTTATATGACCGGAATGTGACTGGAATGAGACCATTTTTTGCCTATGCGAGGACCAATATGTTTGTTGACCTGTACAGTATTGTGCTCGATGAATGACTGGAATGTGATCTGATCATGGCGAAAAGGTAGGTAGGTAGGTATATTACCAGCGCGGTCCCGTTAAGAAACAGCCGGGGTCCGTACTACATACACAGCATCAAATGCATGCTACGGATACTCTCCTTCTTCCGCCAATTGAAAACCTGTGTCCCATCCCTCCGCCTCCCCCAACACTTTGTACCAAAAATAATAAAAATACAGATTGGAGTTTCTGAGGCATCGGGACAAGTACTCAGTGTTGCATGACGATCCAAAATTGAGTATGAAGACAACAGGAGTCTATTCCAATGAATTATACAGGTACTCGGCAGGTTTAAAAATCTTGCGCGTAGAGTAAGCGGCTAGCACATCAAATGTGTACTTGGCCAAGCGTTGGATCACATCAAAATTCCGGCACTGCGCCAAGGCAAGTAGGCAAGCGTCGGGAGAGGACCAGGTACGGGGGAGCGCAGGTATCTGTTGATAAACATCAACGAGAAACTCCCTTCGTAGCGCAATCAGCGTAGTGTCGCTCATGCATCCCAACAATGCGTGACTTTCGCTCTCGACAGCACCTCGGCAGAACCGACATAACCTGAATTCCCGTGGTGCACGCTGGCGATAGCGCTCGCTGTATCGTAGGACTTCAATGGCCAAGGTGTGCGAGGAGAGGTACAATCGGGTGAGTGCTTTGCGATGTGCGGGAACCGGTACCCTCAGGTACTGGCGCAACTTGGAGGCCATGTGCACAAAGTTCCCCTTGTCGTCCTTCTCCAGACGTCCCTGGATCAAGGGAAGCCGCGAAGCGTATTCGACCGTCAAATCTCCAAGCCATTTTTCACAAGCCGTTGTCACCCTTTTTCGAATCTCGGATACGTCGTCCGCGCTCAAATCCCCAGCTGGGAGCTGTAATGGGACTGGCAAGGATTGTAGAGCAATGCGAAGATCGGAGATCCACGAAGGGTAGCCGGCTTGGCAGAGAAGTAACGAGTCCAGGTACGCCGCTTTCGTGAGGTGTCTCGGGGGCAGAGTGATGAGATAGATTAGATAACCCAGCGCTAGAATTGACCTGCGATAGGACAAAGGAGTCACCCCAGTTTCTGTGAAGAGAACAGCGAGGATGGAGTGGCTATGAACACCTAGCAGGCGCCGAATGAACTCGTGTTGGACATCGGTCAGCTCCTTCAGGTGTCCAGTTACGACGTCGATGCCGACCTCGCACCCAAATGTGAGATGAGGGTCGATTCGGGCCATGTAGAGTCGGATGCCTTCGTACGGGGGAAGGCACCCAATCATAGTCTTCGCCGCGAACATCGTGTTAGCCACAGCCCTGCCTTAGATGCTTTTTGACATAGTGGGCAGCGAAGATGTCGCGGTCCACCGACGTGAAGATTAACCCCACGAATTTATAACGTTTGACGAGTTTGATAGATTTATTACCCACCATCATTCGGGGTATGGTCGCAGGCAGTTCGCCGAAGAGCATCCACTCTGTTTTAGTCGCACTGATAACCATAAAGTTGACCTTGCACCACCCGAAGAACGCATCAATTTTTCGCTGAAGACCGGCCGCCGTTGTGGAGAACAAGGCGACGTTGTCGGCCTGCTCCAGGTGAGAGACAGGGCGGCTGTTAAGACAAATGTCGTCCTGGTCGGGGTTGAAGACCCCGGCCAAGTCCGCGAAGTAGATGTTCCAGAGAATGGGGGAAGCCGTGTCGCCTGTCAAAACCCCAATCAAGGATTTGAAGGCTTCCGTCAGATCCGAGCCCTGTCTGACGACGTACGACATGCGTGCGTACAGCATACGCAGCCAGTCGAATAAGGGGCCCGATACTCCGGCAGCGTAAAGCTTCATCCACAGTGTGGGTAGGTCGGTCGAGGGGAAGGCATTGGTCAGATCCACGAAGGCCACATAAAGAGGTTTGCCCTCCGCGCGAGCGCGGTCGATGGCACACCTCAGAATGTAACTGTTGTTATGTGTGCGATATCTCTCGCGGAAACCATTTTGCGAGTCTGGGAGGATGTCGTTTGCATCGGCCCATTCCCGGATGCGCATATCAATGAGCAGTGTCAAACATTTGAGTAGACAGCATTCCAGCCCGACCAGCCGATAACTGTCCGGGTTGTCGCTCGGCTTCCCCATTTTCAGGATACCGACGAGGATCGTTGTGAACCAGTCCTGCGGCCCCGAGTTTCGAGAAATGCAAAAATTGAAGAGCTTTAGCAGGGCTTCGTTCGGAATTGACGCAATATTTTTGTACGAGACCGCGTCTACTCCCCGGGCACTCTTGCCACTGCGACCACGCAGTTTACGCTTCATTCTCTCGATATCGGGAAGTTCGAAGGGACGCGAGAAGAAGTGTTGAGGGCTGTTATCGGTTGTGGAAGAAGGAATCGCATCGGACATGAGGTTGCGTAGCCGTTTAAGGTCCGCGTCGAAATGGTCCGGCATCACCGCAGGAGGATTCAGACGAATTTGGAAGATGTCGCGGAGCTGTTGTACGGTAACTTGGGCGTCGCGTGGTTTTGTATCTGTAAAGCCACGTATAATTTCCCACCATTCGCGAATTGAATCGGCGTTCAGCAACCTATTAAGGTTATCCTTCTGTAACTTGCGTACTCTGGAAGGATATTGAAATGATGTCCAATACGTGGGTGGGGAGCACCTACGTCAGGTGGCTTCGATGAGCATCACCCATATCCCCAATTCCAAGCTGTCCCGCAGTAACGTTGACCGTGGCCTTTGGTTTGGGAGCGTCTTCTTCGGGTAGCGCCGTGACCACTTTATGAGATGTTCCATTCGGACTGACGGTGGTGGGATCACAGTTCACGGGGGTGTAAGTAGGACGGTCAGGGGCAGAGATCGCTGCTAGCGCCAGTCCTCGCGCTGAAGCCTGCGATTCATTCTTGTTGGGCTTCTCGGTGAGATAGAATGTGATTTGGCCTGTGCGTCGACGAATTATGTGCGCAAGGTTCTCCGGTAAATCATTGTTCGCGCAATCCCATCCCCGTGTATAGTTGGCACCGGCCCAGTAGCATAGCGAGCGGATAGCATATTTTGATGTCGTGTAAATGTCCACCCGGTGTTCCTGTGGAACATCGGAAAGGGCACCTAGTAAGCCCATCAGGATAGCTCACGCGTCGTTTTGCTGGCCCGATATGCGTCGCCCGATGTTATGAGCATTGTTTCTTCCCCAGAAAATACCAAATCCAGCTCGTGCATCAATGCGGCCCGCGCGTTGGCAGATGCTAGCTACATAGCATCCGACGTGTTTCCCTGACGGTGTTGGAATCAATTTGTACAGCGCTTCGGTGGCCTCTTCTGTAGTTTGGCCTGCGGCAATTGTCTCCAATGCAAGACGGTCGCAGTCTGTAAGTGTCTTTTGAACATCCGGGAGACGGGGAGAATTTGCGATTAAAGGGTAAGGAGATGTCGTCGTCACATACACTGCGGCCGTGGGGACCATCACTTGCAGGGCTAGGACAGCGTGGTCCGACCAGTCCTCCATGCGTGTAATCTGCAGCGATCCTGAGGGAACCATGGACAAGAAATCCTTGGAGAAGAGCGCATAGTCGACTACTGCTTTTCCGCCGGGCTGAAATGAGGTATACGCGCCAGGGCTCGTTTCCTCAATATGAGTCCCATTTAAGATTTCCAGTCGGTTATCCTCGCACGTCCTCAGGAGCCAGGATCCTCGGGTATTTGTTGGGGCGCCATCGCTCGAGTCCCTGTGAAGGACAGAAGAAGGCGGAACATCATCACCAGTGCGTGAGTTGCCATCCCCGACTCCTGCAACTGGTTTCAACCTATTAGCCGAGCACCAGGCGAAAGCCTCCCTAAGTCGTGTCTGAGGGTCAACGTCCGACCAAGAAGTCCAATTGGAGGAAGCCGGAAGAAGATAGAAGCCTATGAGGTAAAGGCGTTGCAGTTCGAGCGCGATCAGGTCTGGTCCGATAGGCCTTCGAGCACATCGAAGCGAATTCTGTTTTTAATCACCACCGCGACACCCCCGAACAGCCTCCTCATTCCGTGGCCTCGACGAGACCGTGCAATGATGATGTACCCATTTGGTAGTGGTATAGAAAGCTCCTGGTCTGGACGCATCCAAGTTTCCTGGAAGATTATGATATCATTCTCTAGGATGATCTTAATAATATGGGGTTGAGTTATTTTCAAGGCGAAATTGCCATGTATATTCCAGGCGACGATACGGAGGCTATTTTACATTTAAGAGGATGAAATACATCAAGTTTTTGCGAAGTCTATATCTACCTCGTCTCATTGGGGCCGGCGCGCGGGATCTCGGCAAAGGCCGCGAGGCCGTCAGACGCCATGGCCACCTGCTGCTTAGCAAAAGTGCGATAGCGCTGGGCAAGGGCCAGGAAGATAAAGGCCTTGTCTGCATTGCGGAATCGGATGCTGAGGAGGTCCTGGCGCTCGCGCGGCACCTGTCCACTCTTGACGTCTCCAGGGACAACCCCCGCGCGCTCCTTGGCTTTGCTCGCCAGAGCGGTCATGGCTTCGATGACAGCGCGCGCCATTTGGGTGGGGGAGAGGTTGCCAAACTCGGTGATAGGTCCAAACAAGACGTCATTGCTCATTGGTGCATCCTCTCCTCGGCGGTGTTTCATCGGTCGGAAGGAGTCGGACTCGTTTGTTTGATGATAATCTGCTATGGCATGAGCAGGTGGTAGTCACATATTATGTGAATAATTTACCGCCGACCACCGATTTTTGGTAGTTCTCGGTCCCCGCGGCGAAGGACGAAGGAGCGAAGCTCGCGACGCTTGCGGGCGTGAATCCTACCCCCACGTTCGCGGCACCTCTGACGGGCATGAAGCTCGCGGTGGCCGGCACGAAATTGGTGGCAGTCCCCGCCGGCGGGATGGGCGGCACGGTGGTCGCGGGGGTGGACAGGGGAGCGAATCCCGCGAGGCCGGTGGAGTTTCCCCTGAATCCCGAGGGCCCCGAGGGACTCGACTTTGCGAGCAGGTCTTTGAGCCCGGCGACTTCCGCGTTAAGATCATCAATCTGTTTGGGTAAGTTCTGCAATGCCTCGAAGGTCACGGCAGACGGAATGACATTGAGAATGCCTTGAATACCGGTGCGGTTCTCTCCCACAGCCTTGTGCAGATCGATGAAGAGGGGGTCTTTGGAGAAGGACGAGCCCTGGGACGCTGTATTAGCATCCCGCATGAGTTTCGCAAACTCGGCGAAGCGGTTGCCGGAATCCTTCTTGACCGCCGAGAGGTCGCGCTCGAGCGACACGACGTACATGGCAATTTTGCCCTCATTCTGAACGGCCCGCTCCCTGTACTTGGGTGCAGTGTCTTCGGTGGGAGGAGCGATGCCGATGTGGTTGTAGGTGACGAGGTCCGCCTCAGTAAAGAATTTGGGGGCGGTATCCATCGGATTGGTGTGCTTAGACCCCTTGCTCTTGGTCTTTTCCGTGCCTGTGCTTTTGTTAAAGCTCTTGTCGGTCTGGTTGCGCATGCCACGGCCGGTCGAAGGGCCAGGGGTCGGGGCAGCGGACGGAACAACCTGAGGGGCTTCGACATCGTCGGGATTCACGGTGTTGTTGATAATATTATCGACGTTGAAGCCGGCGTCGCCAGTGTTCGCGATGGGATCGCCGCTGGTCGCGGTCATCGCTGAGTTGTTTGCCCCATCGCTGAGATTTTGAATATCAGTCCCGAAAACGGAAGACGTTCAAAAGGACATACGAGTCGCTAGACCTCGTAAGTCCTTCCGCCGACTGGTTCCAGACAGCAGGCGAGGTGTCATCTCCAACATGCACCCCGTCCTTCTTGGCTTTGTCCTTTCCTTTGAGGTGGGGGAACAGGGTCATAGTCGCCGGCCTCTCGTTGGTTTGCAAGGGGGGAAAGGCCAGAAGGGCAGTATTTTCCAGCGACATTCGGGAGGTGTCTTTGGGGGAAGAGGGTGCGGTTGGAACAGGTGAAAGCGAAGGCGATAAAGGCGTCAATCTGTCCTCAGTGTAAGTTCCGCAAGGCATCTATCGTCTGGGGCAACTAATGCTCGCAGGCCTTTATACAGAATCGACCGGCGCAACTTCCAGGATGACCTCATTTACCGCCTGATACTGGGGTGCTGGAGCATAGACTGGGGCGCTGGAGTACCAATATGCAAAAAAGGGTTTCCACATATTACAGTATTATCATAGCAACAATACCAAAATTCCTAGTATGGGCGGCAGAAATTGTATGACACAAGGACATAATTGTTTCTGTCAAGACAATTTATGTTTGGGAGGCATGATGCAAGCGCCATCAAGTCACTGCCAAATTGGGAACGCGGGCGACCGATTTGTGATCCGAGCTGACAAAAAATGTTCATGCTTTTTGAAAAATCCGGCTAATTCCGAAGGGTCAACTCACGTGCCACGGGGGTTCTTGCTTTCAACCATCTTCAACTGGCAACTTGAACCATCTCAGAGTCAAACACTCCTCTGAAAACCGAAATCATGACGTCCTATCATATGATACTACAAGAGCGCGCCGGGGCGCGGAGAGGCTGCCTTAAGGTAAGGTTGCCGGCAGCCGGTCAACTGGCTGCCGTCAAGGATGCCCGAGCGGAGTGTGGCCCTGAAGCTCCCTGAAGCGAACCAATGAGCAACATATTATACTATCAAAATTGCAACAAAATTGGTCTGTATTCTTCTGGAAGAAATCGGCGGAACACTATAGGATAAGACAGCCCAGCGTGGTAATCCGATGTATACCCGACCCAATTTAATCTGGCAGTTCTCTGTCCACCTGGTACCGCCATTCTCACCCTGTCAGCTTCAAGAAGTTGTACCCCCGGTATTGGCTGCAAACTTCACAGGACCCCACGTCCCATCTTTCGACATGGACTTCCCCAATGCTCTCCTTTGTGTTGCGATCCCATTACTCGTGGTACTGGGCGTAAAGGCCGTTAGTTCATGGCTCGGAAACTCGTCCGGCGTGCCTTTCCCTCCTGGACCGGCCCCGAGATTCATAACCGGCAATTTACATGAAATTCCAACGAAACAGCCATGGTTAACCTATACTGACTGGAAATCACGATATGGTGCGTCGCTATAAGTCGGCTTCGTTCCACGACATGACCCGGACTGAAAGGCGATATCGTATATGCACGCATTTTTGGACAGCACATTATATTCGTCAATTCACTCAAGATTGCGACGGATCTCTTTGAAAAGCGGTCCCATATCTATTCTGACCGCCCTGCCGCACCCATGATAGATCTGTAGGAAATTTCTCTCTTGAAAACCATTCTTCTCTGACACGTTCCAGTATTGGGTGGGATTTCAATGTTGGGCTCATGCCCTATACGGAAAAATGGCGGCAACATCGGAGACTATTCCAGCAGTGCTTCCGTCCGGATGCAGCGAGAACCTACAGGCCCATTCAGATGACAAAAATCCACGATTTTCTGCGTGGGCTGTTATCAAGGCCGGAAGATTTTGTTGCGCTTTACAAAACGCATGAACCTTGTGTTTATTCCCATAATGGAACTGACGTTTCTCCAGAGTGGGCGCCGCTATCATCATGGCAACTATGTATGGATATCAGGTTGAGCCCATTGAAGACCACTTCGTAACCCTTGCGGAGGAGGCCGTCAAGATGTTGTCAGATGCGGCCCTCCCGGGCGCAGCAGCAGTCAATGCTTTCCCCCTTCTTCGTCACCTTCCGGGCTGGTTGCCAGGTTGCGGATTTCAAAATTTTGCTGCAGGTGATTGTTGTATATCCTCTGCTCCCATTGCTACGTATCAACACGTTTAAATTAGAATGTCGCAAGTGCACGGAAGAAATGCAACAAGTGCCTTTTGATTTCGTCAAAGAGAATATGGTTGGTATCGATATTCTCAGCTCCTAATTCCAACCCACTGATCGTGTCTTACGCAAGCGAGAGAAAACTTGCGCGAAATCAATCGTTGCCACGCTCCTAGAAGCAAATCAGGTAGAAGGTGGCTCCTACCAACCGGAGCAGGTAATCAAAGCAGTCTCTGCCACCGCATATGCAGGTGCATTCGTAGCGCCACTTGCAGAGATACAAGCTGATTGAAATTTCTTGCAGCTGGAGCTGATACTGTACGGGATCGTCAGGTCGGATATCTGATTGAGCTGACAGTGCCCGCTTATAGACAGTCTCATCACTCGGCACATTCTTTTACGCCATGGCAGTGCATCCAGAAATTCAGCAAAAGGCTAGTCCACTGGCAAGCGCTTCCTGAGCATTTCTAACCTCGTTTGATCAAGGCTCAAAGTGAAATTGACAACGTAATCGGCACCCATCGACTCCCCGAGTTTGAAGATCGACCTTCGTTACCATACATCGAAGCTCTCTACAGAGAGGTCATGCGTTGGAAACCGGTACTTCCACTAGGTGCGGCGCATGCCACAATCGCAGATGACATATACGAGGGATACTTCATTCCAAAAGGTGAGCATGTTCTCGTGTAGCGGACCTTGTAGTGACAGTCGTGTTTAGGTGCCACAATTATCAGCAACATATGGTATGGATGCTTTACATTTGGACCTTTGCTGTAATTATCAGAGCTTTTAAGGGCTATGACACACGACGAATCGATTTATCCGGAACCTGACCGTTTCAACCCCGATCGGTTTTTCACTGCGGACGGGGAGTTGAACGACGACGATACTGTGTTGGCATTCGGGTCAGGCCGTCTAGTTCATCTTTTCTCCTATTGTACCTGACTATGTTGGGTAGTTTCGGCCGCCGTATATGTGTAGGCCGTCACACTGCAGATGCCACAGTTTGGGCCACAATCGCATCTGTTCTATCCGCATTCACCATCGCGAAGGCCAAAGACGAGGCAGGAAATGAAACAGATATCGACCTTGTTTATTCAGATGGAATCATCAGGTGTGTAAAGAAATCTTCGGCGGCTATCCATTCTGAATGTCAGCAAATAGCCACCCGCAACCTTTCCAATGTTCGATTGCTCCTCGGTCTGAGTTGGCGCAGAACCTAGTCGAAGCGACTGCCGAAGCGATTCCCATGTATCTCTCTTCTTAATTTTCAACTAGGTGCCAGCGCGTGGCGCCGGCTAGGACCTTTCTTGTGGGCTTAGCAGTTGACGAAAAAAAAAAAAAAAAGCCACGAAAAAACGTAATTTATAGACATCATCTCACTACATTGGGGACAGTCAGAGTCGGTCGGTTTTGCACACAGCTTTGAATTAATACAGTGTGGAAAAACCCCAAACCGCCTTGAGTTACAGAACCGGACAGAGGCAGTTCTGCGATGCCAAAAACATCTAAAAAGCGGAACCGCCTCGAAAGGCAGCAGCCTTTGCATTGGCGACTTTCTTCGGTACCGCCATGTGGGCCGCGGAACCCAATGGGATGGGATCAGAGAGTTTCCGATGTAAATACAATACCTTGGAGAGTCACCAGCGAGTGTATGCTGGACGAGTACTTGGAACCCCACAAGTGAGTTGAAGCTTATTGTCGTGCAGAGTAGTGATTGACCTCCACTGGCAGATGTGGCGACCACTGGAACTGCCCAATCACCGCACGCTGGACCGAAAATTGCCATTATTTCAGGCCTTCCGAGTAATGTTGGTCAATGGGCAGCTCGGGATGTTCCTGGGGGATCAGAGCATCGGGCCCGTGCAGAATTGATAGAGTGTCTGCCAAGAGAGACTAGACCACTCCATCAAGAAGGCTGAACGGAAGACGAAGCATTCAGTTTCTTCCGCCCACTCTGAGACTGCACAAAGATTAGATTTAGGTTGCGAGTACATATTCCTCGGTCACACACCCATGGCGAATGAAGCCAGAACGGTATTTAGCTCGTACTTCGCTTGATAAAAGTGGCTTCGTGATTTGCTAATACAGGGGTCGGGAACAAGTTGGGAAAGCGGAGCTTGCAATTTACACTTGTTGATGATGGCAGAAACGACGGGTGCAAGCGCTCTCTTATTTGTTCATGTGTATGACCACGGGCCCCGAAAAAGTAGCGCGATTCCCGCTACCTCAGGCTTTGGGTACGGGGTATTATATGGCGCCCTATCAAACACATTCCTGCAGACCATCACATTTTCATCAGAGCTTTCGCGTAAGCTGCTTTTCTCCCCGCCAAAATGGATTCGGCCCGCCTCTCATGCCGCGTTGCCGCTTGATGTCAAGTAATCCTGCTTACCTACTTACATCTGCAGTTTGCGAATTCCTGAACATATATATTCCCAGTCATGGTCTATTTTTCCCAGGTACACTCTTCTGTGTTAGCTCAAAGCAGTCCATGAAGCCGGAGGCTAATGGCAAGGAAAGTATAGGCAATGTACATTCTTCTCAAATTCAGTTCCTTTTCTTCCTTGACTCGATGCTAGCTGGCCAATGCAGGCTCAACATCTCTTCGAATTCGTTTAGGCTCAATGTGAGATGATCGACGCTCTCGCATCGACCGAGCAAACGTTGATCCGCACAGTTGAACAGATCCCTCATTTACAAAATTTGGTTGCATCAGATTAATACCTGTTGCTGGCAAGCTCCTGTCAGCTCCAGGCTTTTCTCCAGGCTCAATGTGAGCTGGTCGACGCAGCCGCGTCGACCGAGCGAACATTGAGCCGCGCGGTTGAACAGATCCTTGTGTGTGTGTGTGACAGACAGACAGCTCCAGCCTCTTGAGAAATTCTAGAATTATTTTGGACTAGACTGGTAGCGGGCCGTGCCGTTTGTCGGCCTTACCCGCTTTATGGTGATTCACAGGCGCGGCGCAGGTACCCACATCTGCAATTGCAAACTTACTTTGATAGGGTTGGTACAGTTTGATATGGAAAAGCTCCAGGATTTAGAGGACCTCATCCTGCATGCGTATTCTACGCCTCTGAATATTTTCAGAATTCTTTCATGCTCCCGATGGAGAGCGCGCGAGAGATACCGGGGGTGTATGTTCGGCCGATCGCATCTGGGCAATTATCGGGCGCCAACTGCCGAAGCTCGAGTTCAAAAAAGCATTACAGTTTGGATAAGTACTGCCTGAAATTTAACCAGATTTACAGCTACGCCTTCAGGCCCGCGTACAGCGTCTTCTCGAGCAGAGAGAACATCTGCTCATGTTTGTCATCAGAAGCAGGTATCAATTGCGTCGCAAAAACGGCAGCCACTCCAGTTGTGGGATCGACAAAGAAGGAAGTGTTGGCCCACCCTCCCCCTGTTTTCCAACGGTGTAAGTAATCGGTCCATCTGGTTTATCAACTACTCACAGGCACCAGAGCCCTTCCTGCGCTTTCCAGGCACATCCTCGGTGTTGAACAGAAGCCCGCGGCTGAATTGGGCGGCGCCGGCGGGCAGCCCGAGATACTTGCTGAAAATTGCGGCCATTGCTTTCGCTGTCGCTGCACCGGCTGGTGGCAGAGTGGGCTCGAACATTTTGTTCACGGAGGCGAGCGTCAAGATGGGGTCGGTAGCACGACCGGCTACCAGTGTTATAAGCACGTTTAAATATAAAATTTCCGAGCAGCGACGGACATTTAATCTGGAGCAAATGGCGCAAAATGGCGAGGTAGTCTTTCTGCGAGGAATAAAGGCCAACGCCGCCAAGGTGGACCGTGACTAGGGAAGAAAAAATTAGTTGTGACCGAGGAATTTGCGGAGACTGATCACCGTTTGCAGGGTCCTGGTCTATGTACGAATGTTGGCCTAATGTCTCGATAGTTCCATCTGCATTTCGGCTGGACAACGGGAGCAGTCGCTCCTTGAGCGCCGGAGTGAGATAGAAAGATGCGGATTTAATTCCGAGAGGGGCGAAAATGTATTCTTGGCTAGAATACTTTTAGAAGTAGTACTGACATCCGGGGAGTTACGCACAAGTATTCCTCCAGAGATTTGCCAGACAGTCGCTCAATGATGAATCCGGCGCAATCGTTGGAGAAGCCGTACCCGACTGCAGGTCATGAGCCCCGGCTCTATAATATATGGAAGTTGCTTACAATCGGTTCCTGGTTCGAATTTCAGCGGGACGCCGGGTAGAGAACCCTGCATCTCAATTAAACACAAGAATTAAAACTCTATCTGAGCGCCCAAACCTTGAGGATCTTGAAGAACACAGAGACGTCTTCGCCCTTGTAGCTGTGTGAATACGACAGCGGCATGCCGCTAGCAGGAGTGGTCCCGTCGACGTAGTAATCAAGACCACTAGTATGATTTAACAGCTGCCCGAAAGTAATCTTGAGTTTCGCAGGGGTCGTAAGGAGATTTCCGGCATCGTCTAATCCAGTTACAATAACAGGGTTGACGAGTTCGGGGAGGATTTGCTCCACAGGCGTATCAAGTTCAATCTTGCCTTGTTCGATTAGCTTCAAAGCAGCGATCTATTTCACCGTAAGTTACCCGCAAAGACTAGCACGTCGGTACCTGTCGGTACATACCGTTGTGATCATTTTGGTCTGGCTGCACAACCAAAAGACAGTATCTTCATCGATGAATCCGCTTGAGGGATCATCGACCACTTTCGTGCCAGTCTGCTGCATGTATATTTCGCCATCTACATTCGTCACTCCAAAGAACAAAGCCGGAGTGGATTTGCTTTCGACCGCTTCCGTCTAAGTATGTAGAGCTCAATAGCCATCTGCCGAGGGTGTAGTTACACTTGCCAGAATTTGATCGAACTTATCTTTTTGGCCCGCAGAAACAGACGCCATTGGGACGGTCGGGGAGATGGGAGATGGTATTAATGATGAGTACTTAACTGAAGTGCTGCGCTGCTATTTCAGACTTTCACGTGGGCTAAATTACCGGTTCAACGTTCAACCCGCGCGTTAGCGGACGCCGGAAGACCCCGGATCGAGCTCAGAGCATCTCTCACGGAAAAACTGCGGTCCCAGAAATCCTCTCACGTTGGCCTAGTGGTAGACTTAGATGCGGCGAAGGGAAATGCGACGAGACTGAGGACGTGCGAAGGCCATGGCCGACAGGCTTCAATGGCTCTGATACTGTAAGTCTCTTTCAGCAGCGAGAACACAATCACTGTATTGATGTATTCATCTGGGCCGTGGACTAAGGGACTTATGCATCACGAGTAACACAACGTCGCCGACGTAATGCGTCGAACTTCCGTGCGCATATGTGAACGAGTATAAGCTGCTCGGGTCAGAATGGCTAATACTAGCGCCTTCGTGTTGCTCACCTCGCACCGCGACGTCTGTTTCAGAACACTTGAAAGACGGGACGAGATTACCTGGGCGGTAAATTGAAAAAGGCCCGATTTCTGGTGATTTCGACACCCGAAGAGTGCGCAGTAGTAAGTGCGCTGGGCTTTTGAGCACGGACGGTAACAACATCCATGGCGTCAATCTGGCACGCAGCCCGAGCTACCGCGACGACGAAGGCTTCGAGGGTGAGATACTCGGTGCTCTCTATAGCCTTCGCCACGTTATAATATATCCTCGGCCGCATGAGTGTATATACATACCTTCACCAGTTCCGCGTGGATCTTTGGCCAGCTCTGAGCGCCAGTCACCTTCCGCCAATCCAAATCATAGAACCGCAGATTCAGCAGGACGGTCTGCTTCGCCTCTCGTTCCGGAGGGTTAACGCCAATGATTATATTCGCGCGCAGGTCCTGGACGAGGCACTCGCTTTCGTGTTCAGCTGCATGCGTACGCCGAATTTTAACGCCGAGAGACTCGGCCTGGAGAAACTGGTTTTTTGCGTGTGCCTCGATGGCTACCGCGGACACCCGGCTGTCCGTATTCAGAGCCAGTTGCGCGACAGATTCAGCCAGGGCAAAGAGGTTGGCGAACTCCGCATCTTGGGTAAGCTTCACGACATCCTTGGCGAGATTTCCATAGTGTATCGAGTCCGCTACATCGTCCGATGCCCCGGCTCTTAGTAGAGAGGCTTCGACTTCGATCGAGATGGTAATAGGTTGGGCTCGAACTTTGCCCCAGCGATCGTGACCGACAGTAGCATTCACGCGAAGCGCCTGAATGAGAATAGTGTCCTTGATCGACATGGGCGTTTTCTGCAGGTCCTGAATGAGAATGGTGTCCTTGGTCGACATGGACGTTTTCTGTTGCCAAACGATGATTTGGCCCTGTTGACTTCGCCTCATTCCGATCTACAACAATGAATGCCGCTGAGCGCATAGAAGCAGCCTCTAGCTTTCTCCTTCAGTCGCCCCCGGGAGAGATTAACGACGTCCTGAATGGTGGGGTCTGCTTCTTCCCCGTTTCTCCAGGCGGCTCACATCTACCTGCGGAACGGTAGATGTCCGCAACATCATCTCGGACGATGACTCCCTCCACGAGGGCGTCCTGCCCGCTCTGAAAGAATACAATCTTTCGCAGTTCATGACCGTCGATGTCCCTGGAACAACCCACCAGGCACGTCCTTGCTGCTGCCGCGCACGCCAAAGCTAATATAGCTCCCCCGCAAGTCAATCGTCAGCGAGGCTGCACGCGTTTCCGCAACAGACGCGGGCCAGGAACGATTCGTAGATCCCCGATCCAAGACGAGTTTCTTGTTCGATCATCTGAGTCTGGTGCGTCCAGTTAGTTGCACGCTACCTCAAGCAGCGTGTTGTTTTGACCGCGTTCTGTTCCGCAGGAGGCTTCGGATTCCCAACCAGCCGAGCCCGACGCCGACTCTGAGCCGTTTCGGTACCTCCCCCCAATATTTAACGCGGATCGGACGTTAATACCATTCGTTCCAGGGCCGCATTAGAGAAATCAACCCTCACGTACCTCTCTGCCCATTTCAACGACGGCGTCGCCTCCATCTTCGCGTCAAAAGAACCTACAAACCAGTTCATCATCCAGGTTGTAGCCAACAAATACAACCCGGCGAACTATTGGTGAGGCCCACTCTTCCCCCTCGCGTTCCCCCAACTTATACGCGCAGGGCCGGGAGATGGCGGTCGGAATACACCATCGATCTGAACGAGAACAATATTCGCGGCAAAGTGCTGGTGAACGTTCACTATTACGAACAGGGGAATGTATGGTTGCTCATTACCATGCATTTTCTAACATGCTTATGCGCGTCCCAGGTCCAACTCTCCACAACACACACGATATCCCTGTCCCTCCCCGCCGCTGTCGTAACCTCCACACCTAGCGCCTCCGCTTCGAAGATCCTCGCCCTGATCGAGGACGAAGAGGGTAAATATCAGACCTCGCTAAACGACACGTACCAGGAGATGGGGAGAAGACGTTCAAGGGCCTCCGGCGCGCCTTGCCATTAACACGGCAGAAGCTGGATTGGGACAAGGTACCGCTCGCTTTCCTCTCATGCAGTGCGTCCCCTGATTCGTTGTCCATAGGTTCTCGGATATAAATTGGGGGCCGAGCTTTCATCAAGTAAAGGAATGTTTGGAAACTCATAATTGTATAACTTGGTCGAGTCGTGCGTGTAAGAATTGCAGAGCGCTTATCATACTGAATAGAAAATGTGCCTGTGCCGTGTAATAACCGATCCCATTGTCAACAATCGTCAAAATGAATCTTTCCCATTGAAATAAATGCTGGAAGAGCTTCCGCTCTTTGACTATGTACAATCTACTCTACAATTTCGAACCAAACTGCGCCTCTGTTACTCCTTTACCCATGGCCGACGTAGACGACACCCCGCCGGTAACGGTCTTGATAAGATTGTCCGCATAGTCTGCCCCGCTCCACTGTACGTTCCTCCTTTAAAAACCGCGCGCAACGAATACAAAATGACGAACCTTCTGATGAGTAAGGACATCCGTGCCGAGCTCGCGCTCTTTGCGCTGGATCAATTCGACATAGGCTTTCATTCCGGTCTTGGAATACTCCTTTGCGAAAAGGTCTGAGATATAGGCGTTGGAATGCAGGCCGCCGAGCTAAAAATGAACACACGCTAAGCTCAGGCTACCGTGGATGAACCGCACCAGGACGTACCGTGATGAATTGCCAGACAAAGCCGAGCTTGCCCAGCTGCCAGACATACGATTGCATCTCCTTCTCGCCCAGCCCCGCCGCGTCCCAGTTGAACGACGGGCTCAAGTTGTACGCCAACCAGTGGCCGGGGCGCGCGGCGTGCACACCAGCAGCGAACTCTTGTGCTTGTTTAAAGATCGGGCTCTTCGTCTCCATCCACAGCAGATCGGCGTAGGGTGCAAATTCTATCGCGCGCGTGATCGCGCACTGGGTGCCGCCCTGGTAGCGGTAGTATCCCTCGCGGGTTCTCGGGCTGTCCCAGTTCCAGTAAGGAACGGTTTTGAGGCCGAATTCCTTCTGGGCGATGGCAACAGCCTGCGGGTACGATACGTGGGCAGCGCGGGCGATGAATTTATCGACTGTAGCCGAAGGGGCGCCTTGCTTCGACAAGGCAGTGGCGAGGGTCGTCCCAAAGAGCTGGAGGTTCGCGGAGGTGGTCCACTGGTCCTCGATTGCTTGCAGTTGGCTGCCCGACTTTCCGGCTCTCTCGGCTTCCACCATCACGGCATTGAGAGGGGGGAGAGAAGGATTGGTGGACCCCAGGATAAAAGGATGGTCGCGGTCGTCGATGTTGGATGTGATGAGAGTTGCAGCCTCGGAATCCGTGCGCGCAATGGCGAGATTGTCGACGCCCATGATGTCGAATTGCAGTCGGATGGCTACAAGGCGATTGATGTGCTCCGAGATGGGGACAAGGACTTTGCCAGCCATGTGGCCGCACTTTTTCGTGCCAGGAGCTTGATCCTCGACGTGGATACCCGCCGCACCTTTCTCGACGAACATTTTGGCGAGCTTCATGATGGCAGTCAAGCCGCCATGGCCAGTGTCCGCGTCGGCGACCAAGGGACGAAGGTAATCGATACAGGGAGTCTTCGCGAGCTCGGCGTCGGACATGGCAGAGCGGGCTTCATGTTGTTTCCGGTCATGGAAAAGCTGGGCCATAAACAAATGCTCGACCTTGTTGGGTACGGTGTTCGACGGGTAATCTGGACGGGATGAATTCAAGCCTCTTCCAACCTGGCAGCGGATCTCGTACCTGCAAGATCCGGACCCGGCTCGTTGGAACTCGACGCGGTGCTAGATGACTGCCACCCGGAGACGTACACCGTCTCGAGGTATTTGGCCATCTGGGTGACCTGGACGGGATCGAGCCTGCAACACCAGGGTCAGAAACGACCCTCACGGCAATAAAGCGACTCACGCTCCGTAGGTGTGTGACGGGGTACCTCGTTTGGCATGCTCGCTCAGCGTCGACCAAAGTTTTTTGGCCTGGACATTTGAAGGGTACTGGATAGGGATGGTCCCGCGCTTTGCTACGACCTCCGCGGCGGTATATGGGCGTTTAACTCGGGCGAAACGCGGACTCTGTGACGGGTCAGCGCTCGCGCGACAACACATAGCTGAACGCGCTTGCCTTCCACCACTGCTCTACTTGGGCGACTTCCTGGGCGAAAGCGACGCGTTCTTGGGACGACATGGTTGGAAGAGGGTTGTGGTTAAGAAGCAGGATGAATGTGTGGTGTTGTCCTGAAATACTCGCGGTTGGCCCCTGTCACTGGCACCTGTTTCCGCTTTCTAGGCGCAAGCATGTGATATTCCGATTCGGGAATCGCCCGAAAGCGTCGGGATCGAGCCTCCGACGAGCCATTACGGGCCTCCATGCCAGGACGGGCCTCCATTCCGAGTGCAATAGTATCTCCGGGCCTCCGTCAAACCCCGCAAGGCTGCAGTGTAAATACGCCTGGACGTGTAAATACGCCTGGACCGCGTTCTATGACATCATGTTCCTTCAATTTTCTTTCTCGGTAAACCAGACCTCCGCTCCGTGTAAATCATCCCACCCGGCGCTCATCGTCGATTGCCGTCGTACACGAGCCCCGCCAACCCGTACCGCACCGTAAACGCCAGGACGCTTCCAGCGACCTCGAGCAGCCAAATGTTATTAATGCGCTAGACGAACAGTACACTGAAATTACCTGCGAGCACATCAACGTCTGAACGAGTCTCTTTTCGGGCATTGGGCCGAGTCGCAGCAGGAAAAAGTTCAGGATCGTCAGGTTATTTGCTTCAAAAATCGACCCGGTGCCAGGATGGACCGTCAAGTCCGTGAGCCCCAGAGCCGAGAATGTTCGGAGAACGAAGCTCGTCAGCTTTGATGGCGGCTTTAAGAACAAGGTCTTGGACGGATAAAGAAGATTGGTGTCAGGGTCAAATCTGCAAAGGGGAGTTAACAGAGTGAACGTCGAGCCCCGACGAGCTTCACCTCGGAACACGATGCCGGGGGCATGGCACAAGACCGAAAAGCTGCGGACACGAGAGCAGAAAGTTGAAGATTTGAGGGATGAAGAACAACAATAGCGTCTTGGAGAAGTGGGCCTGGATGCCAACCACCGCAAACGCCATGCCCGTGACGTAGCAGAGGGTATCGCCTGGGAACGCTCTGGCCGGATACCTGCCCGGCAGTTAGATAGACCATAGACCATCGCGTCATTATTCGACTTACCAGTTGTGGTACATGAAGCCCACACACACCGCTACCATCGGCAGCATAAAGTACAGGCTGAAAAGGTGCCGCTCCACGAGCTCTTGGCTTCCGTACGCCATCCCAGCGCTCCAGACTCCACCAACCTCCACCTCGGCCCTGTTTCCCAGCAGATGCAGCGGTATCCGGAAGTCCAGCGGCCACGGGAGGTAGAGGAGGTCGTTTAGAATAACGGAAAGGGCGATGATGAGCGCCTGGCTGACTTCCGCGCCATTTATGCCCGCGAGGATGTTGAAACTATTGGTAGCAAATGTACTTAAAAGTGACATGTAGATGTAGTATAGCGGTCCTGGCGAACCGTCAGTCTCGGGTTAAGGATAGATCAAGAGCCACACCTAGATCGAGCAGGGTTCCAAATATGAACCGCAGAGGTATCGGCACGACCACATGCGTATTGCCTCGCTCGGCGTAGTACACCATTAAGAGCGGAATCGACGCGATAATCGGGATGGGTATCTTGTGTCGCCACCGAATGTCGAAGACGTCGTCAAGAAAGCCCAACATAGTCGCAATCAGCAGCGAGAGCAGGGAAGATAGATAAACAGAGAGCTTCAAAGAAGATTTAGTGTTGCGAGCAGCCCGAAAATCTCAGAACACACCTGGTAATGAGGGAACTCGGTGACGGAGATGCCCTCGCGCGTCTTTTTTGCATTCGCAAAATTAGATATCGAGTCGGAGAACGCGAAGGGAATGAAAAGGATCAACAACAGGATGTAGATGGACGCGCAGACAAGTCCCTGGCTTTCGGGACTAGCAAATTGACGCGCGTTATATGTGAAAGCCGGAGGCAAGCTACAAGGAACTACTCACATTGGCGTCTTGTCATTCTTTAGCAAATCTATGCCCTTCAAGTTGGCCTTGATAAATGCTGGGCCTACGGCGGGAATGATGTACAGGGTGGCAAGAAGCGCAAAGATGGAGAATCCAAAGGAGGTGTAGAGAGCTGGGAGGGGTGGGATAGGCTCTATGAAGGGCCGCACCACGAACCAAGCGGCGATGGGGACCAAGCTAAAGAGTAGAACGGCCGGTAGAGGCCGTGGTGGGCGTCCGCTCGACATGAGATTAAAATCCGAGATGCTCGGTCATAAATTGCGCGAGTCTCCTGGTGTAGAAGCCGCCACGTGTCAACGGGCCTTTTAGAACGCGTCCAAGTTGTTGAGGACGTTCAAATAGGTGACTGGAATTGTGGTCGTCGTGGCGCTACGTGTCTGAGTCTTGAGACGCGCCCGATTCTTGCCGGCCATGCCGTGCCGACGGAACAATTTATTCAAACTTCGCCAGACGGACCTCCATGTCTTCGTCCGCTTCACCCACCGGCGAGCCAAGTTCACAATATCCGTATCTGAACAACCCGACGTGTGTCGTTAAAAATTCCCCAGGAAAAGGGCGCGGTGTATTCGGCTAGTCCTGCTCGTATCGGCGCGATTCACGGCCTGACTTTCGTGTCTCAACCCGAAGCCGCACGCGCCATCGCAAGCCAAACCGTCGTGGAAATCAGCCCGGTTCTCCTCCTAGGCAAGGAGGAATACGAGAACCACGGGAGGTGCGCGCGATTCGTCGCTGCCGTCGCGCCGTTCGAACCTTTTTTAGATTTACTATTCTCGACGAATACGCATTCAAATGGAAGAATGGCAGCATGGCGCTGGCGCTCGGCCTCGGTACTCTCTACCTCCCCGCTTTAATGGACCCCCTTCAACCATTCGTGATTAGGTTCTTTGTTCAACCACTCGAATTTCCCTAATCTCTCCTATACAATTGACGCGTCTACCGACTCGATCCGCTACAGTACGACGCGCAATGTGGAGCCGGACGAGGAGCTGTGCCTCTATCATGGTGGCAACCTGTGGTTCGAGCCTGTAGGGCCCAATGGAGCCCGGCCGTCCTCCGGCGCCCAGGAAAATGAAGATAGCTGGGGCGGTTTATCAAACGTCGACGGTCTGCAGGACTCTCGGCCGATTTTCTTCAATGGCTCAGTCGACGAGGTTGTTCCTGAAGAGGAGCTGCCCTTTGAAAGATTCAAGCCTCCGCCAGAGGAGGAAACCCTCGAGACCATTCGAACGGGTAAGCTATGAGTGTTTCGGCCAGGAAAATTCAGTAACGGCCCTCTAGTGCAAGCATGGGCAGTCGATGTACCAGAGCCCCAGAGTATTGGGCCCATGCTCAAGTCCGTAGCTCTCAGCTCCCCGGATTCTCAACCAACTCTGAAGCAGCATTTAGATGGCTGAGACGCAGTGAACTGGATGCATCAGAGCTAGGGCACCTCAAACGTGTCCGTAAGCAAGGGGATACGAGCACATTCCTCCTCACCGTATCCCCCCTCCCGCCGAGTCTGCCTGAGGATATCAGCTTACCCGAGCCCTTCCTTGTAACGGTCCCATCGTCGGTGGCCGTGACCCCGACATCATTGACCCTGAAATCCTCGCTGTGGCCGACGGTTTATGCACCGCGCCGTAAAGGCGAGGTCGAGGATTGGTCACAGGGCAAAACGCGGTGGGCTTGGGAAGCCATGCATGTAGCGGTGAAAGAGGCGCTTCGATGGCGGGACAAGGGCGAGGTAGGTTTCATCTGCCATGATCCATTGCCGTCTCTCAGGTCTTCTTGCTTCACAGCTTCCCATCGCCGCGTACGTCCCTGCCCCTTACGAGGAACTGGACGCCGCTTCGCCGTCCTCGGGGTTCATGGCACACGACACGCGGCAATCCGTTGCCCACCCCCTCCGCCACGCCGTGATGAACGTTATACGACAGATCGCAGACGACCGCGCGCATTCTGAGGTAGAGGCAGTTAAAGCGCAGATACCGGCCAGCGCCGACGCCGACGACGACGCGCCACGTAACGGCACCAACTACCTTCTAACGTCTCAAATTCTTTTCACAACCCACGAACCGTGCATCATGTGCAGCATGGCCTTGTTGCACTCTCGTGTCAAGGAGGTGGTGTATTTATTCCCCATGGAAAAGACTGGCGGGTGCGGCGGGGCAACATGTCTCCCGACGCTTCCGGGAGTGAACCATAGATTCAGTATTTGCCGGTGGAAGGGAGAGACGATCCAGGAAGATGGGCTGCGTTTAGATGCGTCCGTCGACGCGTAATTAGACACGGTTTTCACTCTAAAATGTACCGCGCGCGCAATTGTAGCAAGTGGAAACGTTTGAGCTCTGTGCGAACATTCGCATTGCCCTGAGCGGCCGTGGTAGTGGGCATAAATTTCGCATTAACCAAATCGTCCTGAGAGAGCCCGACGGGAACCACTGCGGACCCACTACGGATTAAGATTTTCGAGTGAGAAGAAGGAAGCAGCGGCTCACCTGAATGCACTGAAGCACCTCTACCACTACCACAGTTCCCTCCGCTTTTTCTTGATCATCATCAATGTCTTCTTCTTCTCGCTCCATGTTTCCTTCGCCTGCTCGGCCAGTGCGTTTTGCACATGCTGTTTCGCCCTCCGTTGGCTCTTCTTCAGAGCTGCGATGGACGAGACAAAGTTGCTCGTGACATCGAACTTGCGGGCAAGCATGCCGACCGTATAGCGTTCGGGATCCAACTTCCGCAGTCGACGAATTTCGGATACGGTTTGGTCTGAAGCCCGCGGGGGTTGTATAAAAGAAGCACGTCGGGCGATTGGGGGGAGCGGGATGGGATCCTGCGGCGCTCGTGGGCGAAGGAGGGGAGATACGGGATTTGTGGTGAGGGAATAGGGAGAGGGCGCCGTGGGTGGTGGGCGATGGATAAAAGTGAGGTCTTCATCGGGGAGGGCGGTTACGATTGCGTTTGGATTATTGACCAACGGGTCGGGTGCGTGATACGCTGGCCGTTCTGACGTGCCGGGTTTTGGACGAGGCCATTTTGTTGCGTAGGTACGCGTGAACACGGACGTGAATGTCCGAAGCATGAAGGGGATGAGGCTTCAAGTTGCTGGTGTTATATTTCAAGGCTCTGATTGATCGCGCATCACTTCAATTATTCAACTCGTCAATATCTTGCGTTCCCCAAAACATTTGTGAATAGTGCATTAAATACACTGCACTCTCTTACAGTTCATTACACAATGTCCACCGACTTATAACGCCCGCGCTGTGCTCTTCCTTCACTCTCCAGTCAGATCGCGGGCAAGACTGCTCGCATCGACAGACTCCACAGCGACAACCGCCTGTGCCACGAGATCCTCGAGTTACGAGAGGACCGTTTCGTAGTCGGAGCTGTCGGCTAACTGCATAGGAAGAGGAAGGGAGAGGAGTGAAACGACGAGCTGGGCACGAGCCATACGTCCGGCCGACTGGAAAATTTGCAGGGTGGCAGCGATCGCCGAGGTCTTAATGTGATGACCGGTCCACAAGCCCATCCGAAGGTCCCCGAGTGTCTGCGGATCCACATCGGGGTCATCCCACCAGTATTTGGAGTGGAGGATCGTGGCCCATTCGTCCTGCTTGTCCAAAGGGGGCACGAATATCTGGGTGAGCAGCTTGAGGAACACATAGATGGCGGACTCGACGTCGTCGTGCGGGAGCGGATTGTTGTTGTTGAGGCTCGCCACTGACATTGTGTCCAAGGTGCCGATGACGGTGCCTTGCCCGGCAACGGCTCCACGAAGCGTCGGCCGATCTCCCAGTCAACCATAAGAAGCTGATTCTCAGTGAAGAGGATGTTGTTCGCCGAAATATCGCGCCGAAATATCGCGATGGACGACACCACGGCGGAAGGCGTCGAGAATCGCTAGGAAAAGCTGCTTCGCAGCGGCGAGGAGCTTGGTTGCCGAGGAAACGCCCAGCTTTCGGGCCTCGCGCGGTGAGGCGAAGATCATGACTTCGGAGAGAGCCGTGAGATGGGTTGTCATTCGCTTCTGCCCCGTGCGCAAGATCTCAGAGGGGTTGACAGGAGACGAGCCATGCGCAGCAAACGCCGCGAGGAGCTTTGGGGCGTAGGTGGGGTCGGGCTGGAGGTCGGCGGCGTACAGAGCGTCGACGACGATCAGAGCCGGGCCTCAGACCTTGACGACGACGGGTGTTGGTTCGTTGTCGTCTTCGTGGAGCTCGCCCTCGAGCACGAACGTCGAGCGTTGGAAAGGCGTCGAGCGCAGCTGCGACAGGCGCTTCCCGTTGAGGCGAACTGGTGCTTGAAAGCCAGGAAGAACGACGGAAGCGGGTACGGCGTCACCGACCGAGAAGTTGGAGGGAGGAGAGGAGAAAATGTAGGTGAAGAGAGGATTATAGCCGAGCTGAAACATCGAGGCCGTACGGAAGAGGTGCAAGAGGGCAGAGATGGTGGGGAAGTTGTCCGATTTGAAGCCATCATCAACGACCGCAAACTCGAGGCGCTCCTGATTGAGAAAGAGCTCCGTGTTCTCTCCCTTGCCGTGGAAAGACAGTGTCGGTACAAAGAGTCGCGTTGGCTGGAACGTCAGAAGGTCGTCCGTGTTGATGATAGCCTGCTGGTACTTGGCCACACGATCGCTCGCACCGATGAGCCGGTTTTGGTGAACTCGACGTTGATGAAGACGTTCAAGATAGTTGAAACCTTTGCTGCAGAAGGGCGAAGGCATCGTATTTTCTCGTCTTGTTGTAGCCGTGCTGCTCTTGCTCGGGCAGCTTCTCAGCGGGGGTAGGGAAGTAGTCGAGCACGAGCAGCGAGACGTCAACTGCAGGTTTCAGAGCAGCCTGCGTAGGTTCATCCGTGTCAGCGGCGTGCAGAGTATACTTTCTGAGGGAGCAAAATAAACTTCTGCAAGCCGAGAAAGCCAGTAGCGATTATCTATCGGGCGGTCGGCCGGCGAGTACGGTGTCCTTGAGCGTCGCGTTGAGTTGAGTGCGAGCCACTTTCTTGAGCTCCGCGAGCTTGTCGACCAGCGCCGACGTGCCCAGTCTGGCCAGCACGACGTCGAGTGGTGAGAGCACCACGTGGCTGGCAAAGTGCTTGGCGCGTCGTCTTCGTGCTGCTCCTTGCGCTGGGCTGTCGTAAGGCCACTTATGATGCCGGTTGCAGACGGCGTCACCAGCGTCTTGTTTGGGTGGTCGATCGCCTCAGGATCCAAAGGAAGGAGTTGAGAGTCGGACGTCGATGGCACGACGGGCTGCGGAGTCGCGAGGCCGGTGGAAGGGGTTCCCGGCCCTGTAGGAGCACGCTTCAGGGGATAGATGTACTCGGCGGGGAACCTCACAGGAAGGATGTTCATGCGTATCACCTCGCGCTCCCTGGAGGCAGCCTCCCAAAGCCTCCTCGTACATGCTTCAGCGCTGAAAGCTGGCGCGGATCATGTGTCATTTAGAGACGATCGAAGAGATCAATCATTGATTGAAGTCACATGCCACCCCGTTTTGGGGTCCGTTTTTGAACGTCATCCAACTTTCATCACCAAAAGCGGGAGGAAATTGTGTGCCCATACAAGCCCTTATAAGGCCCATAATCGGCATAATCCGCCACAAACCGCTACCAGGCTGATACGAGATCACCAGGGCTTACAGAACATCTACCATTCCGGCAATCATCATCAGACTGATGCGGTTTGTAACCCCCACCAAACCTTTCGACCGGTATAAGGCCCTGCAAACCCCCACCAGGGCTTACAGAACATCTCCCATCTTGTAATGACTATCAACCCTTATGGATCTTGTTCATATATGTAGCACCCCAGCAATCTTGGTACTTCAGAACCCGGGTCAAAACAGCCAAAAAAAATGCGGGAAATAGTGATATTGCATGCATAAAGAGAATACAATGGGATGGGAAAAAACCACGAATGCCGGGAGCAGAATGAATGTGACATACCAATAATGCCTACCCCCCAAATGTGACTGTGATCACGGCGGGAGTGCTGGATTTCGAGGACGACATGACAGTCATATTGAGTACACTATAAGAATGTCAGATCTGAATTAATGCATGGCAGAGTGAGACTCACTGCTTGGTAGCCGATGTGCAGTGCCGGTGTACTCTGGTGCAGTTGTGGAGGTTGACATAAGGGGAAAACAGGGAAGACAAGTGTGCGAAGGTTGCGGGGGAATGAATGGCTTCTCCAAGTCACGTTGATACACTTGATTCCCAAAATCGACTTGAAATGAAGCGCTTGATACAGCGGTGCCGGCTGACTTGGGTCTTGAAGACAGACAAAGCAAAACATGTTGGGCTTGAGGGAGAAGGGTACAATGGGCACTGGGCTCAAAAAGCGGCTTCGAAGATGTCTTGCGCAGGGGAGGGACCGAAGAGGGATCCGATTGACGACTCAGAGGCAGTTGGCACGTTGCAGTCTTGCGAGGGTGCACATTGTGCGCGGGACATATCTGGACAGTGGACGACTGCCAGAGCTCAGAATATTTCGTGTCGCCGGTGGCTGGGGGCTTGGGGGATGCGGGACATGAGGGAGGGAAGCAAAGAAAATCGCACGACCAAATGTTTGTTGACACCGCCAAACAAGCACGCAATCGACACGTGCGTCGGACTTTGAAACGGACTTAGTGATCTTGGAGCATTTCTCCAGAACATATCCCCAGTGCATTACAGACCTACCTTTGCCAACTTACCGGTGCTTCACATTTTAGGTGCGGACAACGTAGGAATTTGTTTTCTCCGGATGCGGCCTTGGGCGCGACCATGACTTACAAGGGCTCACCAGGCTGCTGAAACATCTAGAAGGATCAGACAGGATTGTGTGTTAGGGATCAGCCTGGTAGGTTCGGTAACAGCCTGGTAGCACCGATATATGGCCTGATAATGCATCATAAACCCGGGAAACCTCTGCCGGGCTGATGCCAAGTGGCCCGGCAATATCAGATGTTCCCGCTTTTGGTGATGACTTCATCCCCTTGCTCTACGTACTATACAATATTTCATTCGTCTGTTTGCGCGAGACTAATCGCTCTCAACGAGTCAGCCTCTCTTCCCTGATCAGGGAATTCCGAATCCTGCTTTCACGGCCTCGCGCGCTTCGATTTTCTCAAACCATGCCTGGAATCGAAATTGAGAACTTTGACATCAATCTGCAAGCAGAAGCGCTACCTTCACATTGGGCCATTCATCGAGTGACTCCAAGCCAAGGGACTTGTGGGCGGTCACCCTGCAGAGGTCCATCAAGACTCCGACTATAGCAGAGATACATACCCGCAAGACGCACCAAGGATACGCATTCATGTCTGCAATGTCTCGTCGATGTAGCGATTCACGGCATAGGGAATCTTCTCCGGCGCGAAGTTGTGGAAGTGGGCGGCTGTGAAAGGTGGGTTGGTTACGCAATAAATGACGGCTAACCTTGACCCTACAAAAAGACACCGTGTCAGAAAAAATCAAAAATCTCAGACGCGTAGAAGACGTACCATCATTGGTTCTCTATTCGGCGCAGCTCGTTAGCACGCCAACCCTCGCGCAAGCAGCAAATCCCGACTCGCAATCCACCATGGCCCACATCATCCATTGCAGGATCTCACTGTACTCCTTGGGCTGCGTCGCAGCGTCGAACGAAAACCGACCGTCCTTGTCGTAGTGTTGCTCGAAGAATCGCCGCGGTCTCGAAGACCGGGAATCTCCCTGCGTGCGGTCGACAATGACCGGGATCCGTCCATTTGGATTCAGTGCTAACTACGGTTTTTTTTGCGTATTCTTGGAGATATCAATCTTCTGGTACCTATACCGCGTCAATAAGCACCACTCCCTCCGAACGACGACCTACTCGTATTCCACGTTGTGTGCAGCTTTCAGCTCCTCCAAGAAAACGCTGACCTTGCGGCCATTGGGTGTCCCAGCCATATAAAGCATGATAGGTTTGGAAGCTATTGTTGAATATCGGAACGCGGGATTGTATACGCTACAGACACCAGGCGACGCATCACTTTAAAGGGAGACATTATCACAGCCAAGACGATCGCGCAAGGTAAGTACAGCTTCGTAAGGCGATTTGTAGACAATACAGTTACATATCAGTAATCCAATAGTACGTCACAAGTTGCTTAACAAGCCTGTGAGTTTCCGCGAGCAGATATACTATTGTTTGCCCCCCTTTGCAAAAGAAAGTTAAAATAATTTGCAACCTCAATTCTGGGTTAATTGACTTGGAATAAAATATGGAGAGATGTACCTGGTTCCCAAGAATGTACTAGCACAAATTTTGGAATATTCGGAGACCAAACGAGCCCAGTGCAGATTTGATACTTTTTTTGCAAAGGTATGTATCTTTGATGCAACTTCACTGCGGCTTCAATTCGAGTCCAAAACTCACACCTCTCTGTATTCGACATCTATGCATGGTAAAGATGCTACCTAGCAAACTTTTTTTGCCAAGGTAGGCAAACGATAGTAATCGCGACGGATGAGTTGGCGAAGTCCTTAAAACCCAGCGCGCCAAGTGAGGAGAAGAAGAACCCGATAAATGAGTGTCGCAAAGTGCCCGTACATTGACTACTAGAAGAGTACACAGAAAAGGATAAGGAACGTGATCGTAAATGCCGAGAGAGACAGTACCGAGATAGGAAAGGAAGGGAAGGACCGGGAGGAGAATTCCATGAGCGCAGGCAAGTAGTACCAAAAAAAAGTGTATATCCAAGGACCACAAATCCGGGGTAGTTCGTCGACGGGGGATGGAGGAGGTGGGGAGGGCCCACATCATAGTAATACACGGTCCAAGATGGTGGTAGATTTGATAGGCAAGAACATGGAAGGAAAGGTGACGGCGCGCTGGAGGGCCGAGGGCCGAGTAGCTGTAACTCAACCCTCGTCAGGCGCGCCTGCGGAGGACATGGAGACCGAGTTTCTGCGGCTGTCGTGCTGAGGGGAGCTGCTCCGCTCAGCCGACGCCGCAGGAGGCATCTGTGCGTGAGACGACTGCCGATGCGGTGTCGGGCGCTCCAGAGGGTGGCTGTTGTTCATCTTCCCATGCGCCGACGGCGAAGAGTGGGGGTGGGGATTCTCGCGGAATCCCTGCGGCGGGGAGTGTATATTGTGGTTGTTGAAGGAACTCCGCTGGGCCGGGGCGTCAAACGCCTGCTGCACGCGCGGGGGGTCTAATCGTGTTGCCGAAAGGGAGAGACGACGCGCATCAAACGGCGCAGGGGATCCGTTCTCGGATTCTACTGTATTTTGCGGGTCTCTGTCCTGGGCCCAGCCTGGAGACGGACGCCTTTGACTAGACTCCCCCCTTGGACGGTCAGGCTGGGGCCGAGGAGGGAACGTGTACGTCTCTGAAGCCACAAGGTTGCCGTTGCGAAGTGGCTGTTTACCTTTGGCTTTTAGATTCCCCGAGTCGACGCTTTGCCTGCGCCCAGTCGCAAGACGGAGCGCATCCTCCAGCTCATCCACCTTGCGGTGGAGCCCGGCCATCTCCGCCCGCATGCTGCCCAATTTCCGCTCCACCAGGGCGTCGACGGTTTCATTAAGCTTCTCTTGTTGCTGCGTCAGGCTTTGAATGAGTGTATTCGACCGCTGAAGTTGCTCCCCCAGCCAGTTCTTCATCTGCTTCGAGTCGTTGAGCGCGTCATAAAAGACTTCGAACGGAGCCAAGAAGGCAGACTTGTCACCCGAATAGCCAGGATGGTGGAGCGACATGGGCGTCGGGGGCACCAGGGTCGAAGCAATAGCAACAGACGCGGCTGGGGGAGAGCGACCACCGACAGCGCCGGTGCTGGCGCCTGGATGGGATAAAGAGGGAATCGCGGTGGTGCTGCTGTTGTTACGCTGCATCGAGAGGCGTGTGGGCGTGGGAGGAACGTGCCCGGGTACCCGCCGCACATTGTCCCCTCCGCCCATAACGGACGGAAGTCGAGGGAGAGTCATTGGAAACCGACCAGAGTAGAACGACGATTGACCACCTCCTTGTGGGATGGGCGGAGCACTCTGGATAGCAGGTTGGAACTGCTCGTGGGTGTGTGCCTCCCGGGGACTGATGATGATATCGGCCGGTTTCCTCTTACCCCCCAAATGCTCGGCCCGACGCCGCGCAAAACTAATCGGGGGAGGGGGTAGCGCATTCTGGCTAGCAACCGGAGGAGGTTGAACCACAGGGGCAGGGGGAGGAGGGCTAGGAGGCCGGGCCTGAGCCCCATTCGCGGCCCGACGGGTATTATTTGTCGAGTTGGGACTGCGCCGTTGCCGCGCGTTCGCTGGCGCTTTGGCAGCGGCGGCACGTTCATCGGCGAGTGCCAAGGAAGGAGGGGGACCGGAGGGAATACAGGGCGAACCGACGACGCTCCCTCTGCGCTGCTCAATCAGAGCTTTCTGCTTCTGCTTGACGGTAATCATCGAGCGCACCTGCTGCACAACCTCGTCAGAATATTGCGGAGATGATCTGAGGACGATCTAATACACACCTCTATGGCGGAAGGATTATCCCGCATGATTGTGAATCCCATGACAACGGGGGATATAGGAGTGGATGAGGATTCGGCGGAGGCGCGCACATCGGTATTGAGCTGGGGTGCGCCGCTGACGGTGACGCGACGCTTTTTAGCCGCGGACGGCTGGACGCTGGACGGCGGGGGCGCGCCGGTTTGGTCCAATATAATGCGTTGCTGCGGGCTATCGTCCAGCATGTCCTGATCCTGCTCTTCTTTTATTCGGACAAGACGTGGGGAATCTCGACTGCGAGAGGGAAAAGGTGAGATGAGATGGTCAGCGCTCAGCCGAACAAGACGCACTCTGAATCGGAGGGCTCGTCATCGCGCGCAGTCGACGTGATTTCTGTGCGCGAGCGTTTTCTGCCGGCAATCCTGTCCTCCTCGCTGGGGTGTCGTGAACGTGGCTGGCCCTGGGGCGACTTGGCGCGTCGGGAGAGCGAAGGGGGAGAGCGTGTATGTATCGGGGGCAGGGAGTTGTTGCCAGAGGATATGCTGCCGAGGGGCGGTTCACCACTGAAGGCCTGGGCGAAGGACGGAAGGGAGTGTGGGGCGTGGGTGGTCATGGTCGAGGAGGACCAGGACTCGGTCTTGACGAGCGTCGAGAGTGAACGGCCGTCAAGAAGAAGCCAGACGATAATTCAAAAGGAAGTCGATCATTTGCCATACTACAGAGGATAGGTGATATACCGCCCCGCCTCTTTCTGTCATACTGAAACATTCAAACGTTCATCATCCTTACGTTCATCTTTTCTCCATCTCCTGCTGCTCGGATTTCGGACCAGAAAACCACATCGCCATGTGCATCACCAGAAAACTCTCCCACCTTCGACGCACTATCTTATTTATTTCTAACACTCGGCACTCTCGCACCACTTCAGCGTCCTGCTTCCATCGCGGCCAACCCGGCTGTCACCGCCGCCCAAGCACGCCCATCAAGCCACCAGCCACCCATCTTATCTGCTTGTCGCATGAGTCACGGCAGTGGATGGTGAGACTATATAGCCCCAGGAAAACAAGTGCTGTTATATAAAAAAACTGCACATACATCAAGATTCAATACTCGACACCACCACTAATCGACGCGTTTCTTCTTCTTTCGGACCGCTAGCACCGTGACCTGTGGGGCGAGTTCGCTGGACGGCCCAGCATCCTCTCCATGCTTTGAAGGCCGGGCCACGTTGCTCACACACACAGACCCGTATATGTGCGAGTGGTACGTCTCCAGCGACGTGACTGGCTCCGGGAACGGATTGGGCGAGACATCTGCGACGTACGCAGTTCCACGACGGGGAGGCGTCGAGGGCGGGGCCAGTAGAGCGCGCGAAGGTTCGGGTTCGGGAGTTCGTCGATCAGCTGCGTCCCGGGTATGCGTCGTCCGAGAAGTGGGAACGGCCGCAATGCCTTCGCAGAGACCTTTTATAGCACTCTCTAATGTCTCCGTGGCCTTAATCGACCGTTCGACAGTAGAAAATTCCAAACCGGTCATAAGGGAGCTCAGAACCCGCTTATTCAATTGACAAGAGACCTGTCCCGGCAATGGAGCGAGGGGGGAAGCTCCGGGGACAGACGGGGGCGAAGGGCAGGAGATGCCAGCAACAAAAAAACCAGTGACGGCTCCGGCCACACATTCCTGGCGGAAGGACATTCGCTCCCAGAATTCGTCGGGTGAGACCTTCCCGAGCTCTCCCAAAATACGCTCTTCTTTCCCACCATGGCGCTCCTTCTCCGCAGCCGCTTCCTTGGGAACGTCGGCATCGTTGCTATGCAGGACTGTCCGCATACGTTTCCGGGGAGGTGACCTAATCCCTTCTGCGTCGGGCGTACACGCAATCTCGTCCATGAAGCGTGATTTGGGGTCATCATCGAACGACGGGATGAAGTGCCCCAGATTTTGTTGCGGGTGCGGTGTAGGTACAGGACAGGGAAGGGGTATTTCCGTCTGGGAATACGGGTGGCCATAGGTCCAGGAAGGCCCCGTCGCGTCGGAGGAAGTAGCCGATGCAGCGGCACGCCGCAGCGAGTGCTCCGCCTCCAACTGGCTGTACCCTGGGAGCACGTAGTAGAGCTTTATAATGGACTTCGCATGCGCCCGCGCGCTCACGGCATCCGCCACTTCAGTCAACACGCGCTTCCACCAGGCACAGAGCTTGACATCGCTCAGCGGGCGCTTGCCGCTGAAGTCGGCAGAGTTGGGGAAGAGATACTGAGACTGCGCCCGTGCAAATAAATGAATCCATAGATGGTCGGCGGAAACGGGTCGGGTAACGGGGTCCGAGTAGTATATCAGCAGGGATCGGACAAGGGCGGCGGCGGGAGACGGTGACGTGGATTGGCCAGTTGTATCCACCTTGGACACGTAGAAGATGGCGCAAGATGTAGTGGGAACATTGTGAACGCATGCCTCGATAGCAGTGGTGAAAATTCGCGGGGAATCGGGGGTGCTCTGCTCGGAGAGCAGAATGAGAATGTCTTGGAGGTATGACCTTGGCCTCGGTTGAGCAAACGGGTAGAGTCCCTGGAATTTCCTCGGGGAGGATACAAGGACATGAATGTGGAACTCTCGGGTGCCAGGGATATCCCGCAGGCCATGAAGTAGGTGGTCGCGCAAAGATGCCGTTGAAGCCATGAAAGGGACACGTGACCACGTTCAAACAAACGAAAGGAACAAAAAGAAAACTCATTATTATGCCTAGTGGGTCCAGTCGGCGTAGGTATGTGATGGTAGCAATTTGAACTCCAGAAAAGACGGTAAATATGGATAGGAAAACAGGTATAGATAATCAGTCTGTCATATTTCCGAGTCAGCCGAGATACATCGTAAAGGCAGCGGACTTGAAGTCGATGATGATGGAGCGTATGTGACGGATGCTGTTGTGGAGGCGCTGGGCGGAAGAGCCTTTGTTGCGTTACTTCCGGAATGAGTGGAATTATTGATAGGTTCGCCTACAAAATGGTCTGCCTTTGATATTATGGCGGTCTCGAAGTTCACCGCCAACGAGGGCTAGAACAGAGCGTTACTTGAGCAAGAAGTTCCTGATAATTTTGCACACCTTTCTTCTGCTGTGTGCAGAGATGCCGCCACTTGGAACAGCGGAAAGATCCAAGAAGGAGCCACCGGGAGGATGCGCCCTCTCCCGCAACGATTCGCGGCTATTCAAGCTGTCAAGATGATCAGACTAAAGGAATGGGTTAAACGAATAGCAACTCAACGCCGCCAGAACCGAATTAACATAGCCTATCTCGGGTCAGTAACATAATTATCACCGATCGGAGCGCCCACATTTCGACTAGAAAAAAAATCTATATCAATACTGCCCCGGCGGCCGAGTTACAGCCGAGGACGAACCTGGAGAAAGACGAATGCTAAATACACAAAGTTGTTGGGCATAGTTGCGAACTAGGGACGGCATTTCAGCAACAAGTAGAATGCCAGAATTCGTGCCGACATACTGTGATCACCACCAGGCACGCAACAATCCCGGTGAGGAACCCAGTGGTCAGAGAATACTTCATGAGAGTGCTGATGAGGTTGTCGGTTCTGTAAAAATATTCGTCAGGGTACACATCAGAAATAAAAATGGAAAACATACCGGGAAAATCCAGTACGGTTTTTCGACAAGTAGTAGCACAGGGATATACCAATGAGCATATCGGCTGCCGCTGACGAGCCCAACCCGGCGCTAGTCACCCACTGGCCTGTATAAGTACGAGAAAAAATCACCGAGGCATACCCACAATTAAACTCGAAAATTGGGATCTTGACGTTTCAAAGCTATATGAGCGATGTGTCAGCGTCTTTCTTATGCGCACTGAAGATTTAGTTACCTTCCGACAGTGAATACTTTTCATAAGTGAGACACGGTTAGTCGATGCATGAAAGGGAACAGACCTATCCCAAGAGCTGACAGGCAAAACTCGTTATTTGGCCGATCCCGATTTCTCTACGGTAATAACCACAGACCGAAATGTATGAGGGAGAGGACGAGCTGTGAATGTATATAAGCCATGAAACAGTCGATGCTGTGGCCACTCACGATAACAAGTGTTAGGTAGATGTTTCGAGATACTTGAATGAAACCGACATCAGTACCATAAAATAGTGTGCAAACGATCCAACCTATCCAGACGCGACGGCAATAGAAGCTGGAAATGTGTGTGTACAGTAGCAGCAGAAGAGGGAAATCTGCCCACCATTCTACTATGAGTCCAATGAGGCCGTTAAAGTCCGTTTGGACCTAAGTTTTGTTCAAGCAACCTGACCCTGCTGAAATGAAAGACGCCGCACGTTCATGCTCCTGGAAGATGATGTGGGTCAGTGACCCTCGTCTGAGCGGTGGATGCGCACCAGGTTGTTGTCTCAAGGACGGCAGGATTATTGAAGTTGAGGACCAACACCCTACGAACCCCCCAAAAAATGAGATGTGTGGATGACTGCTAAGAGAAATCAACTTCACCAGTATACCGCGACGGTACACAGGGCTAAATGCACGGTGTCGAAAATCCTGCCGTAGTCGATGTAACAGGAAAGTAGTCGGAAGACGAAAACATACCATAGTATGGCAACCTGAACGCGTTGTTAGAATTGGATGAAGGAAATGTTACAATCAAATGACCATCCACTTAAGGATCTTTGAGTCTTCGGGATAGTTTCTGCATAAATTCTTCAAATGAGCCCAAAGTCAGCACACGAGGACTTGTACCGGTAATAGAGATATCTGTTAATGCCGTTGTTAGTCCGAGGTATAATGGCTCAAGTTAGCAATGCCATACGTCTGGAGGATTGTGACACCATACAAACTGGAAAATAGAAGTCAATGCGCGCTGCAAGTGAACCGAGGCGCGTACATCGCGCTAACCACAAGACCGATGAAGGCGCTCCTTGAAGTTAGCGCTAGTCAGCACCTGCAGCAAGTCAGAAACATGAAATGCGACACATACCCGAACGTACTCTGAAGTGAGACCATGTCCGGAAGAGAGGGGAGAGGGAAGGTAAACGTCCGCCTTCTGCAAGTCCCAGGGATTAAAGAATCGGTTAAAAGGGGGGAATACGACCGAGAAAGAGCCTGGGGTTCTCGCTGGAGATCTTAAATATAACCTTGCCCTCAGCCAATGGTCGCCGTGATCACCTGTTCGAGGGGTGCCATGAATAAACTTATCGTGAGAAGGTGAAAGTAATGGTGAACGATGTGCGAACTTCCTATGTGAGTGAATAGCTGAATACAGCGTTATTGCTTTTACCTGTCCTTTCGAGGACGGAAACTTCCGGTTCTAAAAGGGTCAAAGCCGCCGGCTGTCTTCATCAGTAAAGCCATCCAATGCGCTCGTGTTAAAACGCCGCCGCGCGATTTTCGGCAAAGCCAGCAACGCCGAGAGACCCGCACGGGGAGAAGTCCAATAATAAAATTGTATTTCGACGAGACTAGAACTCGATCAGCCCTTTGGGCAGGTGGGCGCGAGAGTGGCGAGCCTATAAGAACCAGCTACTCAACTGCGGCCGAGCATGATCCGGAGCGGTGGCTGAGAGAGATTATCTGAAGGGGGAACAGAGACGTCACTTCGGGGAGGATGAATCAATGAGCAAGGTACAGGAACGGGACATTGGAACCTCTTGCTGCACAAGCAAGTTAGAAATGATGCCATCCAGAGCTCCGAGTACATACCGGCTGCGTACTCTTGAACAGTGTGAGAAGGAATGCTTAGAAGCTGACTGAAGCCAGTAGCGCGGAATTGGAAACCCACACAAGAATGCTGGACGCCGTCGGCGACTCGCAACAACCTCCGAGGCAGGCCGGCAGAAGTGTGAGCAATCTCGGACCATGCTCTGCTGAGTCATGACATCCCAATTTGGGAACCTTGTCATGAAATCCCAATTGGGATGTCATACTCCGGTTAGCGCGAAGGCTACTTCTCTTCCAAGTGGGTGAGGTCCCTACTCGCCGACTCGGCATAACAGATCACCGACTGGCTGCCACTGATTATGCGCTCTGGAGAATCAATTGGATTATATATGCTACAGCGTGTGAGGGACTAAAGTGGACGTGAAGTACAGAAGATAGATAGCACAAACTCATCGCCCTCTCAGGCCAAGTATGCGAATGTGTCCTTGGAATTTTCAACCCTTTCTAGATACTCCTTCTCCAAAAGCGTGTCGATGGCCTGAAGAGTCGGTGAAAGGATGCGCAAAAGAGAGCTGCAAAACGCACCTTTTTGATGTCCGGAATCTTTGGCGCGAACCTTTGCGAGATCTGAGAGATGACCTCCTGAATCAAAGGCTGGTTCTTCATCGTCTTGCGCGCCTTCATCACACTGCGTTTCGACAAGTATGTCAGAGAAGAACTTGAAGCGAACGGGGGAATATACGAACCGCACAATGGTGGCCTGGATAACGTATTTACGATCTTCGTCGACGGTCTTCAACACGTCTGACGTGTCTGCCTTCACTTCTGCTTTGATAGGAAGATTCAGATTGACGCGAATCTTCTTCGACTTGAAGCCTGGATTCGACGAGATTAGTATTTTCCCGGACACCCTAAAAGACGCCCACCAGGATTCAGGTCATACTGCTCTGTCTCCTCATTGACGAGAACTTTGGCTTTAACAAGGAGGGCCAGAACCTGCGTAAGAAGCTCCTTCGAAATTCCGGTCGCAGCTTCAAGTTCCGTCAACGAAAGGGTGTCGTTGCGGTTGTATTGTAGCAGTACGGCCATTTGGAACGAACTGGTCATCAAAATGTACTTTTGATTGAGGTAGTTCGTTCGCAGCTCGTTTTTGGAATAATTCCAAAGCCAAGTGAGCTTGCGGCCCGAGTGCTTCATTTGATAGTACTTCTGGAACCGATCGTACGTCGCCAAAATCTCGGCGGGGATCACAAACTCGTGGGTGGGCGGGTTCAGGGGCCAGAAGTTGGTACCAAGGACCATGATACTGAAATTGATGTCCATATCGTCATGGTTCTGCTGCATCCGGTCCTTGAACTGGTCCGTAAGATCCTTGCTCAGACTCATGTCTAACCAACCCTTAGCTAAGACAAGTAACCCGAGAAAATAAACGCACCAGTGAACATGCGCTGCAACTTGTTCGTGTATTCGAAACCACAAGCCTCCTTCAACTTGGAGATCATGCTCGCTTCACTTTCGTCTGACGCCGACACGCCGTGAATGAGACGCTTCGACAGCTTGGTCGTGTAGAATTGCTGGAAGACGTCCTTGTCCTCGATGTACTTGAACAACACCATCTGCGAAATAGTCCCAACGTTAACGAATGCAAGTCGTGAATCAGGAATAACCTCACGACACGGTTCAGCGCAGCCTCCAAATCCTCCTCCTCCGCCATCTTGTTGTTCTTCCGGAGCAGCAAATCGGCATGCTTGGCCAGGAGTTCGGGCGACTTTGAATTGGACGCGCCCGTCGCGGCATTGCGGTTGACGAACTCCCTGCACGCCTTGTCCAGACTCGCCACGAATCCAGCCTCCCCTCGGAAACTCCGCGTGACCGTCTCCGAGTTCTTCTGGTGAACGTCCAGTAACGCGTCCACGTAAGCCTTGGGGTCAATCGCATCTGCGTTCGCCACTCCCCCAGTGCCGACGAGCTTGGCAACGGCAGCGAGCCCAGCCTTCTTGACGTGCTCCTCGAACTTCTTTCGCAGTGGCTCCAGCCCTTCAGGAATGCGGGACAGCAGCGCGTACATCCGCTGGAGGTCCTCGTCCTTGTCGAAGTCGAGCAAGCTTTGAAAGCTTTCCCACATAAGCTTGGAATGTTCCCGGATGAGAACATGCTCGCATTTGGTGATGAGCGGCTTCCGAGTTCCGGTGTTGAGGTATCGTTCCACGCGATCTTCTTCCTCGCGGAGGCGTTCTTCCGCCTTTTTGAGGTAATCCGACACGCTGTTCTCCGCAAGGAACGATTCCGACTCGTTCTTGTAATATTGCTCAGTGGCGTCGATAAATGGTGTTTCGAAATGCTCCTTGTACACGTCGAGACATGCTTTATTGGGATCGGTCTCATCCAGCCCGAGCGATACCAGAGAGTCCACGACCTTTTTTACAAGGCCCTGGTCAATGGTTTCGCCGTTTCGTTGCAGCTCGATAAGCCGGAGGATCGCGCTCGCCAATTTCGTGTGCTTGCGCTGGACAGGAACAAACAGATTGTTTTTCCACTGCACGAGAGCAAGCTAGGACGGGATTTGAATGAAATATAGAATGAAAACTATGATGATTGCGCACTGTGTACACAGGATAAACACCCTTCCTGCCCTCGTCCCTCTCGCGTTTGACCCAGTGCCGATTGAGATAGGTGAAAAGCCGGTTGATATAGTTTGCGCCGGTAGTGTATCTCTCCCACTCGGCGGCATAGTACTGCAAAAGCGCCTCGTCTTGGAAGGTGTCTGTTTTCTGATGGGTCGTGTGAGAGAGGCTCTGGACGAAAAGGCCGGACCTACTTCGCGAAGGGACTTGAGATGCGTAACAAAGTAGCGGATTAGGTTGTTGTACAGGTCGGCCCCCATCAGATTTGCGCCAGCTAGCAGCCCATTAGCATCGAGGTAGTGTGGCGGTGGACGCAACTCACTTCGATTAGCAATGGCCCCAACGTGGTCCGCCGAGGTGCCCTGCATCTTCGAAGAAGTGCAATAATTGTATGCGACCGTGTATAGCGACATGTACTAATATTGCATGATGAGGACCTGGACGAGGCGAGGAACCACGACGTACCTTGGAGTACGAGACGCCGGTTTGTAGTTTGGTCATTATATGATCCACACCGTCTTCGAGAAAAGCCCATGTCGTCTGCAGATCTGCCGTCCAAGATCAACCACAACGAATGAGACATACACAGACGGGACATACCTGCCGTAGCAGCAGGCATCGACGCTGCGCCGGTGGCCATGATGGTGGTAAGACGGAGACCGGCACGTTGCCGCGTCGATCAAACAACAAAGGCCAATATTGGATTTCCAACTCGGGAACTACATCACTACGCTCGTGTATCTTTATATCTTTACTGCAGTATGGATGCAAGCAATCCCACCCCAGAGATCGGTCCACGCGCCGCCATCGACATCTTTCCCGGTCGTGAAACCCGCTTCCCTAATCATGCTCGCAAACTCGGGCTGCGGAGGAAACTTGCGGATGGATTCGACGAGATATTGGTACGACGCGCGGTCCCCAGCCAAGATGGTTCCCAGCAAAGGAATCATGGTGAAGGAGTACTGGTCGTATGCCCTGAATTGCATCGTTTAGCAACTGTTGGCATTCTGTGGCGGACAGACTCACAAGCTCAACAGAGGGTTGTTCACCCTGCTGAATTCGAGGCACGCGAATGTTCCGCCAGGTTTAAGGACGCGGTACGCCTCTTTGAGGACATCGGGGATTGACGTGCAGTTTCGGATACCAAACGCAATGGTGTACAGGTCATAAGTGTTGTCTGTGAACTGAGTCGCGGGTAGTTCTTGCGCGTTCGCCTCGTGGAAGGATATTTGAGGAGCTAAAACAGACATGTATCGGTTGGCGGAATAATTCCGCCACGAGGAAACTTACTGTTGTGGTACATGGTCTTCTTGAACCGCCTGAAACCCTCCTTGAGCATCTGCCCGTTGATATCAACGACCTCCACGGTCGTTTCCCGGTCTGCGTATTTTTCCCGGGCGTGGTCAAGTATGCGCAACGCAATGTCACCCGTCCCACCGGCGACATCTATACAGCGCAATGGGCCCTTTTTGCCGGGCCGCAGTGTCGACACCAGCGTGTCCTTCCAGAGGCGATGTACACCGAGAGAGCTGGCGTCGTTCATGAGGTCGTACGACGACGCAACCGAGTCGAATACATTCTTAACGAGCGATTCCTTCGCTTCTTCTGGTACGGTTTTAAACCCAAAGGACGTGGTGCGAGGAGTGGGGTTGGAAGGAGTGTCGGGTTGTGTGTTAATGCATCTCGCCAGCCTGTTTACGCGCTGAACGCGAGGCAGGGCGAGACGGAGACATCGCGGTGCTCGTTGCATTTAGGCTGGCACGTGCTCACACGCTTCCGAATTCTTCACGACTTTTCAGACTTTTCCGACTTTTCCATGTCGGCCTCTACAAGCAAGGGCAAGGAGCGCGCTGTATCCCCAGAGCCGTATAACGACTCGGAACCAGACGTCACTCCGGAATACCTCGATTCACTCCTCAAAGAAGCTCGCGACAAGGCCCGTGCCGCAAAACAGCTGCAGCAGCAAACCGAAGAGGAAGACGATGTAATCGTTCTCCAAGCAGAACCGGGCAAAATGTCCGTCCCTTCGCTTTTTTTAACGCCAATCCTATCTTATTTCCTACCAGACCTTCATTAAACCCAGGCGTTCTTCCCCAGCCGTATTTTATACTCGACAAACGTAGAGGCGGCCCGTCCTCAATCCGGGATCCAGACGTCGAATTAGCAGAGAAGGCCTCCTCGTCATACGTCGTGCCGGCGCCCCCAATCCCCCCTCCAGAACTCACAAAATCGGGGAAACCGCTCACGAAGCGCGAGCGGAAAGAGGTGCGACACCACCTATACTCCTAATATGTTTTCTAAATGCACGAAACGCCAGCTCAAGAATAAAACGGCGGGCCCAGACTGGTTTGACCTCCCCGCTCCTGCAGAGGCGGACCTTCCCCGACTGTACCGCGAAGTGGAGGCGCTCCGCCTGCGAAATCAGCTCGACCCCAAACGATTCTACAGGAAAGACGAGGGCGAAGGGAAGGGCATCAAGGGGTTACCGAAGCATTTCGCTGTGAGCTTCTTGCATATTCCAACTGGCCGCAAACTGAATAACGTACACAGATCGGCACAATTATCACCTCCACGACGCCATTTGGAACGCCCAGCGCTGATAATCTTACCCGTGCCAACCGGAAGAGGACATTGGTCGACGAGCTGGTGGACGATGCGGAGGCGAAACGGTATGCGAAGCGGAAGTTCGAGGACCTGCAGACCGTGCGGGGCGCGAAGGGTCGGAATACTTTGGCCGCCAAGAAGGCCATGAGAAGAGGCAAGTGGTGATTAAGATCATTTCACTGTTGTCGGAGAGTACGTTACGTTACACTTTTCATCCCTCCGCCATGGTGTACAAGATATCCCGGTCAACACTCTCTTCTACCAATGCCCGAAGGTGTCCTGCCTCGTCCTTTAACAAGGTCAAGGGCGCATCGAACTCGACCTGTTACCAGTTTCGTTAGCATGCAGGGCGGCGAGGTCAGATTGGTAGCGCACAATACACCCTGCGTCTAGTACCATCTGCCGGACATTAGTATCGTTCATCCCGCAGCGGAAGTGACCTACAATTCGGTCATAGTCCATGACCGTTTGAAGACGATGGGCGACAGTGATCACGGTCGCACCCCCGCCGAGCTCGGTTCGAAGAGTGGACTGAATTATTGCATCCGTCTCATAATCTATTAACCGTCAGGCCCTGAGGGGGGCACCGATGGACTATGATTTACCTATGGCAGACGTAGCTTTAAGGCAAAAATATCAATATTCCGATGGTCACCAGCCCGGGAATACTCACCTTCGTCCAGAATCAACAGTTTGCTCCTCCGTACAAGGGCGCGAGCTAATGCCACGATTTGACGCTGGCCAACGGACATGTTTCCGCCTTCACTAGAAACGACACTATCTAACGTGAAACTATTTCCGTCTCCCTCACTCTGAAGCGAGGTAAGCCCCGCAGCGCGCAACGCGTCGTTCAAAACGGCGTCTTCGTGGATCTCAAAAGGATCCAAGTTCCTGCGAATGGTTCCACCGAGCAGCTCGGGCTGCCAGCGGGAAATCAACAAAATATCTTGGGGGGAAAAAGAAGGGAGGACCGACCACTTGAGGAATAATGGTGATGTTGGACCGGAGCGCATCGAGGTTTATAGTATCTATAGGTATGCCGTCATAATAAATTTTGCCTTCGGTCTGGATGAAGCGCAAGAGGGCCAGAGTGAGCGAACTCTGGAACCGTCGTTAGGCGATCGGAAAAACAGTGAAGAAGATCGGTGGAAATACCTTGCCGCTACCCGTTCGCCCAACTATACATCGTGAGGTAAAGCTCGTGGATTCTGGGGAAAAACGGACCGATGGCAACGCGCTCCCCGGACTTGATCTCGAACGAGATCTAAAAGGTGTCAGTTGGGCGTCGCGGGGTAGCGCATCGTACAACGTACATCGTGCAAAATCTCTGGGCCATCCTAGAAGTCCATCAGAACAGCCGCAACCGCGGATACGAAGAGCCGTACAGCTGAATATTTTGCGGAAAGATTGTCTGCGCGTATTGCTCCACTGGCGGGCCAGTAAGCAGGAGGCACACCTGCCTTCGTCGGCTTCGGCTCCTGCTCTATTTCTATGTACTCTAGAACACGTTCCAAACTTGACATGCTTCAGTTGGGAGGCCACCGAACAACTGTATGGCCCACCTGTTGGCTGAGAAAAGCGGTCAGACGGAAACGCTATGGGCAAAAACAATGCATACGTACCGTCCAATTGCAGTGAATTCGATACTCTGACCCAAATGACGATCATGGAGGTGAACGAAACAGCGGTAGTGATGGAGAAGCCAACATTGGCGGCACCATAGTGCGACCCCCCGCCGTAAACGAGATACCATCCCAGGGCAGCTGAGAAAGCGCCGCCAAGAATTTCACCTCTCACGCTAATCCAACTATCGGAGGACAATGAATTCGGACGACAACACCGCGAAGCCATCGACGAACCGATTCAGGTTCCAGAACGAGATGCCGGCGCGCAAAAACTGGTCGATCCGGACTGTAGATTCCCGAAGGAATGCCTTTTCAGCGCCATAAGCGCGGATTGAGACTGAGGACAAGTTAAAGTTGACCGGCGTAAGCAGCCAATAATAAGGAGCACTCACTCAAACCGGAAATGGCTGCAGCGAAACTATGTACGAGGAAACTGAGTCAGGGAAGTACCCACCCGTGTTGAGTTGACCCACTGTGCTAGGATGGGCGATCTTGCAGCTGACTGATAGGGGCAAATTTGAGCAGCTAGAGACGAATTGCAGAACATATTCCGCACCATTTCTCGCTGTATCGGGAGCTGCGCAACCATGTAAATGCGCCCTGTCAATACGGATAACAGGGCTATGACTCCCCCCGGCAGGATGAATGCTGGGCTAAGGATTATGATTGTAGTAAACTTGGTAAGCATGCTAGATATGTGGTGAGATTGAGAGTGAGATTGACGCGTAAAGCACGGACAAAATGGACAATTCAGTAAATCCCGCCATCCTAAGAGAAAAACTGTTGTCAACTGGAAAGTTTGCAGAGGTTTCAGAAATATTCAATAGCCCGGAGCAAATAGTCACTTTTGCCCATGTCTTGCGTGATTCTGCTTGTAATCCGGCTCATGGGTGTGGTGTCGAGGAACCTAAGTCACATCAGAACTGAGAACACTGCAAATGAAAATCGGAGCACCTCAATGTTGTACCAATGATAGAATTCATCAACAAATGGTGGAGTATCTTAGTTGTTCGCATTGTGCCGAACGCATAAACGACCTCAACGGCGATATAAAGCACGATAGCGAGAACGACTGATGCCGTATGAATACCCAGAAAACTATGTGTGCAGATAAGTTGTGATATACTTCTCTGGCAAGTGACTACGCTTACAATAGGGCTGAGACAGAAGACGCAGGGCGGTCTAAATATTGGCTGGACCAAAAACCAAGGAACCACGACTGAAACGAAGTGGTTACTTCGTTAAGCAGGTACAGGCCTAACATAAGGCAGATATACGTGATGGGCCGTGAGCTGAGATTGGCGAGGAAGAGCTTGTCTAGAAACGTTGTCGTTATCGCAGGACACGCCGAAAGTAAACGTTAAACACTTGCATGTGCGCCATTTGACCGAGCCTTGCTGTGATTTTTCTGATACTATCAGTTTTCCTGTGGGTCCGGAATCGGTGGCTTGAGACTGTTGGGCCTCCGACTCCTGATCGACAACGGACACGACTTCGCTTGCTTTCAAGACGGCATCGACGGGCCCCTGGGTTATACTTCCATCCAAGCTGAGTGAAACAATCCACTTCGATATAGGGCGAACCAATGCGATATTGTGGGTCTACGCAAAGGGAGATTGAAGGCATGTGACATGGATGTCGGCAAAGTCTGACTTACAACAAGAATCACAGTTCTCCCTTGAACTAAATCACTTGAAATACAATTCTGAACAATCCATTTGGCGGTATGGACGTCGCAGGCAGCCAGGGGGTCGTCAAGCAACAGCGTGGATGCCGTTGAATATATCGCCCGGGCCAAACTCACTCGAGCCTGTGTTTGTTAGCCACAGGTACTAATTATTTGAAATCAAGAAAGACCTTTTGGCCGCCGCTAGATTTTGGAGGATCAGAAAAGAAAGAAAAATAACAAGAAGGCAAACCTTAATGTCAAGCCTTTTTCGCCAACCTTTATTTAGGGTTAGGGTTAGATTCGTTTAATTGGCCACGATCTCGTGACCTACCTCAGTTTGATCGCCGGCATCCAATAGCTCCAAATCCCGATCCAACGCGCACGCGTGTAGAACTGCTGCAAGTTAGGAAGCTCAAATATAATGCAGCAGACACACCTCTCTTATAGCGGGTCTCGTCGAATGGGATGCTTGGGTCGAAGACGATGTTTTGCTGCAAGATGTGTCGAGGTTCAAACAAAATCAAAGCCGCCCAGACCCCTCCAGGCCCCGCACCTTTATAGTTGCGTTTTCGATCCACGGCTGCTGTGCAGTGTAGGCAATGCCGTCGCCTCGACGGGGGAGATTAAACCAGGGATTTGGACCAGCAGGGGTAAAATGCATTTCTCCTAGCAACGCAAGGAGAATGGCCGTCTTTCCCTACTTGGGACATCAGACAAACGAGCGGAGAGATAATAAATGTCTGGCGAACCACTCCGGTTGGCCCAAGGATGAGATTGATAACACCAGGTTTAAAGATAACTTCCGATTGGATGCGCAGCTTGTAAGAGGCGTCGTCTATGTCAGTCGACCACGTAAATTCGGCATCTCGGAGCCCGATTTTATCAAAATTCCCGTCAAACTGAGTGGAGGAATCTTGGGTAGAGTACGAGTCCAAGAGCTCAGTCTACTCGGGCTTTTAACAAGAAACCAACTATAAAGTGAAACATCACTTGCGGTCCTCAGAAAATCATCCACTCGGTTCAGCGATACGTTCCCTGAACCGGTGTAAACTGAAGGGCTCCAAGAATACACCAGGCATACCTTGGACGATCGTAGGGATGTTCCTCACTGCACTTGCGATTTGCGAACGTAGGATACCATCGAATATCGTCAACGAGGTAAAAACGATGCTGGCTGGAACAACGAATAGGTGCCGTTGAAATTTGAGATACGCGGAATGGGTTACCTGTTAATTTCTCCTTCATGACAAGAGTCTGAAATAATAGTGAGTCTTTCGAGGAACGACGTGCACGCCGTGACTGACGAAAGTGCCAAAAGTGGTCAGCAGCACGAGCAAAGGAACAACAAAGCTGAATACATGCACGTGAGGGAAGATAATATTATTGGGAGGTGCGTACTTACTTGATACAGCTGTTGAAGACCATGAGCAGGCGGACGTTTCTGATGGCCATCAGTTCATCCTCGCGTTTAGCTGCAATATCGTCTTGAATTTTGGCCTCCCACGCAAAGGATTTAATCATGCGCAGTACGTTCATAGCTAAGTGTGGTTGGAACATGGCACAGAGAAAAAGACATCACATACTCTCAGTTACTTGTTGGACTCTGGCATCCGTCTGCGATGTATACATAGGTAACTGAAGGTTACTGTAAAATGGGAATGAACCTTTTTTCTAGAAGATATCTGGTAGCGGCGCATCATCTTCGCTAGGTAGGAAGGAAGGGGTACGGTCATTAAAATGACCGCAAATCCGACGAAAGAGCTAGAAATTGTCGTCATTTGTAAATTCAAGTGGGCAAAACAGGATATCAACCTCCAGCCTAAAATCAGATAAAGAAACCAGATAGCCAAGATTACTTGAAGTGGAACGAGCAAAACTACCGGCGGTGAGCTAACGTGAAAGCGTTCGGACCACGTATTCTTACCGGTGATCCAGAGCTCCATGACATCTGTGAGATTGGCAACATCCGAAGTCGAAAGATTGTTAATCCGGCCAACAAGATTTCGCTTGTTGCGATCTCTGGTGTCGGAGTTCACACGTATACGCAGAGAATGTGCAAATATGAGCTGAATCAGGACGCCCTCTGCTTGTGTTTTGTTACGTGTCTGGACGGAGTCAAGTTGGGTTCGCGTACAAATATGTTGCCCGTACCGCAATCCATGTGTACCGTGCCTGACAAATTGCACGAAAGAATGGAACCAAGAACAAGAGGGCTATCCAGACCCAGGGACGAACAATTGATCCTTCTCCTTTGTTTTCAAGATATCTGCGAGCGCTCAGGTACGAGCGGCTATTAAGGTGAGTACACATACGCAAGGAGTCTATTCAGGACAGTAGGACCTGCGAACTGGAAAGCAATCTGGAACATTTAGCGGGAGATGCGACTGTGCAAGCATTCAATCACCTTGCATAACGCCAGGACGACCAGCGCTATATATTCTCGGCCTGAACATCTATCAGCGTTAGAATACTATGGTAGACGAAAGCTCAAACGGTAAACTCTAAGAAAGCCCCACAGCAAGTGTTTACTTGCACCGTCGCTGTAGGGATCCAAAGCGGGGAAGCTCTTTTGTATAAGCTGCTCTGCCATGTCGTAGTCTGCTAAGGCAGGAATTTGTTCGAATGAGAGGCCTCCCTGCCTGAAAGCTTGAAGGATGAGAGAATCCAGGTAGCCATATGTCAAGCTGGAAAAGAGTGAGGCCGTCTGTTCTGCATTGGGCTCAGGCATTGGGTTCTGTGAATTTGACTGTTATTATAATAAGGACGGAAAATCGGATGTTGAAAACCTCGGGATCCACAGGCATGTACAATCTCGGGCGTAACAGGGGGACGAGGACAGCAGCGACGGCGAGAGCCAGAATTTTAGCCCACAGAAACCAGCCTTGAGACAAGTCTTCTGGTATAAGAGTAAAGGTGGCGAATGGCCATAGGTTGCGGTATACGCAGATTGCGAACGAAACCAAGAGAATAGCATTCAAATGGAGAGAGGTACCGGCCACGGAACGACCTGATATCAAAGGAACGCAAGCGAGCAACGTCGCGTATCCGTACGTTACGCAAAGCGTTACATTTTCCCAATTACCACCTCGAATCGCAATGCAGAGTTCAAGGAGAACCAAAGTGGTGCATGCCAAGAATGTGACGACCGTAAACCTGTCGGTCGTCAGAACGAACGCTTTGGATTCCGAAGCCTCAGTGGTAGATCGGAATTTCGTAGATGCCCAATGTCCGAGAAGGAACGAGGCGGAGCCTGCAGCAATGTATGCTGGGAAAACCCTGAACATGTGTGAACAACCAGAGAGTTTTGGCGAGACATATATTGCGCACTGCTCCATTTTCTGAATGTTAACAAGAGGCAAGTCGGATATGCGGTAGTTCTAAGTGGTGGCAAGCCCAAGGTTGATTTCCAGTCGTTGTTTCGGTGGGATGCGTGGTTTATGTCGTGTCTAATAGGTCTGGAAACCGACCGGATTTAATCAAAGCTATAGCAACAGAATCCGCCATACAATGCGGGCCGTGCCGGCACGAGGATCAAACGATCAATCATGGACACGGCCCGCTCAATTGCAGCGTGAGACTCCGGGACCGACATAATAGGCATGCAGCCCGGTTCCAACTCGCTCATCCGTTCAAAGCAAGAGCTACCTAAATGCGCGCATAAACAGTACACTAAACGTTCATTAGAGGGTCTCACCACCCCCCACTGACGTTGCGCTGCCTTGCTACTTGCAAGCAAAACCTTGATCAGGGGTTGATGGCCGCCTTCTTGCCGCGATCAAAATCGCCTTATTGGGATGCCACGTTGAGGCGGAAACTCAGAAGTGCACGCGCGCCGCTCAATTGCAGCTGTTCGCGCGCGACTGGAACAAAAGATACGATACTGGAACAAAAGATACGATACTGTGTCTGTCTACCCTAAGCGGACACTCTTGACCACCTTGGATATACCCGATTTCTCGCCCTCGTATCTTCCAGTCTCCGCCAGTCCGCCTTTGTACACCGCCTTCTGCGACGATACCTTGATGTTCGCCTTTCTGAACTTTTCGCGTTTCTTGACACGCGGGTTGCGAACACTTTTAGGTCGGTGAGGTGTGAGCCCCTTGTTAGCGAGGATAGTGCGCGTAAGGGAGCGCGGGCCGCCAGCACCGGGAGACTCGAAATCGGGTCTACGTCCAATTAGCAAGGAAGATAAACGGGAAAGCAAGGCAGACGTACCGGGCGGCTTCTTGCGCAGCCTCGTATTCCGCCTTCCTGTGTTCCTTCTTTTCTTTCGACTTGCGCTTGACAAGCTCGTAGTACCCATCCGCATCCTCCACATCCGGCTTTCTAGGCTGTGGCTCTGCCTCATCCAAGTCCTGCCCACCCAGCTCTCTCCCTTTAGGCACTTTATCCGGCTGCCTCCGGTTGTCGCGATACGGAATATCATCGTCGCCTCCCGCCGCGTTGTTCCGAGCACCTTGTCTTCTGGCACTTGCGCTCTCGATTTTGGACGTGTGGAACCGGAGCGTCTTCCTGCGGGCGCTCTTGTCGGCGGCATCGGCGTGTTGAAGCGAAGTTGCTTCGCCGTAGGCATCTACGTTTGCATCTGGGCGATGCTGTGCCACCGTCGACTTCGTGAACACGGGCTCCACGAGATCGAAAACTGGAGCAGTAGTGGTCGTTTTTCGCTTCTTTTTTGGCCGCGCTTCTGCTTCGGGCTCTGGCATGGATGCCGCATCGCTAAGCAGCTCTTCCAGCTCATCCTCGTCGAGGCCCTCCATCCGGTCCAGCTTCCAAAGCTGCTCCGCATCCATGAGCTCCTCGCCGTCCGAATCGTCGTTTGAATCCGGTTCGGAATCGGACGCTGCGAAATCAAGGTCCTCGAGAGTGATCAGCGACTGCTTCAGGGTTAGAAGCCGCGTCAAAACCGGGTGTGTTCGCAGCAAATCCGGTCGTCGTGTATACTTTTCGCTAGCGCGTAAATGAAGGTAAAACGCGAGCGCTGTCGCATATGTCAAGAGTGCCTCTGAACGAGATTTAGCTAGTGTACGAGCAGCGCAAGAGACACACTTACGATAGTGGAGGTGAATCATTCCCAGGCTGAGGGAGTCGGGTTCGTTCGCCTCCAGTCTAACGATAGTTAGACAAGGAAATATATATATCTGCGAGTGCACGTACGCCTCGATCTTTTGACGCGCCCTTGTGAGGCTCTCCGCAGTGTCCTCCCAGTCACGCGCCAAGGCGAGCGTTTCAGGACTTGTCTTTTCGAGGTGGCGGAGCAGGGCCTTGGGGTCTTGAGGAACGGGCTCCATAGGAGGGGCGGAGTCCTCGACCTCGTCCCTGGTGCGCTTCAGAAGCTGCAGGCGAAGAGAATAGAAATGCATACATCGCAACTGATTCCACCACATCGTCCAGCCCAAAGTCATCGTCCGCCATGGCATCGCGAGCCTTCGCCTGGAGGCGTTTCGCCTCTTGTTCCTCGAGCTCATTGCCTTCCTCGTCGTCAGAGTCCAGTTGGGCGGCGTTGGAGGAATAGTACGCCGACCTGCCACGGCCCCACGCTTCGTCTTCGTCCGAGTCGTCGTCGGAAGCCGCTTTCGTTTTAGTTTTTGATTTTTTTGCCTTGGCCGTCTTTTTCTCAGGCATGGGCATGGCTTCGTCTGCGTCTTCGGCGTCCTCTTCCTCCTCATCCTCTTCCTCGTCGTCTAAGTCCAGTCCAAATACCTCGTCTTCATCGCCATCGGATTCTCCGCCTAGTTGGTTGCCCTCCAGAAGAATCTGGTCTCGCGAGGCGTGAACTGCAAGAAGATTCAGCCTCACAAATAAGGCATAGACAAGAGTCGGCTAACATTCGTCCTCCTCATCCATGGGAACATCGGAGGCCTTTTCCCATTTCTTAACTTTTCCTTCGCCACGGTTCACGGCGCGTGGCTTGCCGGTTGTTTTTCTAGGTCGACGAGGCATGGAGAAAGGCGAATGGCTTTCGAAAACAACAGGACCACATAAAGTACGCGATCACGTGCGAACTATTTAAGAAGGACCGGGAGTGACGGTGAGAGAAAGCACTAAGCAGAGTAAGCACCATTAATTATTTACAATATTACTAGTTCAAGGTCCCAAATGTCCCAGAAAACCTAACTCAATGAACCTCCAGTATTCCTCAACTTGTCCTCCCTGTCCTTCTGTATCCTGACAATCTTTTCAATCTCGCAACTCAGCGCCCAGCACCACGCGTCGCGCTCAAGCTTGTTCCGGCATCTAAAAACCACCACCTTCCTCTTGGATGACAGCGATGGTACGCGCGGACTGTCCGTCGCCTGCCTCTCCTCTCCTTCCGGCAGTTCGAGTCCAACGTTGACCGCCGACCGGTGCGGGTGGTAGCAAAGCATAAACAGCGTATCTGTGTCTTCGTCAGCAGTCTCGAGCCCGTCTTGGTAACGACGCGGAAGCGCCGCGTCCGGTGTGTACTCCCCGTCGGGCAGAGTAAGGGCAGCAAAATACCCCGAGGTCACGTAGGCATCCGCCAGATTGATGTCCTTGTGCATCGCCAGATGCAGTGACGATTTTGGGGCAATCCGAAACTGAACCAAGTGACCAGGCAACAAAAATAATTGCACAAATCTGGGGGACGGATTCAGAATGCGCCAAATGAGACAGACAAGCGCCATACTTGTACTGCCCATGCAAGCCTCGACGGACGAAGATCTTGCCTCCCCGGATGACCGGTTTACATCCCTCGAGAACACACCTAAAATACCCATATCAGTCCTAAACGCCCGACATAACATTTTCTTGACCGCACCAGCTATAGAGGGTGCCGAGTGCGGGGAGCGGCGCCGACACATCGACAGGCGCTTCAGGAGCAAGCTCGCTGTCGTTCCGCATGACGTGCCGTCGATGCGTGAGGCGCGGCCGATAAGTCTGCGCGACGTCCATCTCCTCGCTCGCGTCGATGCGATGCCGTTGTTTCCAGTAGGCAATCAGCGCCCGGAGTCGCTCAATCCATTCCACCGCAACCTTCCGTGAATGGGCCTGATTTGACAATATAAGCTTGGATGTATCAGCACTCTCAAGTCCAAACGTACTTCGAATCGGATGATGTGTCCGTTAGTAAGCAGCAGTTCAAAGGACCGCTTCATCTTGAGATGAACCTTGTCCGGAGCCGCGCGCAAAGCATCCTCACCACCTTCATCTTCGTCGTCACTCTCGCTTCGCTCTATAGGGGAAGCGAGCGATAGATAGCTTTGATTATCGTCCCCGGGATCGGGATCATCATGCGAAGCAGGAACAGCGGGTTGGAAGGCGCGTCGGACGGCCAGGACGGTCCGCATGTCGCTAACACCAGTGGCCTTCATAACCTGCATCGTACCGCGATGGATCTCGGACAGACGAAGGGCGTCGGCGGTCTCAGCAGGGGCGCCAATGCCCATGGGCGAAGGAGGGTGTGCATTCTCGAATGTAAGAGAGAAAAGGTTACCGTCGTGCGTGACGAGGTATATCGGCTGTTTGGTCTGCGTATTGGGCCGGATGCGTTCGAGGTAGCCCTCGATCGCAGGTGGCTCAGCGATGCGCGTCCCATTCCTCAACGTCAGCTGTTGAGGAGAGTGCTGCCCAAGACGCACTTCTAAATGAGGCGAAGGAAAACTCTGAACACCGAATGAGTATATCGTCAGAAGGAAGCGGCGGGACGTAATATCTTGCCTGTTGCATGGCGAGGCCGCATAGCACAGCGCAGTCTCGCGGTTCGCCGAGGACGTCCGTGTCAAGCCATACCCAATCCAACTGCGTGCCCAGGCGCCATGCAAGCTCTAGCTCCTGACCTTCCAAAAGCTGCAACTCGATGAGCTCCTTCCAATCTTTGACTCGGCGGAGAGAATGCATGCATAGCGCAACCATGTTGCTCCGGGTGAACATTTCGGGAGACTCCGTCCCTGGCATTTCGATGCTAACTCGAGTGCCCAGACTTGGGTTACGGATTTCGAGCGTGGGAGGCAATTTCCCGCCGAGTCTGCGCCTGGCCCAAACGTCAACAAGGAGAAAAGGCGCTGGATGTTTGAATTTACCAAATCTAAGTCATTTCAAGGTCAAAACAACATAGAAATCAGACGATAACGGCGCGCGCACCGTCCACATCCAATCGGTGGCTCGGGAGCGAGTCTTAACTTTACAAATAAAGATGTTGGTTCCCTCCTTTGTACGCCTAAATATAGAGCGGGCCTTCGAGTCTCGGGAGTGGAAGGCCGTTGGAGGGCAGGTGAGACAGAACGTCAAATCCACAAACGAGTAGAGCGAAAGCCGAGTTTTGGTAGACTTTAAGGGAACAACAAACGCAAGCCTGTATTTCGCGCCCGAGAGCCATTTGGTGCCGGGCACATTCTGGGGAGAGCGTCAGCCATCGACCAGTGAAGTTGCGAATGCGTTACATGTGGTTCGTAGAAGTGGATTAAATCTTTCCGCCAGAGAACCATAAATTCTGTCCACTCGTCGTACCGTATTCCTCGGGTCTTGCGGCTCTGCTCTTCGTCGAAAACGGTGCCAAGGGACTCGTTTTTACTGTAGCCTACCCTCACTAGCATCCTGTCTGCTCGGCAGTTAGAGTATGAACCCGTCCAGAATAATTGGCTTACCTCTCATAACGACCTCGCCCCACGGAACTTGTTTGTGCTGAGCAGGGGTAGTCATTGCCTCGGCGCTCGTAGCCGGTATGTCCGACGCCGACCGCTCGAGAACCTCTGAAGGAGGAGCAGGGCTGGGTTCTTCCAGCACCGGCGACTCGGCGTAATGCACGGCGCGCTCCCTCTGCTTCCCAATCACCGCAATGTGGCTATCGCTCTTTACGGCCGGGGTGCCAACGTCAGCCAGCGGCGGGCGCGCAAAGTCGGATTGCGCCCTACGCCCATCTGTTTCGGAGCTGATGGGAGGGCGCAATATCGAGCCTCCGGGCGCCGGGGCATAGAACGAAGTGAGCGCCTCCGCAGGGGGGCGCGCAGGATGATGCTCGTCCGTGGGCAACGGAAGATGGGCAGATGACTCGCCGAGCCTGCGTGTAGACCGCGCGGAGCGGTTGGAAATCCGGTCGCGGATGCTCTCGGCGGGCTCTTGCAGGATGTTGACGCCGAGAATGTTTCCCACCTCGAAGCTTCCCCCGATCCACCGCTTCGCCTGCTTCGGCTCCTTGCTCTCCTTCCGGCGGCCCCAAATCGCGCCCCATTCCGTTTCCCGCCACCGGCGGAGCATCTCTTCCCTGTGCCCTCGTAAGTAGTGTAAAGCGAAATATAAATACGCCTGCCACGCACCGAACGCTCTGCTCGCGCGTCTCCTCCCAGTCCTCCTCGTTCCCGCCCTGCTGGATAAAGAACGCAAACGCGTGCTCTTTGATGATCTGTGATATATTCTCGTCGCCGTCGTCCACCGAGCCGATGCGGAAGCGCCGCTTCTTGCGCGTGGCGGCGTCGGACTGCGTGACGACAACCTTCTCGGGCAGGGGCCCTATGAAGACCCGCCGATGGGCATGCCCATGCTCCGCGACCGCCCCCGCGCCCTTCGACTTGCTGCTTCCCGCGCCAAACGACCTGGTGGAAAGGGGGGAGGTGGGCTCGACGATGGTGGGTAAAGTTGTATTCTGCATGGACTCAGTCGGCCGCAGAATGGATGGGCTGTCCGTGCTGTTGGAAGGGATTAAAGGCTCTTTGAGGGACCCACCATCACTCGGTACGCTGACTCCTTTGCAGATCCCAGGTTGTTACGCTTGTGGCGCGGCTTTTCCCTGATCGTGATGTCATTTTAGACGCGCCCACGTGACTGGTTTTCGAGTGCGTTAAACTTGAAAAGCTATTCCGTTATCCATGAACAGACTTATAAGTATGCTGGAAAGACCTCGGGTGCATTCTGAGCGTGTTCTGACGGTCGTCCTACTGTTCGCGGTGGATATTAGGGTGTCTGAATCACACCCATCTAATTTGTTGCCCCGTCGACATGTACTTATATACTTTAGCTGATGTCGCATCGCACATACGGCCTCGAGGTCTCGCTCCAATCACGGATCCCGCTATTCCCGCCCGTTCCGCGGTACCGCACTTGATCGGGAAGAAATCACCATTGAACTTTGCGAGCATACGTTTTCGAGATCCACCATTCAAACCACCTGTCCATCGACGTCCATCACCCATCGCAATGTCAGAACCATCGACCAGAACAGACCAGAACACTCGGTATGAAATTACTATGAATTACCCGAGCGCCGCCCATGCAATGATGCCGGTTCGCACTGCACCCCGGCCCCGCATCAGATTCGATTTATCTCACCGATGATTTAAGCCCCTCCGCACCCGCCCAACTTCTCCAATTCAGCACTAAGATGCATATCAGCGCGGACACACGCGCGGACTCGTATATTTATCCAACACACATACCATCAAATCGCATGTCTGCTTTCGGAACCCCAATCCGGGGTTAAGGTCTATACCGGGGAGCGCGCGCGATTCGTCTTGCGGAGCGCCGGGGGCATCTCTTAAGGTAGGAGACGCCTAGATACGCCTTCCGGGAGACGCGCGGGGCGGACAATTGCGTGATACTAGGGCGCGGCTGCGATTGATGTGTCCCCACGAGGTTGCGGGACATTGTGACAAACGCGGAAAGGAATAGGACAGGTAATTAACGTCTAGAAAATTAATAAGGTAGAACGAGAGACAGGAAGGTCACTGGGCCGTGAGAAGCGTTCCAAGTGGCGTCGCACAAAGGTACTTGTTAACTAAACTAGGAATGTGGGAAGGACCGCTAAATATGGTCGTTCAATTTGGGGAGGACGGCGCTGCAATTTAATGTCAGAAAATCTAGCTTTAGGCGGGGACGGCGGGAGGGAAGCTCCCATGAAGCGCGGGGGGGAGCGAGATCCTTTGAGTCGAGATACGATGGGGAGAAACACAGAGACGCCGGGCAGCCCGAATTTGGGGAGAGCAGACTCGGCAGAGCAAAAGGTAACTAAGCGAGGCAAAGTTTCCACCCGCATTGGTAGATCTTCGAGTGGAATGTGTATACGAGCAGACGGCCACCGACCCTTTTAAGCGCGAGCTTGATGGCCCCGCGTCTTCGCAACGCCCTCATTGCATCTTCCGCACAGCGCCGACCGCGGGCGACGAAGATTTTAGGCGCACGTCGACTCAGGTACATATTTCATTTGGCGGAAGAGTTAGGCTCTCATAGATCTTTGAGTCGATCAGCGTTGGGCGAACTGGACGTGAGGGAGAGCGACTTTCCTCGGTTGCGTCGCTAAACAGCAGGCATCCGGCGTGCCTGAAAAATAGGCCGAACTCTGCAACGAGGTCAGCAGGCTCCAGGTGCCCGCCGCCGGCGCACCGGCGGAGCGGCGGACAAGAGCCACATGCTCGCCGACTGAGCAGCGAGTAATCGCGAGGTCCCAGAATAGGTTCATCGCAGATTATTGTGTCTCGGACCCTTATGTACACGTCCCCTGTATTGTGTTCGACATTGGGCAGAAGACGAACTTTGGGGTCGAGAAAGTCGTGTAGGGGCGCAAAGGTTAACCAGTGGGCGGAATTCCAGTAGATGGCAGCTTTTTACAAGAAGGACGGGGAGGTGTCAGGATACAAAGTCTCCTCGCCCCGGCGCCTTCTAATGCCGTCGACGCAAAGGGACGAGCGCGAATCTCCCGGTAATACTCAGCGCAGGTCCTTGTACGTGCGACCTAGCGCCGAGGGAAGACCACGTCAATGGCGCCAGAGACCTGGTAAGAATTCGAGGGAAGTAGTTATGTAAGCAACATATGTACGCGTCGCTGAGTTCGACGCTGAAAGCTAGAGGATCAGCTACACCGCGTGCCAGCACAAATTGGGCTGCAACGCGGCTGTGCTGGTCTTTATGGGCGAAGCTTATTTTACCCGTTATTACGGGACATAGAAAAATGCGGACGATGAGCAAATGGAAGCGCGCGATGGGGGCTTGAATGCACGAGGCAGGACGCGGACGGGCAGCGCGGGATGAGCGAGTGGCGCAGCTGCTCAGGAATTCTTGTACGGGGGCGCCGAGGGGAACCGCGACGGGAGGGGGCGTGGGAAGCAGAGACCATGATAGAACGGGTATACGGGAAGCGCTGATAAGCTTTGAATGGGAAAGTGGGGTCTGGCCTTCTGTTGGGTATTGCAGAGTGCAAGGAGGACCTCGTGGCTGCTTCGAGGGTATATAACTTGTGGATAAAGGCTTGAATCGCGGGCGCCCGGGGAAATTGATGGACGGGTTGAGGAGATAAGGTGCAATTAGTCCATAGGAGTGGCGCGCGCTATTGAAGTGGACACTTGACGAGGCGCTGAAATGGGACATGTCGCACGAGAGCACATGGACGGAGATCGGCTTGAATGTCTTGGAATCCAAAAGGGTACAAGGGTACGAGGTGGATAGTCTAAGTCTGTGGCAACTAGGACAACGTACAAAGGAGCCGGGCAGTTACTCTTGTACAAATGAAAGAAGGAGGTAGTGAGAACGTAAGAGAGAACAAGGTCACAAGAGTTGGACAGTGTACAAAACGTCAAGCCGGAGGTTGCCAGCGGCGTGCAACTCTCTCTGTGCCCGCGCCCTCTTGAATTAAATTTGTGGCTTGTCCTCATGCAGCCGACGACGTCCTACTACCCCCAGGGCAGCCCCAATGCCCAGGGCCCCTCCCCCGTCTGGCCCTCGCTCTACCCTGAGCAGAGCTACCCCTCCCCCGCATCAGACTACGTTCACCCGCCCCCCGCTCCCTTCCGGGACGACCAGCTCGACTCCAGCATCGGCCCCAGTCGCGTCCTCACACGTCGCCAGCGCGCAGCCCTCGAGCAGCACGCGCCACTGGCTCGCCGTCAGCCATACGACACCGCTCTCCAGGTCTGTACATCGTCCTACCACCTCTATTCATCCCTAACTAGCCCCAGCGCATGTACCCTGTATCAATATCGCGTCCACAGACGCCCCCCAATCACGACTACCAGCCACAACCTCGTGAGACGCCTCTGTCGCTTAACATGTCAGGCACCCCTCTCGTCCAGCCGTCCCCGGGCTACCACCCGCTCACCCCCGCGTCGTCCGCGTCCCCGTACTCTACCTACGGCTTCTACTCGACCACCCACTCGCGCTCAAACTCCCTCTCAAACTCGACCAACCCGCGCTCTGCTTCGCCGGCGCTCAGCACGGCATCCGCCCTCACCTCCGTGTCCTCCTCGGGATCCGGCCCCAACTCGTTTAATAACGCCCTCCCCACCGCCTCCGAGCTCGAGTCTCGCGTAAAGCAGAAAAAGCAGCGGCTGTTCAACGTGGATCGCAAGGACATCTGTCTCTACCACAAGGAGAACCCCAACGCGCGCCAGGAGGACATCGCGCGCATATACGGCGTCGAGCGCAGCACGATTAGCAAAATCCTCAAGCACAAAATAAAATGGCTCAACGTGCCCGCGGATGAGAATCTGCGCATCGCGAAGCACCGGTAAGCCCCTGTTCTATTCACGCGCCACTGCGGCGGTTCCTGACGCGTCACAGGCCCTCAAAGTTCCCGGAAATCGAGGAGGACATGGTCAAGTGGCTGCTCGAGTGCCGCGACACCAACACGGTCCTCAGCGACTCGATGATACGCAACAAGGCCAAGGAGGTCCAGCGCGATCTCGGCATCCCGGAAGAGAGATTCAAGGCGAGCTCGGGCTGGATCGAGAACTTCAAGCACCGGCACGGTGTGCGCGCGGGCGTATGGACAGGCGACGGCAGGAACGCGCGCGCCGCACGCGCCCTGGGCCTCGGCGGTCCCCCCATAACCAACGACGCGTCACTCCTATCGCCTCTGCACACCGTTTTCAACGAACAGGACGAGAACCACATGATGGCCGACGGGGAGCCGCCAGAGCTCTCCCCCGAGCCGGAGGACTCCTCGGGCGCACAACGCATGGACACCGTGCGCTTGGAGCCCCCGAGCACACGGCGCATGGCCACCGTACGCTTGGAGCCCCCGGGCGACGTGCCCATACGGCCGTCGTGGCTGCTGCCCCAGCACCCACACCCCGCCGACCCGGCCCCGCCACCGCCCCCGCTCCCGCACCCCTCCGTGCCGCCCTCGCGGCAGCTCCCGGACCACGCGCGCGCGTACAGCGGCGCGCCCTCCGTGTACGACGTCGTGTACGAGGCGCCGCCGCGCCCCGAGCCCGAGACGACGACGCTCGCCGAGGCCGAGGTCGCGATCAACAAGGTGATCCACTTTCTCGACACGCAGGGGCACGGGATCCTCGAGCCGAACGAGCGCAACGTGCTCACGACGATCAAGTGCGCGCTCTTCCAGGCCGCGAGCGGGATCGCGTACGACCGCACGGTGCTCCCGTACGAGCAGGGCGACGCCCGGTGACGCGCCGCCGTCCCTTTCGGACGCGCTGCGCGCTCCCCGTATTTATTATAGTATCACCCGTGTGCCCACGGACAAAAGCCCCGCCGCCGTATTTATGCTGCCTCGGACTCGTTAACGCTCTTTACATGCATCTCATTCATCTCATCTCACTGACGATCTCGCTCTTCCTCACTCATGCATCTCACGCTCTACAATGGCGCACGTACCACCCACCATCGTTTTTTCATCTCATCTGCACGCATCCATCCACCCGACTACATCACATACGCTCTGTGTACCCTGCCTCTGTACATAAGGATTGTCCTGTGTTCACGCATGTTGTTTACGGTATCCCCCGTTGTTCTCTTCCATGTACTGACGCCTCCAGTCCCCAATCAAAACGGATCTGTGTGCCTCTCGTTCCCTCAAAGCGTTCAAGCAAGCCCAAGTCTCGAAAATTCAAGACCCGCCGCGCGCGGTAGTGATTTATTGACGGAGTTCCTTCCATCCCGTTTCGTTTCTACTACATGGTGGTGGTCCGTGGTTACGATACAACAAGGGAGAGTCTACAGCAGAAGCGGATAGTACACCAAGAGCAACACAAGAGCAGCAAATAAAACAAGCGTGACGGGCGCGCGCCGCATCACCTCGCGTACATAGCATAGTCAGGTGTCCCAAATGACTCGGGCTGCGGGGCTCCGTCAGCGGCGCGCGGCGACGCGAGGGGAGGGGGGACGCACGCTCTGGATCCCGTTTGCGATCAGCTGCGGCTCGTCGACGAGCATCGAGTGCTCCGCGGGCTCAAACGGCAGGCGCGGCGCGACGCTCGCCATGTGCTGCAGCTCCAGCTCGCCCGCGCGCACCTGGCTGTACGTGCGCCGCATCTCCGCCGCCTGCTCGCCCGCCTCCTCGTACGAGTAGCTGTACTGCTCCAGCCCCGCGATGCAGTTCGACACCTCGGGCCGCCCGAGCCGCGCGAGGAGGTTGCCCGACTGGATGCAGCTCACCAGCATCACCGCCGGATCGAGTCTCTGATAGTGGATATGAATAACGCGCAAGGGAGAAAAACAAATCAAGACCAACCAGGTAGCCATTGGACGTCAAGACACCCGCCTATAATTTTTAATAGATCTGGGTAAGCAAGCCGATCTCGTGGTAGACGGCGGCGAGAATACATACAAGACCCGCTATCCGGAGTGCGCCATGCAGGGCCTCATCCGCTACCTTCCGCTTCACGAGGTCTATCTGCTGGTAATTCGAGACCATGCTCTGCGGCTGGTTCATCCGGGTGACCTCGTTGATCTCCTTGATCCCAAAGTCGTCGAGCGCGTTGAAGAGCACGACCCACATGACGTGGTAGGTGGCATCGCTCGCACACGACGATACGGCCTGCACACACATACCCGCTGTATCAGTCCACACAGAAAATCTAGAAGAGAACGCGAAAAAGGACCGACCGAAACGAAATCCCACTCGCCCTCAAAGTTGCTTGGCACGCCCACGACCGTCAGGTACTCGTCGCGCCAGTCGCTCAGCGCGTTGGTCAACATGTACAGCACGTCGAACGAGACGCCGTCCGAGTCCGTGACCGGCCGCCACAAATTCCGCGACATCTGGCGCGCAATGCGCGCCAATGCATGCGCCGCGCGATAATACCCCTAAAGCAACCAGGGCCCAAGTCAGCGGCAGTGCAATGAAGCCACATCCAGAAACCGCAAACCCACCAGGAACTAAAAGAAGGCCCGCGCGTCAGCGTGGAAAAAAAGGAGTAGCCAGTTCGATCATGCTCTACCTCGAGCTGTTCCCTCGGAGATGGCATGGGCGTATGCGACTCAGCCACGTCCGAGTTGATAGGATCCACGGTGTAAAAGTCAATGTCGTAATCATCGTCGTCCAGGACGGGCTTATGCCGGTAGTACACGGAGCCATACGCATCCGCTATGCACGCCATCCAGAATGCAAAAATCATGGTGCCTCGGGCTTCAGGACTAGGCAAACTCTATCAATATTAAAAAGCGAACAAGGAACCAGGCACCTACTCGGATATGGTCGTGAGCACCGCTTTGTGATTGACCTGCGAGGGCACGTTGCTAGTTAGCGCGCCGTAGATGCATGCCATAAACTAAGAGCCCAACCTGTAGATCCAGTAGATGCCGCGTCGCCGCGCTGACCCAGAAGCAATGGAACCCTGGCAGACCGCGTTAGCGTGTCATTTGTGCCCCCCCGCGGATCTGCGCTCTACTCACTGTTTGGATCGTCGGGATTTTCTGGCCAACCGAGGGCATGGCGTCAAAAAAAGTCGGCTGACGGATGGACAGACGGGCAACTCACGGCTCTGCAGCGGTTCCAGTAGCAGACCAATAACAACGTGATCGGGCGATGGGATTCGGTGGACCTTGAGCGCTTCGGCGAGGTCCCGCGCTCGATCGATGAGCGTCTTTGCTAAGAGGCTCTGGCCCCCCGGCCGTCGACGATCTGCGACGAGTAAGGGATGCTCGGAAAATTTGGTGCCCCACGCTATTACAGTGGCAATGAGCGCGGGGTGCAGCACATTGTCTGTGTTTGGCGGGTCGGATGGCTGCAGCTGCAGTCGATTGCGAAACTGTTCCGGGTTGAGCAGCGGTATGCGGGTATGTACGATCTGGAAGAAGACTTCAACGAGGTCGAGTGCAAATCTAGAAAGAAAATAATTTAGGCGCAGAGAACATGGAGATAGAGAGGCGGATACGTACTCTGCTCTGAACGTGTCGCTTTCCAGCTTGGACGCGAGTTCGCCCCACGGAGCATACAGGGCCTGGGGGCTAGACAACCGGTGAGTAGGGCCTTCTGGAAGGACCAAGGGGCGCCGACCTTGCGTCCTCTGGCGGCGAGAACAAATACGAGAGGACTTCTCGTGTGGGGGTTTTGAGCGTGATTGGGGGGTAAAACCCGTACTTGACTAACAGCGGGATAGTGTGAGAAGCAGCAGCTACCGGCTGGGGCGTGGTCGGCGAGGGGCCGTTCTCCGCAGTCGGGGAGGTGCTAAATCAAGCGTCAGTGGAGCGCGGGTTCGCGGCGAAAGAACGCTTGCAACTTTGACGTTCCGGGGGACGTTGATCTGGAAGATGGATGAGTTTGACGCGCGCGCGCGGGCGAGAGAGCGGGGGGTGATGTAAATGGAATGTCATGGAATGGGGTGATGGTGGGATGGATCGCCCCGGCGGACGGCAGGGACGCAACGCACCCAGCGGAAGAAAGATTCCTCGGCCTTCGGGAGACGGTGGTGGAGCGCTTCTTCTCGCTCGTAGCTTGCTGTACATAATGGCTGTTTACCGATCAGAGAATGCTATGGGGCCGGGAGGGCGAAAGAGCACGGACGTGCACGGGTAGTTCTTGGACAAGCAATGCTGTCATGGCGCGTCAGGGGGCGGCTGTATGGGTGGGTCGGGGGATGATAAAGGATACCTGACACTGTCGATGCGCGGGGGGTCAGACGCGTTGAGCGTAGAGTAAGGAAGGGAACTCTTACTTGCCTTGTCTTGGCCGGGAAGCCTGTTGCATTTGACCTTTCTCGATCTGCGTCGCACGCGGCGGGCGGTTAGCGGGCGCGTACCGAGGGAGAGTGAGCGAGTGCACCTGCAGGCGTCGCATGCAGTGTTCTGTTTCCGCGGGGGCGGGAGGGTCTTTGCGAGCTCGTGCATCTGGTTCTGCATGTCGGGGGTGGGTAACAAGAGGGCTGGGGTGGAGGAAGAGGATCGGAGTCGGAGTGGTGCATTGGAGGAGAACTAACGCGCGGGCAGAGATGGATCCAGAAATGTATTATTTAAATATATATTCGAGCACTGCCACTGATCAATTTTCGACTGCGGCTCCGCACACACTTTTCTCGACTCGCCTGGTCGTCAACCGTCAAAGTCAATCCCAGTCATGGTCAAGGTCGGTGCAGCTGATACACAATCTACCCCGCCCTCACTCCCCTAAGGTCGAAATCGTAGAGTCAAACTCCCCCTACGCCTCCCAGGCCTCGTCCCGCACCTCGTCCTCCGCCTCCCTCTCCTCCGTCTCCTCCGAGCTCGAGCAAGACGAGTCCCTCTTCGACCGCCTCGCCGCCCTCGTCGACATCGTCCCCCCCACCACCCGCCACGCAATCTCGGAGCGCGTCGCAAAATCTGCCTCGTTCCTCAAGCGCGGCGGAAAACTCGCAGGCAACTTCGTCTGGATATTAACAACCTCCGCCCTCCTCGTCGCCCTCCCATTGGCCCTCGTCCTCGAGGACGAGGCCAAGATCGTTGCCCAGGAACGAGAATTCCTCGAGCAGCAACAGGGCCAGCAGCAGGTCCGTCTCGTCCTCTTGGCGCCCGAAGCACCCACTAATGTGCCCACTAGATGCTCGCTCCCATGTACCCTCCCAACTCGAATCAACAAAAAGCGCTTGTGCCTCCCGGATTTTAAAAACCCGAGCCTTTTGTACCCACGCCTATTTCTTGTCAATTCAACCCCCACTTCGTCTCACTCCCCCTGCTTTCCCGCGGAAGCGCAGCAGGGCGCGGCACCCCCATGCGGACGCACACCAAAAAAAGAAGCGCTTTATTATCTACTGCTACTGACACACGACGCGATCGTATATTATGCTGTCTATCGATACAATCAGCATGCATGCACGGTATCGGATAAGATGGCACCCATCAGCTTACCAGGGACGGGCGGGCAGGAAACGCGACTGGATCCGTGTACGTGTCTGTCGTGCGATACCGCCGCAGGTACTTGAGCGCAAGTGGTTCAATCTCCGTCGGCGTGATTCCCAGCTCTTCCCAGTCCCCGCGCGCGGCGCTGTCGTCCAGATACCGTCTCGTAACCTCGTCCGGGCACATTAGCGGCCACCACACGGCCTGCGCCGCCTTGGCCACCGCGGTGGCGATCCCGCGAGGCATTACGGGGGCGTACGAGTGGAACGAGCGGACGGTCACGGCAGATACGAGATCCAAGAGGTACTCGTATGTAAGCGTAGACGGGCCCGGAAGGGAAAGCGTTCTTGCCATTTGCGGGGTTGCCATAAGATCCGCAAGTACCTGAGCTACGTCCAGAACCTTGGGAGCAGGCAGCCTCGTTAGCATTAGATCCGAGTGCGAGCGTGAACGTTAGTTACGTGGGTTGGGCGTATTTGCGTCCGCCCACGGTTCAACTTCCACCACCACGGCGACACTTGGCACACACCGTTAGCAAGCCAAGCACTGCTGCGGAGAACCGGCTGACACACCTGCAATGTTGTTGAGCAGTTTATCTTCGAACCCAAACATGGTCCCTGGTCTAATAATAGTGGCGGTGGGAAAGACTGCTTTGACGCGTTCTTCGCCCAGCGCTTTAGTCTGGTAAAATTTCGAAGGCGAGGTCGCGGAAGCATTGAGATGGGAGACGTGCACAAGACGCGAGACGCCACACGCGGCGGACACGGCGGCTATTCTCTCCGCACCAGCAACATGGACGGACTGGTAATCGAAGTTTCTGACGGCGTGGAAAGGTGAGCGCGAGCATAGGCTTGGCAGGTCGCGGCCACTGACTTGGTCTCGTAGTCTCGTCCAACGAGATTGTAGACGATATCAGAGTGCCTGACACATTCCGCTATTTGCTCGTCGCTTCTGATGTCCCATTCCTGCGGGAGAAAATCCCGAGTCAGCAGCCGCGCGCCGTGAGCGAGTGAGTGTGCCCGCACCATAGGCACTATCTGTCCGAGATCGCCCATGGGCTTCAGGTGCCGGGCCTCGTCCTCTTCCCGGTACGGGACAATCACTTGGGTGCCCATTTTGGCTGGGGGGCGATATCAGGGCTCGGCGCGGCGCACATATGGCTCGCGCGACGCACCGATCTTGGACACGAGGTACCTGCCCAGGAAGCCGGTGCAGCCAAAGACGGTGACGGTGTGGCCGGACACCGCGCTGTATCCCGGGGGCCCATGAGAGATGACGGGCTTGTGTGTCGACGGGAGAGTGATGAGGTCGTGGTAGGCCCGCTGGACGCGGTAAGAGACGGTCAGCGAGAGGAGACGCAACGCAGACCTTGCCGGGGGACGCTATCGAGCGCTGCACGCGTAGCAAAATCATGCCGCCGACGAGACGGTTGCGGGTTGCGGCCAGGTGAGAGAGTGACGTGTGACTGTCACTTTCGTCTTCCAACCTCCAACATGGCCCAAGGAAACACCAAAGGCCTGCAAGCCAAGGCGTCCACGACACGGCACGCTTCCAAGGCTGCAGCCGCACCGAAGAAAGGGAAGCGCTTCATTGCGCCCAAGGTTCGCTTCCCTTGGTTCTCCAGACTGCCATCCCCGACCTAGCTTTTTTTCGCAGAAAACCATCCTCGTAAAACAAGCAGCCATGCACAAGGTGCGTCTCCATCCCAGTCTTAAGTCTCCATGGCACTAACCGCCCCCCAGAACCTCACCGCCAAAATCAACAAGTCCATCGAGCGGCAGATGGTCTCGGCCGCCTCGAGCGGGAAGCTCACCATCATGAAAAACGTCGCCCCGGAAGCGTAAGCACCCACCCCCTCCGCTCCTTCCCGCTCACCTCATCATCCTACCCCAGCTCGTCCTCGAAGGCCGGAAAGGGCAAATAACGCGCACGCATGCCCCGCATCCTTCCGCGTCCCACATCTTGCCGGGCCCACCGCGCTCCGGTTGCGCTTGCCCGTCTCCTCGGAGGCGCCGCTTATACGGCGGCCCCGGCACCCCCGCGATCATGTCCGCATAGCCTATACCCAAGTATGTATTAGCCGTAATGTTAATGTGCTGCGGACGCGCGCGCGCGCAGGCTCCGAATCTCGGGTGCGGTATCTGCTCTGGATAGACACTGAATTCATGCGCAATGACCACTTCCATTCTTCCCGCCCCCTTCGCTTATTCCTCGGACCGACTGGCATGCATCTCTGCTGTAAGTATGGCACATGCGCATCGTCGATGGTGCAGCGCGATAGACGAGAATAAGCCCCCGCAGTCTATCTCTGGTCGCGAGCGTGAGAGGGTTCAAAGCTCTGGGTTATGCCGCTCAAAAAGTGCGTGCTCAAAGGCGCTGGACCTCCCTAAAGGCGGGTTGGCCCGCCAAACATGGCGAAAGGAAGCAATTCCTTCTCACAAGCTGCCTGCGGTGTGAAAGCACGGAATATGAATATGACTCAAATTATGTGTGCAACGCGCATTAAATAGCAAGCTGGCGGCCTCAGGCATCGAACCATCACCTCTTCCATCTCCCCTGCCGTTCCAATGGCGTCTCTCTGCGGACCAAAAAGAAAAACTCGATCAAATTTTGGCAAGTGCAACTACTTTGGCACTGGGCTATTTTAAAATGTTTGAACTCTCCACTTAGGCGGACGCGGTCGGAAGCAAATCTACTTTTACATTGCTGTTCGAAGTGACGAATGTAGATGGCGAAATATCGAAAGTAGTCAGCGATCCCGTGAGCGGAGCCATTGATCAGATACTATGTTTTGGTCATGCAGCCAGACCAAGCTGATCACAACGGCATTTTAAATACACTGACCTACCACCCTTATAACTCACAGCGAAAATAGATCGCTGCGTTGCAGTTGCTCGAACAAGGCAAGATTGCGCTCGATACGCCTGTGGAGCAGATCCTCCCCGAACTCGCAAACCCCATCATCGTAACTGGGACAGACGCCGCCGGGAAGCTCCTCACGACGCCCGCGAAGTCCAAGATTGTGTTCGGGCAGCTGTTGAACCATTCCAATGGTCTCGATTACTCCGTCGATGGGACCCGTCCTGCTGGTGGTATGTCCCTCCCGTATTCTCGTACCTACAGGGGCCAAAATGTCTCTACGTTCTTTAGCATGATCAAGGTTCGGGCGCGCTCGATTGCGCGGGTTTCAATACCTATGACTAAAGAGACTTCTAGCCAAGAACACACTTTCGCCCCTCTCGGAATTAAATCCGCATCTTTCTATCTTACGTTGGTTCATCTCGGTGGCTTTGGTCTCTACGCCTCGCAAACGACTATCTGCCGTCATTTGCTCCACATCATATGTACGCCGCGCTCCAAATTTTATATTTACCAGTGGCTACTGAACTGGCAGCTGGTCGCCGCTACCAACCCGATCTTGACGCCCGCCTCCGTGAATAAAATGTTCGAGCCCACCCTGCCCCCAGCCGGCGCAGCGACGATGGATGGCGTAGCCGCGTATCTCAGCAAGTACCTCGGACAGCCCGCCGGCGCCGCCCAGTTTAGTTTCGGGCTTCTATTCCCCGGAAAGCGCAGGAAGGCTCTGGTGCCTGCGAGTACTTGATATACCAGATAGCCTGATTGCTTACAAGTGCACTATAAACAACTTCCAGGGGAGGGCGGGCCAACACTTCCTTCTTAGATCTGACAACTGGCGTGGCTGCAGTTTTCGCGACGCAACTGGCGCCGCATGATAAACACGAGCAGTTGCTCTCTGCTTGAGAAGACGCTATACGCGGGTCTTCAGGCATAATTGTGAATTGTGAATCTGGCCAAATTTCGGGATGTATTACACACGATATCGATTTCTCGAATACTTCGACAAAATTGCGGTTCGGAGGCTGACGTCCGATAATTGCCAAATTTGGATGATGGCGGTAGCAAATGTACACATGTTTTTCTTCGGCCGATCGGGGCGACGACCGTCACTCCCCTGCCATCTCCGTCTCACTCTCAACGTGGAGAGACGCCGTCGGCTATTAAGAGGTAGCCAAGACGCGGCGGAAAAAAGGGGGAAACAAGGAGAGATCATAGCCTATGCACTCGGCGACTCTCTGCAACTTGACTGCGACCTTATTCAAGTTGATTGATTTTCATTGCCAATCCAAACTACGATTGGTTCAAGAGACTATAGTCAGCACGGTTGTTGTGCTGACATTAGGCGATCCGGGCGCTGGTCGGCGACAGTAAGCCTTCAAGGCAGAGAAACTAGATGGTTAATCACTGGGTTTATAATGCTTTTGCATATCCCGCCAAACCGGCAATTCCGCAGCAATTAAGTCGGTAAGCAATTTCTTCTTACAACCTGCCTGAAGTGGGAAAGTGTGAAGTATGAAATTATTCAACGCGCACATTATAAATATCAAGCAGGTCTAATTGGACTATCTCGCATCTCTCTGACCGATGGTGTCTCTCTCTGCCGGCCAAAAAGAAAAGTTCGATCAAATTTTGGCAAGTGCAATTGCAACTACTATCATCGGGGCGACTATTTTTGAGCTGTTTACTTCACTTAGGCGGAAGCAGTCGGAAGCAAATCCACTCCTGCTTTATTCTTTGGAGTTACGAATGTAGATGGTGAAATATACATGCATCAGGCTGGTACGAAACGGATCGACGATCCTTCGAGCGGATTTATCGATGAAGATACGCTCTTTTGGTTGTGCAGCCAGACCAAGCTGATCACGACGGTATGTACTAATCAAACTGACGTGCCAGCCTCAGAGCTAACGGTGAAAATAGATCGCTGCGTTGCAGTTAATCGAACAAGGCAAGATTGAACTCGACACGCCTGTGGAGAAGGTCCTCCCCGAACTCGCAAACCCCGTCATCGTAACTGGAACAGACGACGCCGGGAAGCTCCTCACGACGCACGCGAAATTCAAGATTACTTTCGGACAGCTTTTAAACCATACCAGTGGTCTTGATTACTTCGTCGACGGGATCCTTCCTCCTAGTGGTTTGCCCCTCTTGTATTCACATAACTACAAGGGCGAAGATGTCTCCGTGTTCTTCAAGATGCTCAAGGTCTGCCAGTGGGCGCTCACAGAGCTGTGATTCAAATATTCTAAATCAACGCAGGGTACTCTTCCCGGCGTTCCACTGAAATTCGAACCAGGAAGCGATTGTACGCAGCCTCCACACATATGTATAAAGAGAGTCGCGGCTTATGACCTGAAGTCGCGTACGGCTTCTCCAGCGATTGCGCCGGGTTCATCGTCGAACGACTGTCTGGGAGATCTCTGGAGCAGTATTTGTGTGTACTCCACCGTCATAAGCACTATAACTTAAGAGAATTCTAGCCAAGAATACATCTTCGCCCCTCTCGGAATTACATCTGCATCCTTTTATCTCACTCCGGCACTCAAGGAGCGACTGCTCCCGTTGTCCAACCGAAATGCAGATGGAACCATCGAGACATTAAACCAACATTCGTACATAGAGCAAGATCCAGCAAACGGTGACTGGTCTTTGTTAATTCCGCGGTCACGAACTCATGTTTCTCCTCTAGTTACGGTCCATCTCGGAGGTGGTGGCCTCTATTCATCGCAGAAAGACTATCTCACCATTTTGCGTCATTTGCTCCAAATCAAATGTACGTCGCTGCTCGAAACTTGCATATTTAACAGTGCTCATAACACTGGCAGCCGGTCGCGCTATCCACCCGATCTTGACACTTGCCTCCGTGAACAAAATGTTCGAGCCCACTGTGCCACCAGCCGGTGGAGCGTCAGTGAATGCAGTGGCCGCAATTTTGAACAAATATCTCGACTTGCCCGCTGGCGCCGCCCAATTCAGTCGCGGCCTTCTGTTCAACACTGAGGATGTACCTGGAAAGCGCAGAAAGGGCTCTGGTGCCTGTGAGTTCTCGATAAACCAGATTGCCCAATTGCTTACACGACAACCAAGGGGGAGGGTGGGCCAACACTTCCTTCTTTGTCGACCCCACTACTGGAGTGGCTGCTGTTTTTGCGACGCAGTTGGCACCTGCTTTTGATGATAAACATGACCAGCTGTTCTCTCTGCTCGAGAAGGAGCTCTACTCGGGCCTAAAGGCTTAGTTGTACTCTGGCAAAAGGATGTTTCACGAACAATAACACTTGTTTGAATTCTTGAATCGAACCAGGCTTGTTTCTGCCTTTATTGTATGCCTGGTCTGATTCTCTGATGGCATTTGTTCATGATCGCGTATACAATAGAGTTCGTACCTGCTGAAACCGGCGATGGGGCCGTCTTCAACGGTCGTCAAAATAAGAATTAAAACCCAGGTTCTTTTCGCGGGGGATTCCGAGCACACTGCTTTGAGAAGTTACGGCAAAATAGTGGCCAGGTCATTTATTTTAGATAGGACCCTGTTGATGGAGCGATGGACTTGATGTTCGGAATTTGTCTTGATGTTTACTTCCAGACTGCGCAGCTCTTACCACCTACTTGTAAATCAAAGCCTGCCTAGGATTGAACCACTTCGAAAAATGGTTGTTCAGGAGTTCGCCCGAGAATTGCCAACTTTGGATGATGGAGTAGCAAATGTACACATGTTTTCCTTCGGGCCGACGACCGAAACGGGCTCATGACTATACCTCTCCGGATTCAAGGCTCGTCACTCCCCGGACCCTGCAATCTCCGTCTCACTCTCAATTCGGAGAGACACCAATGCCAATTACGATTGGTCCAAGAAACTATACGGTTGCTCGGATCGCATTGTTCTGCTCGCAAATGGCGTGCGCTGTCTTTGGGCGATGAGTCCGGGCCCGGGTCGGCGACACTGCGTGGGCTGAATAATCCCACTTTCCCACCTCAGGCAGGTTGTGAGAAGAAACCTGCTCCCCGACTTACTAATTGTCATGGAATTGCCGGTTTGGCGGGAGTTGTAAAACCATTATAAACCAGCGATAAACCATCTGATTTCTTCGCGCACATTTAATATCAAGCAGGCCTCATTGAATTATCGTGCATCTCCCTGAACGATGGTGTCTCTCTCTGCCGGCCAAAAAGAAAGGTTCGATCAAATTTTGGCAAGTACAACTACTATCTTCGGGGTGGCTATTTTTGAGCTCTTTACTTCACTTAGACGGAAGCAGTCGGAAGCAAATCCACTCCTGCTTTATTCTTTGGAGTTACGAATGTAGATGGTGAAATATACATGCATCAGGCTGGCACGAAACGGATCGACGATCCTTCGAGCGGATTTATCGATGAAGATACGCTCTTTTGGCTGTGCAGCCAGACCAAGCTGATCACGACGGTATGTACTAATCAAACTGACGTGCCAGCTTCAGAGATAACAGCGAAAATAGATCGCTGCGTTGCAGCTAATCGAACAAGGCAAGATTGAACTCGACACGCCTGTGGAGAAGGTCCTCCCCGAACTCGCCAATCCCGTCATTGTAACTGGTTCGGACGACGCCGGAAATCTCCTCACGACACACGCGAAATTCAAGATTACTTTCGGACAGCTTTTAAACCATACCAGTGGTCTTGATTACTTCGTCGACGGGACCTTTCCTCCTGGTGGTTCGCCCCTCTCGTATTCACACAACTACAAGGGCGAAGACGTCTCTGTGTTCTTCAAGATTCTTAAGGTTCACCAGTGGGCTTTCAGAGAGCTGTAATTCTAAATCAACGCAGGGTACTCTTCCCGGCGTTCCACTGAAATTCGAACCAGGGAGCAATTGTACGCAGCCTCCACGCATATGTATAAAGAGTCGCGGCTTATGATCTGAAGTCGCGTACGGCTTCTCCAGCGATTGCGCCGGGTTCATCGTCGAACGACTGTCTGGGAGATCTCTGGAGCAGTATTTGTGTGTACTCCACCGTCATAAGCACTATAACTTAAGAGAATTCTAGCCAAGAATACATCTTCGCCCCTCTCGGAATTACATCCGCGTCCTTTTATCTCACTCCGGCACTCAAGGAGCGACTGCTCCCGTTGTCCAACCGAAATGCAGATGGAACCATCGAGACATTAAACCAACATTCGTACATAGAGCAAGATCCAGCAAACGGTGACTGGTCTTTGTTAATTCCGCGGTCACGAACTCATGTTTCTCCTCTAGTTACGGTCCATCTCGGAGGTGGTGGCCTCTATTCATCGCAGAAAGACTATCTCACCATTTTGCGTCATTTGCTCCAAATCAAATGTACGTCGCTGCTCGAAACTTGTATATTTAACAGTGCTCATAACACTAGCAGCCGGTCGCGCTATCCACCCGATTTTGACACTTGCCTCCGTGAACAAAATGTTCGAGCCCACTGTGCCACCAGCCGGTGGAGCGTCAGTGAATGCAGTGGCCGCAATTTTGAACAAGTATCTCGACCTGCCCGCTGGCGCCGCTCAATTCAGTCGCGGCCTTCTGCTCAATACCGAGGATATACCTGGAAAGCGCAGGAAGGGCTCTGGTGCCTGTGAGTTCTCGATAAACCAGATTGCCCAATTGCTTACACTACAAACAAGGGGGAGGGTGGGCCAACACTTCCTTCTTTGTCGACCCCACTACTGGAGTGGCTGCTGTTTTTGCGACGCAGTTGGCACCTACTTCTGATGATAAACATGGCCAGCTGCTCTCTCTGCTCGAGAAGGAGCTATACTCAGGCCTACTGGTAAAGGCTTAATTGTACATTTGAAAAAAGGATACTTCACAAACAATAACACTTTTTGAATGAATCAGGCTTGTTCCTTCCTCCATTGTACGTCTGGTGAAGATATTTGTTCATGGTCGTGTATGCAATAGAGGATCTTACCTACCTTGGAGTTTGAAACTGTTGATGGGGCCGTCTTCAATAGACGCCAAAATAAGAATTGAAACCCGTTTTTTTTTGCGGGGATTTTGAGTTGGCTTCTTTGAGAAGTTACCGCAAGAATTTATTCTATGGTTCCTGTTGATGGGATGATGGACTTGACGCTCGGATTTTGTTTGGCTCTTTATTTTGTGAGGCGGATCTTAATCCCCCTCCTTTTGAATCCGAGCGCTTCGAAAAAATGGCTGTTCAGTTCGCGCCCGAAATTGCCAAATTTGGACGATGGAGTTGCAAATGTACGCGTGTTTGGCTTCGGCCGATCGGAGTGACGCCCGATTTTTGTGTAAAGTTTAATCCTTGACTCATACGACCAACATACGACTACCCCAATGAGTGTACCTCTGGGTCTAGCCGTACCGCCCTTCACTCCCCATGCAATCTCTGTCTCACTCCCGACGTGGAGAGACAACGTCGGCTATGAAGAGGCGGAAAAACGGGTGATAGACGCGATGATCTCGGGCTATCCCAGATTTTTCATTCATCTTAGCATTCGAAAGGTGGGCCCCGCGCATTATCCCACGGTCAAAAACTCACGGCAAAAGCTTGCGCGCCTGTGCGAACAGAAATTTGGGGCGAGCGGCGAAAGCTGCATGTTATTCCCGTCCAAGTTAATCGCCGACAAATGTCGGTCTTTTCTCCAAGGCCGCTCCTTACAATCCGGCTCTCCGGTCATCGTTCGATTGATCCACTTTTCCATCTGTCCCGAGGACAAGCTGAACCAAGGCCCGTGCGTCAATGAGGATGCCACGCCTCTCTCCTCTGCTCCTGCCAGCCTCCACATCGTGCTCTTCCCCGAGGAGGCCTTTCCCATTGCCAAAGAATTCTGGCAGCACACGGGTATGGGGATATCCAGTCGCCTGGCGGAACACTGCTTGGCCTTATTACCAGCCGACTCCGCGTTCGTCCCAAACGGCCTGCAAAACACCCCCCGCAAGGCGCTGAATAAACACTATTCCGCCAATAAAACACCCTCCCCGACAGAGACCCGCGGGCCGCGTCCGGAGGACCTCAGTCCCGACCACTCCGTGTACCTCGAGGAGCGCTATGGTCGAAATCTTCCAATAACTTCCGCCGCGTGGGCGAAACGCGCGCTGCGTCGACGGATATCCGGCGTGTTGGTGCGGGACAGTCCGGGCGATTGCTCGAACGGGCCATGCGCTGGCGACCAAAATTATGTCCTTGGTCCAAGTTCCCGTGGGGTTAAAGGCATGTCTGAGGACGATGTGTTTTTATTCTCCACTGGGATGGGTGCGATATGGAACGCACACAACCTGTCACTGGCCGTTCGTCCTCCCCAAAAAAGTGTCTGTCTGGGGTAAGTCTTTGCGCTCTACATTCTCGTATCCGAAGGCTAATTGATTTCCACAGATTTACGTATACAGATACTCTGAAGGTTCTCGAAAAGTGGGGCCCCGGCTGTCATTTGTTGGGAGACGGAAACTTGGATCGCCTCGAGACAATTCTGGAGGAAGAGTTTCAACGCGATCCAACTACCCCACCCATCATCGCCGTGTTTACCGAATTCCCTTCAAATCCGCTCTTGCGATCTGCCGACTTGCCCCGTCTTCGGAGCCTCGCCGACAAATTCGACTTCCTCCTTGTTATTGACGAGACTTTGGGCAATTTCATGAACGTCGAGGTCTTCCCGTACGCCGACGTGGTTGTTAGCAGCCTTACCAAGGTATTCAGCGGGTACTCCAACGTCATGGGGGGCAGGTTTGTGCTGTCATCCTCCGCATTGAAGCAGCGTGCTCATTTTAGCCCGCAGTCTCTGCTTGAACCCCCAAGGCCGCCACTACGCGGAGCTCAAGGCACATATGGATGCCAACTATGAGGACACTTACTTCGACGAGGACGCCATCTATATGGAACGCAATTCTCGCGATTTCAAACCGCGCATTGAAGTTATCGACGCCAACGCGGAAGCCGTCTGCGACTTCCTACGCTCGAAGTCGGCCGCAGGGGGCGCACAGTCACCCGTGGTGAAGGACGTCTTTTATCCCAAATACGTCACGAGGGAGCAGTATGATCACTGCAGGATCAAGGGCAATCCGGCTCTTGGAATCCAAGAGGGCGGGTTCGGAGGCCTGTTCTCCGTGACATTCACGTCCCTTCCCGTAGCCCGCGCCTTTTTCGACACGCTTTCATGTTACAAAGGCCCCAGCCTTGGGACAAACTTCACCCTCGCCTGCCCGTATACCGTTCTAGCCCACTACGCGGAGATGGACTGGGCAGCGTCGTTTGGTGTCGTGGAAACCCTGGTGCGGGTCAGTGTTGGGATGGAGGAGACGAGCTCCCTGCTGGCTTCGTTCCAAAACGCATTTGATGCGGCAGAAACCATCGCCCGCCAGACCTAATCGACATGAAATGCCCATCAACTGGGCATGTTTCTTCAACAGGACTACTCATCATCCACAAATACCTGTATCCAACTACATACCAATCTGTATCTATCTCATTAGTTGACTGCTGTATATTTTGCGCTCGCGAACAGACCAATCATTTCTTTGGTTTCTTGACACTAATGCGTGTGTCAGTGGTGATGCGCAAAGGGTGTTAAATCCTACTAACCCATATCTACTTCGCCCGGACATGCGATTCACGACACCTCCGAGATCTAGGGCTCCTCTGACCACCTTGTATCTAGAAGAAGAAACAACATGAATTCGCCGTTGTTGAGATCGTTTTGTGAATACGCACTGTACACCAGGAAGATCCTGCGCTCGTCCACCTCTCACCAGCACGACACTGTGCTCCTGCAAGTTGTGCCCCTCTCCGGCGATGTACGCCATGCACGATTTGCCGTTGGAGAGTTTCACGCGAGCGACCTTCCGCTTGCCCGAGTTGGGTTTCTTCGGGGTTGCAGTGAATACTTGGGAGCAGACTCCTTTGAGCTGCGGACACTTGTTTAGGAGGGGAGATCTGGTTTTCTGTATCCTGCGGCTATTTTTTTTCCGGCGGGAGGACTGATTTAAGGTCGTGAGGGATGTCGGGGAGGCGTGAAACGAGCGGAATTGGGCAAGAAGATTGGGGGGCTGCGTTAGAGCCGCCCGAGGGAAAGAGAACTGCAGCGGTCGCGCACAGCACGCGCGAGGAGCAGCGAAGGCTCGAAGAGCCGCGAACATGGCCGTGCGGCGTAAGGTGTGATCACTCACAAAACTTGGTCAAACAAACGCGTTGACAGCCAACTTCAATTTCAAACGCGTCCTTAACTACAATGCCCGTCGCAACCTCTTCGCGCCGAAGGAAAACCGCTCGACAGGCCTCGTCGGATATCGAGGAAGATCAGCCCACCCAGAAAGGGCGTGCTCAGGACGACGAGGTCGACGAAGACGACGAGGACGACGCGCCTCCAACGCGTCCAGTCAAAAAAGAAAAGGCCGCTGTGAAAAAGGAAAAGGGCACAGCCAAGTCGCAGCCACGGAGGGAAGACCCCGAAGATGACGAGGAAGACGAGGACGACCGTATCGACATCGACAACTTTGCCGACCAGGCCCTCACCAAAGCAGACGGCGCCAAGATCGTTGGCTTCTGCAAGGACTGGAACAGTATAGAAGAGACCATGCACCAGCCTTCTCCCATTATCTCCAGAGTAGCATCTGCGATGGCTGAAGTTGCGGGCGAAGAGGCACAGGAGGTTTGCTTCGCCGCATGCATCCATGTTACTCGCCTGACGATATAACAGGGTCTTGCAGAGCTGGACCGCATCATGAAGGGTCTTCTGGATGCTCAGGCTCTGATGACCGGTCACAGCAAGGTCCTTAGCGACATTATACAAAGCGTGGCGCGGGGAGAGGAACTCGTACGTGTTCATTTACCCTCCGCCACAGCCTCTAATCGCGTGTCCAGACCAATGCAACTGACAAGTACATGGAGCTCGTCGATGAAATGAACGCGGAATACGACAGCAAGACCACCCGCCAGAAATATATGAAGAATGAGCAGTATGTGGCTTTCAAGGAAGCAATTTATGTCGGTGTCGTGTTTCTCATGGGTCATCCGAGTCGCTGAACAAATGTCGTAACAGGAAGTGGATCATTCGGGGCACGCAATGCCTCCCATTACAGATTTTATCCCTCGAGGTATGCAGAGTCGCCAAATCATCTTTGCCGTGTTTGAACCGTACTTGCTAGAGGACGGCGATGAAAGCGACGACGACGACGATGTGGTAATGGGTGGAATAACCCAAGAATACAAATGCCCGTTGTTGATGACGCTCCTTGTCGATCCCCGAACGTCGTACGCCGCGTTTTGTTTTTGGCGTTGTTTTCCAGAGTCATCTAAATTTGCCCCTAGCTCCGTCTGCAAGCACTCATTCTCGGGTGCCGCCATCCAAGACATGTTCAAGAACACCCGCGGCTCTCTAAAATGCCCTGCTGCCGGATGCAGCAAGTCGTTCACGCTTGCGGACTGCAAGCCCAACCCCGACTTAGCGCGCAAAGTCAAGGCGCACGAAAGGAGACAGGCAAGGCAGCAGCAGGACAGCGACGCCGAGGAAGTCATTGATTAGTTTTTGTTTTTCTTGTTTTCTTATTTTATAATCCTATTAACCCGAGCCATGACCATAGCCCTAGACTATGTAGAATTGAATTCGACTATCTGTACATGATACATACATGCATACATCCGAGTTTGCTATGGTGCACTTCACTTAGCCGCCACCACAATGTGACTAGTCCCAAATCGGCCGAAGGCCAATTTTCTTTTTCGTGTGTGCCTCTGTGGCCATCCGGAGCTATTTTTTTGTACCTTGAAGATATACAAGAAGCTGTTTGACCACATTTCTCCATGCAAACTGTAAACTGGTGCTTTTATGTGAGCCCTGGCTGAACTTGGAGTAACCTCCCAAGAAACTGGGCCAGGATAGAGACCCAAGATACTCAATTACACATGCGGAAATGTGTTTCCCAACAGTACAAGTCCCACAGGTGTGTTATAGAGTGTGTAGCACAAGGCTTTGACCATTAGGTGGCGGGTTTAGTAGACAGTCCCAATTTGGCTTGTAAAAGGATCTGCAACTCCCTCGGTTTTTTTGCTAATAAAAATCTGTCTTGCCAAAAGTTTCTCCTCCTCAAGCTGAGTATTTTGGCAAGAGGGATAATAAATCCGCTTTTTTCTGATGGAGTAATAAGCCTTGTTACAAATTGGTGGTGGCTAAGTGAAGTGCACCATAGTGCATCATGATCGCACCATAGCCTCCTCGCCTCCCCGCTCCAGTTCCCCGTTAGTGCTCCCACCGCTGCCTCGAGCAGCCCATATCCGCGGCCACCCCCACGCGTGGCGGAGCGCCGAGGCCATGGGCATCTTGAACAACGCCCCCTGGCCGAAGGAAAGAAGTGGGCCGCTTCCGAGTCGGTATATTCCGCAGGTCGTGACTATCCCCATACTGACAGCAGGGTAAAGTTGCCAGAAGAAATCGATAACGCCCACGGCAAAGCATACGACCATCGCATATGTCATGAACGACCCCAATGCGATCAGGCCGTTCATGGCATATGTCTTTGCGACTTGTAACCTCTACGAAACAATTCGAGTCATTAGAAGCGCGCAATAGCGGTTTGAAGCAACGCACACTCTCGGGCACTCCTCGGATCTGAGGTCCGAACTGCAGAAGTCGATGCTGATGGAACGGGAACGGACGTTTCAGCAAATTATTGAAAAGTCGTGCATCAAACCCTACATGATTTCCGGTCAACCAATACTTGGAAAGCAAGGACACGGCCGTCAGGAGGATGCTCAGCACGAGCACTATCGCGAAGCAGCCGTATGTGCGAATGGCGGCGTGTATCGAAGTCGTCGGTTCGCCCAACATGGGAAGCGCGTCCATCAGGAACAGGGTTGCCCCAATGGAAAGCAGCACGCCCTGAGAGACTCTCGTCAGCGGGCATTAGACTAGAAATGGAAGACAGATGCAGACGAGAAGGAACTGCAATTCTTGCTGCCTCCTCGCTTCCTCAAAGCGAAACCGGTCCTGGAGCGGAATCTGGTGCGCGGCTGTTCATTCCCATTGCAATCGTAAGGGCGCTGCAGGATAGGTATCGTCTCTAGCGCGCACCTGCGGTCCTGCGAATGTGCTGCGTGTCAAAGTCAGATGTATGTCGGCAGCGGAACGGAAGAATGCTGACACTGGGTTGCTGGTACGGGGGCGGGTACTCATCGTCGTATTGCGTGTACGAGGGCGGCGCGGTCGCGTCCGTCTCCAATATCCAGTCAAACTAGGTCGGGAGGTAAGCCAAACGCATTACAACACAGCCAGGACTTGCCTCTGAACTCGAGCTCGAAAGGATATCGTTGCGCGTGACGTCTGGAACAGCACTCTGGAGACCTGGATTGGGGAACGACATGGTCTGGGTGAGGGGGAATCGAGATCATAGATGGCTTTTAAATCGGTGCTGTATCCAAGCTCTATCAAAGGAACAAGGCCTCGGGATGGGACTCGACTTCGATGTTTCCAAAAGTGCACGGATCAGCTACTGAGAACAAAATGAGAAGCAGATTGTCGGCCAACACGTGCGGGAGAGGTGATACGCGTCGTCGACTAGGCTCGGTGGGGAAGGGTTTGCCACTGTGGGGCACAGGCGCTCGGTGGAAATAACAAGCATTCAGTGGCAGCCGAGGTGTTAAGAGAACAAGGGAGATCAAGCGCCGGGGACACACAATACAAGGCGATGTCGGTTGAGCTCGGATGTCGCACGCACACAAGAACAAAAACACAGACCAGTCCCGGGGTTGAGATTACAGCCCGGCGCGTAGGACAGCAATGTACACACGTCAGGAATACAAAAGACCGAGTTCTCGTCAGGTTCCGCCACTGCCTGCCCGTCAGACATAGCGGAACAATCAGTGTGAAGACGCACCCTCCACTGGCACCACCGGTACCCGTTCGGGGCAGTTCGAGATGCTCCGGGCCAAAACTGTCTGGGAGCAGCTCTCCGATGCTCGTCTCCCTCACTCCCCCAGCAGTGACTCCAGGCTTGCCCTCGGATTCGTCGCCGAGACCCTTCGGGTAGTCGCCGGGCACCAGTAGAATAGGCATATCGACCGCGCAGAATTCGCGGATGACTTGGCGGCACATCCCACACGGCGAGATAGACGAAGGGACATCGCTAAAGCGAATATATTAAGACGCGATTGTGGGGCCAGGATCTCCCGCGTACGTACGTTACGACTGCGAGGGCGATAAAGGATTTGTTGCCTTCACTCTGCTGGGTGTGAGAGGTGCAAGAAAGTGAGAGGGAGCAAGTGGACACACGACTGCCTTGACGATCGCGGTTCGCTCTGCGCAGATCGTCCCGCCTTCGTGAAATACTGAGCAAGTGGACGTGCTGGTTCCGGTGTATCGTACCGTACGATGCGTTCTCTATGTTCGCGCCCTTGAAGATGGTACCATCTGCAGCCAAAAGGGCGGCTCCGACGCGGAATTTGGAGTATGGACTGTAAGAGTTCTGCTTCGCCTCGAATGCTGCCTTGATGATAGACTCCCGCTGCTCAATAGACATCTCCCACACATGAGAGGCCATTGAATGTGGTCGTAGTCGTGGTTAAGCGAACAGCCGGTTCATCGATATAACGCGATAAACATAGAGCGCAAAGTAACGCGTCTTCCCAACTTTCAAGACTACGTGAATGTACTGTTAATCCGTCTCCATGTGGTCGTCCGCACCGCCTGGAGGGGTATCCTTATTGGCCTGTTCCTGAACCGCCCTCAAGAACGGCTCAATCCCGGTGCCCGCCTCCTCTGGCAGGCCCAGTCCTCTCACAAGACCCCCAAGTAAACCCGTCCGCAGTGCCTGGTCGAAGCTCGAAACAGCCGAACGGAACTGAGGAGAGCTGAGGGTACGATTAGCATTGGCAAGAGGCGTTATAACTAGCGGTCTTACTTGATGATGCGTTGAAGGGCTTCCGCAGACGGGGGAGTAGGAAGATCGGGAGGCAGGTGGGGGAACAACGTTGGTATTAATTCAGGATGGGAGGTGAACAGCGGCGTCAGATTCGCGGGAGTGAGGATGTCCGTCAGGGAAAACTCTGTGAAGACAGTTGAGGTTCGATCAATGTAGCAAAGTGAAATCGGCCAAACCTGGAGCCGCAGGTGTGCTCGAACTGCCGGCCAACAACGCCTGAAGCTGCGCGAGTTGCTCGGGAGGAATCAGCGGTGCGGTTGCCCTATTCACCTTGGTCAGAGGTGAATGGAATAACAACACATATACGCACGACAAAGATGCAGCCGACGTGGACGCTTGAGGCTGAGACGCCGCCGAGCTTGCGGTATTCCAGACAAGGTTGGATTCGGGGTCCTCCAAAAGCCTGTTGATGTTCGCCACAAATTCTTCGTCTCTGGCCGTAGATGCATCCTAGTGGATTGTGAGCAACTACTTGTACGAATCAGACGATGGACCGGACCTGCAGCCAAAACTAGAGGGATCATGAGCAAGCGAAAGAAAGATGGATGGGTGTTCCTACGAAGTGCCTCTGGTTGGATGAGGAGAACTTGAGGACGTAGACACGCCCGGTGGGGTGCGGCACCTTGACGAACGATGCGTCGGATGGGAACAGAATCAAATCCTACGACGGATGTGAGCTGGATCCTTGCGTGTGAGGAAGGAAGTAACCTCGTCGACGACACCGCTGGTCCTGTTCTTCCAAGTGAAATGGAAGAGACCATCGTCGCCCGCGGTGAGAATTATGGCGCCTTTAACTGGACTAGGTTCGACGATATTAGAGGTATTGTCGCGGCGGAAGGCTCTTCCAGCCTTGAATGCAAGAAGTATGTCGGCCATGTCGTGGTTTGAATCTGCGCGACGCGTCAGACCGTGACGTGATCAAACTCCGCGATCATTCCATTTCAGACCCGACCACCATGTCTGGCCTTGAAGACGGCTGGGGCGGCACGGCGTCGCCCCCAGCAGCCGATATCATAAAGGATACCCTCAGGAAAGAACAGCTTCTCAAGTTCGTCCTCCAACTAGCTTTGTAGCCCCCAATCTGACAAGTTGTTGTGCAGAGAGATTGCCGCCTCTCAGCAGGACCTTCGCAGTTGGTCCTATAGTTACGCATTTCAGCATGGGGGCTAACCTTGACACGGCAGCCATTTTGGGTCGCGTCCAGACTGTTCAGAAGGAGGTGGATAAGCTGACGTCGGGCAATGAGACCCTCCAGATGTATATTGATAACCTCACGGTTCAAATGGCAAAACGAAGATAACTTTCTGCCTGAAATGAATTATGTATTACCAAGGCCAGGATGACCGATACAACAGACTTCAATGGACCTCGAGCCTAGCGTCCGGCTCGGGGAACGCCATCCAAACAAACTTTATCTAGCAACTGGCCTCTCCGCATCGAAAGAGGAACCGCTTCGCCCTTTTCTGCTTCGATATTTCAGCTGTTGCTGAATATCCCTTGAGTTGGTTGTACTAAGCCAGCGTTGTCTTGAACGCGTCTTGAGTTTCGCTTGAATAACTACCTGTTCATTTGGATGCGTCTGAATAAATACCCACAGTCCGAGAAACTTGTATAACCTGTACTGGTGTCCCCAATCCTGTGTAATTGTTAGTGAGCGCTGTGGACACTGGAACCCTCAGGCCTCAGAACGCGATGACATGCGACAAGTGTGTCATCTGAACGGCCACCGGGCCGGTGCTCCGTTCTTGCGACGCGAGTCCATACTCATCATGCTTCAATCGAGGGCTTGAACACAAAGTTCGGCCTCGCCATTAACTATGCACCGACCCATCCGTGGGTACAACCCGGCAAGATGGCCTTGGCGCTACTGGTCCATCGTAATATTCATCTTTGCGGGTTTCAGTCTTTACTTGAGGTTGCCAGTCGCCCCGGATCCACTACCCGACTCTTACACAGAAGATATCTCGGCTTCTGAACCAGAGCCTACCACTGACGACGCAGCGGCGTTGGCCCAGTTGAGCCTGGACGCTCTGCTCGCACGACAGTCGAAGACACTTGCCCAGGCCGTGGCGCGCTATTCGCTGAAAGCAGGCCGCCATCCACCGCCGAACTTCGATAAATGGTTCGTACGCATTAACTCTGATTTTCAAGACTGCTGAGAGCAAGGCGGTTGACGCAGGTTCTCGTTCGCGCGGGAGCATAACTGCCTCGTCGACGAGTATGACCAGATTCTTAGAGACTTTGAGCCATTCTACCAGGTGGCCGTGAATAACCCAACACATTTTCAGCAAATGATAGACCGGGGTCGAGCCCAGGTAAAATACTTGGCACCTGCAATTTTTCTATGACCCAATGCCCTTTTTTTTTCCAGATGCTGCAGGAAGCCATGGGTCTACATCCGAAAAAGCAAGAAGCCATTGGACTGACAACAATCAGTATCATAGCCGGTCAACCTATCATGCCTCCTTACCGCGGAACACATTTCTCGAAAGATGAGCTGCCTAGAACTTTGAGGAAGGTATATGAGCTCCCTCTGAAGTCGTAGGACTGCGGGAGTCTGTGGAATCATTCTTACGACTTTCCCATAGTTCGCCTCCGTCCTCCCAGATATGGAGTTTTTGTTGAATGGGCGGGACGAACCCCGAGTGGTTTTCAACCACAAAGCACTCGGTGCGCGCGATAATGCCGCGAATATCTCCGACCCTCGGCCCTTTCATATTACCCCGCACCACACTGCCGATTTCTTCCAAAATCAAAGCGGATGCGCTCTTCTGAGCAAAGAGAAAGGGTTCATTTCGGACGAGAGCCCAAACATCGCTTGTCAGTATATCCAGTCCGTTTGTCACAGCGATATTTACGCGGCCGTTGTTCTTTCCAGTTCTGCGCTCCAGCTCCAGCTCCGATTTCACGACGGACTTTTGGCCTCTTCTGAGCATGACCAAACTCTCGCCGTGCTTCTCCGACATCCTGTTCCCGGGCCAGGTGCGCCGTGCGGATCATCTTCCGCCTGCCGCTCACCCCATTACCAGTACTACTACCGTGTGTCGCGGTGGATGCTCCCGCTGCCTCCCAGCGATATTGCATGGGCCGACAAGAGCGCGCAGCTCTACTGGCGTGGCACATCGAACGGCGGGCACATCATCGGCGAAAACTACCGCTTCTTCCCGCGCTTCCGGCTCATCGACCTCGCGCGGAAACACCCGGGCCTCATAAACGCGAAAATGAACCGGTTCGCCGGGGGCCACTGCACGGATGCGTGCGACCGCGAGCGCATCATTGCAGAGTACAACATCACGGGCCCGCGCGCGCCGCGGGTCGAGGTCGCCAAGTTCAAGTACCTGCTCGACGTCGACGGGAACACGTTCTCCGGGCGATTCCTCACGCTGTTGAAGTCGGGGTCGTTGGTGTTCAAGGTGCTTCCTTGCGTTCCATAATGCATTGGCCTACACATACTTATTACTGGTTGGGATACAGTCAACGGTGTTCGAGGAGTATTTCAACGACTGGATCCGGCCCTACGAGCACTACATACCCGTGCGCCCGGACCTCTCGGACCTGGTCGAGAAAGTCGAATGGGCAATGGCGCACGACGACGAGGCGCGCCGTATTCAGACTACGGGCAAGCTGTTCACCGAGCGCGTGATGACCGACGCGCAGAACGACTGCTACTTTGCTGCAGTGTTGCTGGAATGGGCGCGCCTGCAGAGCTATGCGGGCACTGCCAATGTTACATGGCCGCTCTGATACCCTCCTGCTTGCTCTTAGAGCATTCCCACCCTCGGCCAAAAAGCTGGATGTCGGGTCCGCTTGCAGGGTTCAGCGAATGTATAAACATGTCGAGGCGCACCTTGTACCGGTCCTAATCGCCAACCTAATCGCCAACACCGTGCAATCCGAGTCGTCTCCAATTTGGATAAGAACAGAACGGGGTTGCAATCTGTTACCCGACGTACGAAGGGGAGGCCATGAATTTATCTAGACGTTTACGAAGGGGATGGTCCGGACGGACGCCGACCATTCGAAGCGCGGCCGCCAGGTCCCGCACCAGCCGCGATCTCTCCTCCTCATCCCCTCCCTTGGATTCTAGCAGCTCTTTCACGGCGCGCGCCAAACGGCCTTTCGGCAACGGGGGTGGGGCGCCGGTGGCTTTGGGGATCTTGTTCTTAGTCTTCTTCCCCTTGACCACGGGCACTGCCAGGAGAGGTTCGAAGACTTCGGTCCGGAATCGACGGTGGGCAAGGGACGAGACAGAGACGACGCGATCGGGAGAACTGGCCGCTTCTGCGCACGCTTCAGCGGAAGCCAGAGGCACGCCTGAACCGTCCACTCTGTAACCCCACTTCTTCAGCTCATCCGTCCTCTTTTCCTTCAATCTCTCCGATATCTTCTCCCTGGAATCGTCCGCAGTAATGGTCTTTGCCACAGACTCGAGGACATCATTGAGTCTGAGCCATCCTTTATCCTCGTCCACCGCACAGCGGCGGACGTAGTGGCGATTAACGTAGTTGAGAAGCCGGTTGACAGACATTGCCCCGGCAGAGAAGCGGTTGAAACACGGAACGATGTAATGGATAAGCGTGGAGTCGTCCTGAGGCGCCCCGAGCAGGACATCCCGCGCCGCGTCGATGTAGTACTTGTCGAGCTGTTCATAGAGGTCCGTTCCACTAGCAGGTTCTCCAGCGGTCCGCGCATTCGACTTGGTTTCGCTCTGGGACGTGAAGCTAACGCGCCACAATCAACGGTGAGGTTCCAAACGAAAAGCGTCGGCCACGTTACTAGTTGTAGCAAGCGGTGTGAATGCCAGCGTAGAAGCCCATTTCGATGGACGGGGCCTTGTGCGAGTCGTTCGTGGGGCTCTTGACGATGTGATTTAATGCTGGCAGGAGATAAGCCCACAACGCAGACAGAGAAGCTGCAGGATTCGCGCTTCCCGAAGCTGGGCCAGGTAGTGGGGGCAGACTAGCAGGCTCCTTGCCTTTGCCCTTGGAGTCTGAGCTCGACATCCGTTGGAGTTTTCGGGTCGAGGGCTCTCCGGATCAGTGTGCGCGTGAGCGATCTGGCCAAAGCTGTCGATACTTATGGCGAGAGCTAACGCAGAATGTAGCTTTGCATTAAAACACGAACAAGCCGCCCTCCGCGCCACACGGCTTTCCCACTGTATGTCTACCGCTGCCTCTAACATTTTACACCACTAAATACCGTAACAGATTCGAAAGCCCAAGAACATCTATAGGCTCCCTTGCCACTTTTCGAATTTCTGGAGCACAGCGGGTGTGATTTGCTTTTTGAGAGCTTTACTTGCTGCGACAAACGCCTCATGAGGTACCTAAAGAGACCGTTCAGAGATGAGAATTCTCGGTCGTTCCACAGAGTACTGACGTATGGAGCATTCATGTCTTTTTGCATCGTCAACAGTGCAGCCTCTTGGCACAGAGCAGTGATCTCGGCACCAGAACATCCAGCCGTCTGGAAACAATTCAGAACACGACTTGGAACATCCGACGGATAGGAAATACCATGCGAGCGATCTCAGCGACATCGACGTCGGGGGCTATAGTCATGGCTTTCATCCGTATGCTTAAAATCTCCTCCCTCCCTTTTTGGTCTGGCGGCCCCACGTACAGAATGCGATCCAAACGGCCTGGCCGCATCAGGGCAGAGTCCTGGGAGAATTAAGAAATATAGCCACAAGAGTGAAAGATGCAATTTACAATTGCGTCTGGGCGATTCGTCGCGGCAAGAACAGTGACTCCGAGAAGTTCTTGGACACCGTCCATCTCATTCAAGAGGCTCGTCAGAACGCCTTCGTGTGAGGAACCAGTTTCGGTGTCGGACGAAGTGCGCGAGGTAGCCAAGGCGTCAATCTCATCCTTGAGAAAGAGTTAGGTCCAGTAGGATATGAACGAAACCATTTCTTACGAAAAATATGATGGAAGGCGCAGCGGCTCGAGCCTTTCTAAAGATCTCCCGAACCGTACGTTCGGACTCTCCGACGAATTTATTAAGGACCTGTATATCGTTGAGAACCTGAGCGGACACTGGATGGGCGATACATACCTCGGGGCCTTTGACAGCGATAAAGTTCACGCCAGACTCAAAGGCACAGGCTCGTGCAAGGACGGTTTTACTGCAGCCCGGCGGCCCATACAGCAACACTCCCTTCGGAGGTTTTACACCCAGGCGCAAGAAAGCATCTGGATGAAGCAGCGGCCATTCAACCGCCTCTCGCAACTTCTGAATGACAGAAGCTTGGCCACCGATTTCTGAATAACGAACGGGAGGCGTTTCCACGAAAACGGAACGCATGGCAGAAGGGCGGATGGAAGGCAACGACGCCTCGAGATCCGCAAGTGTGAGGGTCAATCCGTTTTGCGGGGTCTCTGAGGAATGTTGGGGGTCACTGGCAAGCCATCGCTTGATCGCTATCGTTCCAGCTTCCCGAACCACGGCACTCAGGTCTGCTCCAACGTAACCATGAGCCCGCGATGCGATGGCAAGCAGGTCGGGCTGGGATATCGTATGTGGAGTTTTAGATAGAAGGACTTGAAGAATCGAAAAACGGGCTTCGATATCCGGAATGCCTGAATGCTAGTTGAGCGTGGAGATGATAATAAAGAAAAGCGACACTTACCTATTTCAATTTCTCGGTCAAACCGACCTGGCCTTCGGAGAGCAGGATCAATGGCGTTGGGGCGATTCGTTGTGCCGATGACCACGACTCTGCTGTGTTCATCGCCGCCGTCTCCCATTCCATCCAAGATGGTCAACAGTGTTGCGACCACGCGCTTCTCGACTTCTCCACCCGCTCCATCCTCTCGCCGGGGAACTAACGCGTCGACCTCGTCAAGAACGACAATACACGGGCTTTTATCGCGCGCTTCCTTGAACACATCTCGCAATTTGGCTTCTGTCTCCCCATGGTAGGCGGAGGAAAGCTCTGGGCCGTTGATTACTAGTACTGCAGACTTCGTAGATGCGGCTATAGCGCGCGCCAGATGTGTTTTCCCAGTCCCCGGTGGTCCATGTAGCAATATGCCGCGAGGAGGTTTCAGACCTGAGCGCTGCGTCATGGACGGTGGCCGTCGAAATGCTTTTTGGGAAGACTCACCGAAATATCGAAAGAGTTCCGGACGTTTCAGTGGAATCTCTAGTAGATCTCTGATCTCAGCTATCTGCTTATTTAGTCCGCCCACTGAATCATAGGCGGAGTTTTCATCTCCTTGGGCCAAAACCTCGACTTCCGGCTGGCAGTAAATATTAGTGCAAAAATCGTGCGCGCAGCAAGAAGCGTACCAAGGAATTGCGAGTGTCGGCGTCCTCTGTATTCCCGACGAGAGAGACAGATGTATCCCAACCGACAGTCCAAACTTGGCGCGGCGCGACCAGTGAAAGGGCGTCAAACTGAGATTCCAAATTGTCTGGGGACGAAGGAGTTGTTACGACGAAACGGCGGATTTCCTGCTCGTATGTGACCTCGACGGTCTGCGCAGAGGTGACATATTTAAGATCCACTGTATTCAAGTAAGTATCGAGACTAGTGCGGAAAGTGAGCACGGACCCAGTGATTCTCGTACCAGTAATTTGAGCCAGTCGCCTCGTTTTCCTCCTGGCAAAGCACTGACTCCGCTCCTGTGGACCTCTTTTAACCGTATCTCAGTTGCTTCCCGGATTTGATTCAACGTCGGCAAGCGGAGAGGATCGTTGTTTGACGAGGCTGTCTTGGGAAGGGGGGAGACCAGAACATGCTGCCCGATTTGAAGCCCAGCTGTTAGGCAGAGGGATGTTGAAATTGAGACGCCTGGAAAACAGCTTGAGAGGGGCTAATTTATCCAGAGGTAGATGGGTACATTGGGCTGGCAGCTCGGACGAAGGCCACGCAATGCCGACTGCAAAATCCTGGTTCGGTATATGAATTTTGCCTTGAAAAACCGAATGTTCTCACCTGTGAGTCGCGGGCGGAAACGGCGACAACATCGCCTGTGGACAACTTGGTGGCCTTGAAAGTTTCTGCGTTGAAAAGGACGCGTCGAGTAGCCCGAGTCGTGCAATCAGACTGTGCAACAGTAAAGTTTGAAGCAAGTGTAGGCATCAATTGAATTATATTTGGCTCCAAAGAAAATACAGAGGCGCATGCACAATTAGAGACTATGGTACTTTAACCATGTAATGAGTAGGAAGCGATATACGTATTCCCGAGCGCTAGCAGTCCGAAGCTTATTATCATACAGACCACTCGACGTCCTCCTCTGGGTCATTAATCGTGTCATGCACTCCAGGTACCAAACTCCGCTCGATCGACCTCACTCCAGGGATGACCTCTTCCTTCATCCCCAGCCCGACTTCCTCCAGACGCGCAAGCACCTCGTTGTACACGCTGGGGTCGGACGGCATCGCGACTCCCCGAACCGGGACCTTGCCATCCAGGACGGCCAGCGCCGCGATCGCCACGGGCAGCCCCACCGTGCGCGCCATCGCCGTGGCCTCCGACGTCCCGTATGTGATGAGCGACGACTTGTGCACCTCCTCCACGCCGCCCGGCTTGAACGCGATCACTTCGTGCGAGAGGACGACCATATCGCGCTCGTGCGGGAGGTAGCGCAGCTTGAACGAGAGCAGATACGCGAATATGTCCAGCGGCGTCATGCTCTCCGATGGAAGCGGCGGCATCGGCGCAGGGGTCGCCTGGCTTTCCGGAACCAACGACAGCCACTCGAGCGCGTCGTGCAAGGCTGCGATAGCGGGTGGTTTGAGGGCGTGCTTGACGATCTCCTTCCACGGGTCGCCCACCGGTCCTTGGAGCGCGAGACTTTGACTAATAAAAGTGGACCACCGTTCAAGACGAATTAATTTGTTGGTTTCCAAAAATCCGAGAATCCGAAACGATTCGAGGAGCTTTGAGAATCCTGGATACCTGTCCATGTATAAGTCAGGGGGTACGCGCCGGAAAGGAACGGAAACATTACCTCAACGTTCCGCGCAACACAGTGCGAATGTCCTTCACATCGCCGAGTTCGTAGGTCTTCAGATACGGCACAGAATCCCGGTTCGGTAGGCCTTCCAACCTGAATTCTTCAGTGATGGGAACCGCTGGGAAGTAGCTGCGCAAAAGGCCGCTTGGCGGGACAAACCAAATCTGGGACGGAAAAATAAATAAATACAACGCCAGTGTAGGCTGTAATTCGTACCTCATTAGCTAGTTTATATTTCGCCTCATTGAGCGCGGCTGTCAAAACACCTCTCGGGTTCCAACTAAACTTGTATCGCAAGGGAACATCGGCCACATCAGGCGCAGGCAGCCCGCCGCAGAAAGAGGTAAACGACACTATCCGCTTTCCCTCTGAGCGAAGCTTCGAGATCAGGGAGATGGCAGAACAGTGGTCGATCCCCGGGTCGAGTCCGATTTCATTTAGCAGCAGCACGTCCGCTGCGAGAGCTCTTCACCGCAAAGTAAGCAAATGAAACGAAAAAACTGCTTGACTGGTTCCTACTTTGCGTGCAAGGCTTGCATGGCGGGGGTGATATACGACGCGGTGACCAAGTGCTTCTTGTGCTTGATGCAAGCCTCGGCAACAGATGCGTGGAGGCCCACAGGTAGCAGACTGAAAGGAGTCAGTTGGGGATTTGTCGACCAGAGAAAAAAGTCCAAACCTAATGACTACGTCGGCCCCTGAAATGAGCCGCTCGTAACTGTCTTTCTCCTTGATGTCCATTACTCGGTATTGGACGTTGGGATAATGTTGCGCAAGCTTTGCGGCCTCGATATAAGAGTTGCTAGCTGGAGCAAGTCGCGTCAGTAAGCATGTGGTCGCGACAGGCATCCGACAAGAACACAAACCGATAATCAACTCAACATCCACTCTCCGGGCAATCTCTTCCACCGCCGGACCCGCGACCATCCCGGTGCCAAGGAGCAGCATCTTTTTCTTGCCCACGCCCATCGAGCCGATAACCACGCCGCCGTCATCGCTAGTGACTTCGACCGGCGCCGCCGGTGGCGTCGCAACTATAGGTGGGCCCTCCGCCCGGAATTTCGTTACGGATTCCTGCAACCAGTAGTGTTTCTCCGCCAGTCTGCCCTCTGCGGCGATAGTCGCCCTATCCAGCGCGGGGCCGAGCACACCCCATTTAGTCGACCGATAGCGGTCGATGAGGGTGCCCAAATAAGGAAGGAGGGCATTCGAGAAATGTTCTGACGCATCGAATGGTATGGAGGCAGGGAGAATGTCGACTGCCATCATCTGGATGGACGGAAGATAGTCGGGGAGGGCGCTAGGCCGCGTCTTGTAGAACGGGGACGACAACGTGCTCGAGCGAGGCAAAAATTCCAAGCCGCCCTGATAAACATAAGCAACGCCCTAGTCATGATGCACCCTTTCGTACCCCGGGGTCACAGCTGATATCGCCAATGTTGGTGAATCGAGCACCGCCAATTGCTTTGGCCCGGGACAGAGTTTCGATCAGGTCGACGCTCGTCATTAAACGAGGGTAGGAAGGAGCCCATCCAACACCGTTCAGGAACAGAGTCAGATATGGCGCGATCTGAGGTGGAGTTCAGAAATTGTGAAATACAACAAAGGACTCGCTGACGTCGGTGGAGAAGGTAGAGCGGTATACTTGAGGATGCTCGTAATAGTGATCGCGGTCGTATTCATTCCCGTCCAGGCGTTTAAGATAATCTTGGGGTTTTGCGTGAACCAGGTATATCTGGGAGCAATTTAACAGGACCAGACACGCGCATGAGAAAAGACTACCTTGCGAAGATTAGCAGCTGGATGAGAGTATTAGCATCAATTGTGAGGGGTCGGGCATTGAAACCGCACCTTGTTGGCTCACGAGGCCATTCAGATCCTTGACGGATACGTGCTCGATCGGAAGCTCTGAAAGCATGGACAGGCACCCGTTCGAGACACTCCCAGTTCTAGTCTGGTCAGAATTTGACTGCCAATTCTGCAAGGCGACCTACCCAGTCAGTCCGATGATGAAGGGGCCGAGTGTTCTGGGGGTGCCTTCGTTTGCTATCCGGGTACCGATTTCTCTCAGAGATGCGCGCAACCGATCCAGCGATGGGAGGGTGTGTGGGCGTGGTGTGTACTATGGAAAAAGTCATTCCAATGCACAAAAATTCCCAGACGCAAGCGTACGATGAAGGGAGAGGCCACGCCGATCTCCAGATGAGCGTGAGCCATGGCCGACAAAGATTCCAACACCCCAGCAACTGCATCCATTAATGGCGTGAAAATATAACTAGGGATCTACACACCTCCGGCGAACCAACCAAAGCCCACGGTTCTTTTTCCATCGTCGTCCGTTAGATGCTCATAATCGATTAAACGCGGCAACAATCTGTCTTCGATACCGGGGTCTTTGGCCACAAACTCGGACAGCAACGCTGTGTTGTATGTTTGGCCTTTCGCCGTATGCGAGAACATTAGGTGAGTTCGGGAACACATCGTATCGTTCCCGGACAAGTCCTTGACGGGGGAGGTTATTAAATCTGGCAAGGGCGTTTCTTTGATCCCGACAAGAATATGAGCATCTTGAAGATTCTCCTTGATTATTGCTCCGGCCTGGAAAAGGTTCTTGTCCATCAGCACGGGAAGTATTCGAGGGTTTGCGTCAACTAGGCAAGGACCTTGGGATACACGGACAAAAATAAAACCGACGACGAACCTGAACGAATTCGTGATCTCGGAAAACTCTGCGGTCGCAATGCTCAACGTGAACAATTACACGGTGCTCGAGCACTAGGCGTTTGACGGCGTCAGGGGTCAGAGGGCTTCGCCTTTCCCAGATGCGCGCAGGATCTTCGCGCCGAAGACCGACTACCAGCTGGGGCGTCGGCTTGAGGCGGCGGGCCGACCGCAAAGAGGCCGTTGGGAGGGACCATATACCGGACGCCATTCTTGCGTTCAAAGCGCGCGTTGCTGTTAAATAGAAAGCTAAGATCCGAGCCGATGAGGAGAGGGGTTGCGCTGCGCACGCGACGGACTTGATCTCGTGGCGCGTTTGGCGTTCCACCAAGCAGGATGACTGGTACAGATCGCAGCTTGGGCCGGATGACACGGAGGGTTCAAGGACGGTAAAGAGGAAGTCTCGGACGCTCTTTGGCAAGTGTGATGGACCTCGACATGCAGAGGCTGTAGACTTGTGATTTCAGACGCGAGCTCGGAGCTACGCGCGCCCAAGAGCTGGAATCGCCACGTGGTTCAAAAGTTCGTACTAACACAACAGCGCGTCATTTCGCGCCATGTCATCCCATTGACTCGGAAATCTCTACGCGAATATGTATTCACGCGTCGCAGGCAATTCTGACGTGCAATCGGAATCGGGAGTTGAGAAAATATGAGGTTGAACAGAACTGCGCAAATAAATAATGCCTATATAGGCCTTTTCAGGTCTCGAGTCGGGCAAATGGTCCCGCTTTCGAACCGTTGGCATGCGTGCCCTCAGGAGGTATATTACCGGCGCGGTCCCTCAGTGTACCGAGAATTAAGTTATGTCGCAGATGGTTGAATGAAATTTATCGAAATGACAGGAAACGACTGAGCCAGCACCACACGCTGCAGATTTGTATCCGTGGCATTCATAGGGGCCGCGACGCGAACGCGATCGTCCAGAGTCGTCGCTGGTTACGGTCACGATCTCGAGCATCGCGTGCGGCGCTGCGGTCCGCGGCCTTGAAGTGCGTGCTTCTTTCTTCCCAGCCTTCTCATCGCGTCCCATTACATCGACATCGAGCGCTGGCGGTATGGAGTTGCATGGGAGAATTATCATCTGTCCAAGCTGGCCAATGGCAACCATTTTGAAGCAAATGTAACGGAACTTTGTGATGAAACGATGGGTGGGGATACATAAGAATCACTATGTGCACGGCCTCGCTTCACCGTCTCCCGTTACCCTCCCCATGTTCCAACTCAAGCGGCTGGTGGCCCCCCTGCTCGGCCCCGCCTACGCGCGAGTGCCTTCGCATTCAAACCCCAACGACAGCTCGGGGAGCCCGCTGCTGCCGTCATCCCGAGTGCACAACTTCGATGACGACGAGGCGAACGTGCCCACTTCCCCCCGCCCTCGCGCCGTCCCCCGGCCCTTGTACTACCGCATTCTTCTCCCCATCCTCGTGGTCGTCGGCCTCTTCACTGCGGTCGCGGCAATCGCCTTTTTCATGGGCTCCACCCCGAACCACGTTGTCGAGGAGCCGCGGCCAGAAGGCCATTCCGCTGCACCTGCCGCAGACCATCCCGCTGCACCTGGCGTAGACCATCCCGCCAACGGCGGGCTGGGAATAGACCCCGTCGCAGCAGCGCGCCTAAGCCTGGATGCGCTGTTCGCCCGCCAGTCCAAGACGCTTGCGCAGGCCGCAGCGCGTTACTCACTTAAAACTAACCGCCCGCCGCCCGCAAACTTCGACAAATGGTTCGCGTTCGCGCAGGAGAAGAACTGCCTCATCGACGACTACGATCAAGTTTCGAGAGACTTCGAGCCGTTCTACCAGCTGGCCACGGACAACCCAGCGCATTTCCAGAACATGATAGATCGCGGGAGAGCACTGGTGTGTTCCCTAGCCTTGCCCGGATTCTCTGGAGACTCATACCCTTGTTTAGATGCTTCAGGACTCGAAGGGAATGACGACCATTAATATCAAAGACCACGAAGTCCACATGCCCGACTATCGGGGCACCTCATTTTACGACGACTGGCCTAGGACTCTGAGAAGGGTGCGTCGCCCGACATTATGTTACCAAACCGCTCTCTAATTCGGTCGGATTCAAACTTAGTTTATCTCTGTTCTTCCCGACATGGACTTCCTTCTGAATGGACGGGACGAACCTCGGGTCGTCTTCAACTTCCGTGAACCGGGTGCCCGCAAGGAGGCGATGAACCTCAAGGACCCCAATCCTTTCCACATCGCACCGCACCCCACGGCCGACTTTTTCAAAGAGCGCAGCGGATGCCATCCGCTGAGCACGGTCAAGGGTTTCGCCGACGATGGTAGTGCGGATGTTGCTTGTGAGTTCAGACTCACCCCCAAATTGCGTCTTTCTAATTTCTCGTGCAGTCCTACGCTCCAGCTCCAGCTCGGACTTCACTACGGACCTTTGGCCCCTGCTGAGCATGACCAAGATCTCACCATGCTTCTCCGACATTCTCTTCCCGGGCCAGGTGTGTCTCACGTTACTTGAAGTCCTGTTCGTTGTTAACCGAATATCCAGTACTATTACGATGCATCATGGTGGTCAGGTAGCTTTTCGCATCCCAACGACGTCGCATGGAGCGATAAGAAGCCGCAGCTATGTAGGAATCATCATTTATCTTTCCAACCGCTGCTTGCTAATTATTTTGCTCAGATTGGCGCGGCATGTCGAACGGCGGGCATATCATCGGGCAGAACTACCACAAGTTCCCGCGCTTCCGGCTCGTGGACATCGCGCGTAACCACTCGGATCTCATCGACGCGAAGATGACGCGCTTCGCCGAATCGCACTGCACGGACGACTGCGACCGAGATGGCATCATTAATGAGTACGACATTACTGGCCCTCAGTCTCCGAAGGAGGATATCTACCACTATAAATACCTCCTCGACGTCGACGGGAACACGTTCTCGGGCCGTTATCTGGGGCTCCTCAAGTCGGGGTCGTTGGTGTTCAAGGTACGCAACGTCGGCGAAGCCATGTCCTTGAAAAATTAACCGCCGTATACAGTCAACGGTGTTCGACGAGTACTTTGACGACTGGATCCTGCCGTACGAGCACTACATCCCGGTTGCGCCGGACCTCTCAGACCTGATCGAGAAAATCCACTGGGCTATTGACCACGAAGCAGAGGCGCGGCGGATACAAGAGGCGGGCAAGCTCTTCACGGAGCGGATCATGACGGACTCGCAGAACGACTGCTACTTTGCTGCGGTGCTGCTTGAGTGGGCGCGCCTGCAGAGCTGGGCCAGTAACACGACGGTCACCGCAGGAATGTGAGCTACTGGCTTCGCTTTGTTATCGAACCCGATTCGCGCGCCAAAGGAAAGGCACACATTCATTCGCCTAGTGGATGGAGGGGGCGGAAGCACATAGTAACACTGGTATAATTAATACCCTACATTCCTTCGCCTATGCGTCCTGTGTATTTTTATGTAGATTGCACTTGCTTAAACAAAACACAAGGTCCCTGAGTAATAAGCCGTCAGGACTCAGCGAGATATGCGTTCGTTAGATCATCACTTAGATTGTATAAACTCAGGCACAAGCGAGATACGACCATCAGTGGCTGTACGATGGCCGATTAACCACTTTTCTCTCGTCCGAATCCCCAGCATGAGCCAGCCAATTGGTGTGCTATGTACTGCCGTGGGCTCCTCGTGCACTGAACAAACGTTATAGCCCTTCTGTCGGTCTACGACAAGACAGACCTCCTTGATTTCGCGCGAGGTTTGAGCGCGGCGGGTGTTCGTCTGCTGGGCTCAGGAGGAACTGCGAAAAAAATCAGAGACGCGGGCATTGCTATCGAGTGCGCATCTACATGAGACTGGGATTCTTCGCCTCATACCGTGGCTAGGGATGTATCTGACATAACCAAGGCCCCCGAGATGCTCGGCGGGCGCGTCAAGACGCTGCACCCCGCCGTGCACGGCGGCATCCTCGCGCGCGCCATCCCGTCGGACGAGCAGGACCTGAAATCGCAGGGGATCGCGCCTATCTCCATCGTCGTCTGCAACCTCTACCCCTTCTCGTCGACGATCGCGCAGCCGAACTGCACACTCCCCGACGCGGTCGAGGAGATCGACATCGGCGGCGTGACGCTTCTGCGCGCGGCGGCGAAGAACCACGCGCGCGTCTCCGTCGTGTCCGATCCCGCCGATTACGCCGAGTTTCTGGCGGCCTGGACGGCGGGCAAGGGCGATGTGGGGCAGAGCATCCGCAGCAAGCTCGCGCTCAAAGCGTTCGAGATGACGGCGCAGTACGACGAGGCGATCAGCGGATACTTCCGCGAGCAGTACGCGTCTGCCGAGCTCCCCAAGGACGTGCTCGCCGGCCCGGTGCAGCGCATCGCGCTGCGCTACGGCGCGAACCCGCACCAAAAGCCGGCGCAGGCCTTCGTCTCGGAGGGCGCGCTGCCATTTAAAGGTTCAGTGATTTGACAAGTAATTTTATACGTGTATTGACATGAGGCGCAGTGCTCTGCGGTTCGCCCGGGTACATCAACCTCCTCGACGCGCTCAATTCGTATGCCCTGGTGAAAGAGCTCCAGGAGGCCCTGGGCCTTCCCGCCGCTGCGTCGTTCAAGCACGTCTCACCGGCCGGCGCGGCTGTCGGCATCGCGCTGGACGATACCGAGAAAAAAGTCTATGGTGTCGACGACTTGAAGGAGCCGCTCACGCCTCTCGCATGCGCCTATGCCCGCGCGCGGGGTGCCGACCGCATGTCGTCGTTCGGCGACTTTATCGGGTTGTCTGCGCCCTGCGATCTCGCCACCGCCAAAATCATTTCTCGCGAGGTGTCCGACGGCATCATCGCGCCGGGGTACACCCCCGAGGCGCTTGACGTCCTATCCAAGAAGAAGGGCGGCAAGTACTGCGTGCTCGAGGTAATTGCCCTAATACATACTTCGGCTTGATTTCACACACTCATACTCACCAGATTGACCCAACCTACACGCCCCCTGCCGTCGAGACGAAGCAGGTGTACGGCGTGCACCTCCAGCAGCGCCGAAACGACTCCAAAATCGACGCGAAGCTCTTCGACAACCTCGTCACGGAAAACAAAGACGTGCGCCTTTTTTCCGCGCTCCACCCAACGCCTGCTGACTGCCAACAGCTCCCCGCAGAAGCACTGACGGACCTGATCCTGGCGACGCTCGCGCTGAAATACACCCAGTCGAACAGCGTCGCGTATGCGAAGCACGGTGCGCTGGTCGGGCTCGGCGCGGGGCAGCAGTCACGCATCCACTGCACGCGGCTTGCGGGGGGCAAGGCGGACATCTGGTGGCTGCGGCACCACCCGCGCGTGCTCGCGCTGCCGTTCAAAAAGGGCGTCAAGCGCGCGGAGAAGGCGAACGCGATCGACACGTTCGTCGGCGGGGAGGTGCTCGAGGGCGGGGAGAAGGCGCAATGGGAGGGGCTGTTTGAGGGCGCCGTCGAGCCGCTGAGCGCGGCGGAGAAGGCGGAGTGGGCGGCGAAGCTCGAGGGCGTGGCGTGCTCGAGCGACGCGTTTTTCCCGTTCCCGGACAACGTGCACCGCGCGCGGAAGAGCGGGGTCAAGTATCTGGCGGCACCGAGCGGGAGCGTCATGGACGCGGAGTGCATCAAGGCCGCGAACGAGCACGGGATAGTGTTTGCGCACACCACCCTACGGTTGTTCCACCATTAAATATGTACGTCCCACAGAGAATTAGGTAGCGAAGTAAATGTAAAAGAATTATGGCGGCGCCGAATCCAATAACGTTGGAATACGTCGCGGGAAAAATAAGCTTACATCCTTTGGTTCGAATAAATATACAACAGGTCAACAAGGCCGCTATTGCCAGCCCTCACTAGCATTTCTCACCAATATCCGCGCGTTGTTTACGAACGCTCGTATTAACTCGTCGAACGCGCTGCGTTCGAGTTCTGGAACATTTGGATCGCCGCGTTTGGTGGCTGTCGCGAGCAGCAGGGCGGGTCGCGCGATCTCGATCTCCAGCTCGTGCAGTAAAGTGGGCTGGATACAACAGGTTATACAGGGACCGGAAGACAAACACCAGCGCCACGCACTGGACTGTTGGGCGACCCGGACGCCGTCACTTGGGTCAGATCTATGCTGAATTCTTCGTGCGAGTAGCTTAGGCGGTCCTTTTTACGCGTATGGGTAGGTGATCCGACGGGATGGGATACTGATAATCAATATATGAATAAACGGCGCCGGCGGGACGGTGGGTTACGAACCAGGGACTTCGAGGTTTACGCTGACTCGCCAGTCGGCAGCGCGTTTCGGACTGTATATGTTGAGGTCTCCAAGCCGTATCTTGCGCATGCACTCGATGACGGCATTGGTCTTTTCGTCTCGTGTGACTCGTATTTTATCCTTGTCATGAGGGTTGTCTGTCGGGTAGAACGAGTCTACCAAGTGGAGGTGGGTGTATGCGAGGGGTGTAGAGGGGAAAGAGGGTTGCGCGGACGCGTTTTTGAGCTCGTTGAGGCGCGTATTGAAGTGTTTGTGTTGTTGCTGTGGGACACGCATTGGCGGTGACGAATGCACAGCAGACAGCGGAGACTCACGAGAGACATATTGGATTCGAATCGGATGTCGATGCTGTCTGGTGCAATAACTGGGAAAACAACGACGCGTGGTGAAGGACTGGGCGCGCGGTGCAGATAACTCGGACTCACTGGTCTCTACAAGAACGGGAAGCATCAACCGTTGACCTGAAGCACTATCGCGCAACAGGCCTACCTTTGCCTCGACCTCGACCTTTCCCTGGAGGTCTGGGGGGCGGTTGAGGATGGTGTAGTGAACAAAGTCGGCGATTTCTTTGATGAATTCGTCGAGCGGCTCGACGCCCAGGATGGAGAGGGAAAGCGGGGGCAAAGACATGCCGTTTTCGTGCTCGGCGGAGGACGACTGGCGGGCGCGCTTGTGGGGCGGGGGCGATTCCGAGCGGGGCATAGGGTCAAGGTTAACGTGGATTTTTGTCTGTTGTCACGTGCAAATGACTCGAGATAACAAGACGGCCCGCCGGACCCGGGTTATCGAATCCTGATCTCTCTTAAAGCAGTTCAGATGACCTTTTCTCCAGTCAACCATAACCATGGCCCAGCCAATCCACCCTTCCATGCTCCCGCGCCTGGACCCTGAATACGTCGAGTTTCACAACAAAAAATTGGTCCAGATTGTCCCCCCTCACACCGTTCCATGGACCCCCGCACTTCGCGACGCGCCAACTGTCCCCGGTGGCTCCGATCCGCTTCCTGTCGGCAGCACCGAGGATATTGCATTGACCCACACCAAATTTCGCGCGTTCACCCCCGAGGGCGCGAGCCCAGCGAACGGATGGCCCTGCTTCATCTTCTTCCATGGAGGCATGTACTGTCGAGCCCCTCGGCCTCTTTCTCACGTCTTGTAGGGGGATGGACGTTTGGAAACATCAGCTCTGAGAATTCCTTCTCTACGAATATGTGCAGCCGTCAGCATTTATTAGGAGGCCTCTTGTCTCCATCTCAATATCCCCCTTTAGGCGCCAAATGCGTTGTGCTCTCTGTAGATTATCGTCTGGCACCCGAGCACCGCTATCCGACAGCGGTTGAAGACGCCGTAGAATCGCTCGACTGGGTGATTAAGAACGGGAAATCCAAACTAAACATCGATACCACTCGCATTTCCGTCGGTGGTTCGTCGAGGCACGTATCTCACCTCCGTCTATTCTTTCTCTCACCAAACTTCCAGTGGCGGAAATCTGGCGGCGATCCTCACACTCAAAGCCGCAGAGGCCTCGCCTCCGATCCCTCTTGTATTCCAGCTTTTGATTGTCCCGGTCACAGACAACACCGCGAGCGTAGAAAACCTCTGGGCCGAGAACGCGCTGACCCCGTGGCTCAGCCCAGCGCGCATGCTCTGGTTCCGCGACAATTATCTTCCGAACAAGGCCGACTACACCAAGTGGGACGCGTCCCCATACTTTGCGCCCGACGCGCTGTTAGCCAAGGTGCCGAAGGCCTGGATTGCTGTTTGTGAAGCGGATATCCTGCGCGACGAGGGCATCGCATACGGCAAGAAGCTCACGGCAGTGGGTGTGGAGGCGGAGGTTGAAGTATACAAGGGAGCCCCGCATCCGATCATGGCAATGGACGGTGAGTGAATGCACGAAATAAAATCACAGCACTAATCATGGTTCCTGTTCACCCTTCTCTCGCAGGGTAAAACCCTCATTTTCCAACTGTGCGCCGACTAACCAACTTTGCAGTGTCCTCAAAATCGGAGCCAAACTCGTTTCAGATGCCGCCGCTGCGTTGGCAAAGGCCCTCGGGACCCTCTAGATTCAACCGCGACGTGTGTGGTAAATTAAAGAGTCCGACAATACGATCCGAATGTGAACAGCATATGCTATAATAGTATTATGGAGTACCCAACGTGCGTCTCTTCAACGCCAACGAAGTTGCCTGCGCCTGGTTCATGCTGCTACCAGGCTGCCGCCGCGGGAGATTGAACCCACCCAGCGTCAACGGCGGCTCAAACGGCCGGGGCTGCGGTTGCTGCACTCTCTGGCCGTAGCCGCTCTGCTCATGCGTTTCCTCGCTTCCGTGCGTGGGGCTGCGCGCGGGATACGGCGCGACGCCCAACATCCGCCGCAGTTCCTCGTTCTCCTTCTCCAGCCGCGCAAGCTCGATCTCGCGCTCCAGTGCGTGGTCCGCGCCCGTAACCGTCGGCGCGGTCCACGGCTCGCGCGCGGCGAGCGTCGTCCACGGTTCGCGGTCCTCCACGGGCAGCGGGTCCGGTACGGCGACGGCGACGGCGGGGTCGACCTCAGGCTCTGGCGGCTCGCCGCCCTGCGCGCGGAGCAGCTGGCGTAGGACGTGCGATATGCGCGAGAGCGACTCGTAGACGGTCGTGCTCGACCCGAGATCGTGCGAGTCGCTGTCCTCCTGCCGCGCGAGCAGCTGCGACTCGTACTCGCGCGCCAGCGCCAGCTCGCGCTCTTGCACGTCTTTCTGTGGCAGGGTTAGTAGTCGTCTTTGCGAGGAGTTCGCATTGAGAGCGACGCACGGCTCGATTTCTGAACGTGTCTGGAGAGAGAGTGAGGATGTGTATTGACTGAAAGAGATGGGACGCACTCATAAGCGTCTCGAGCGTCTGCTCGTACTCCCGGATGAGCGCGTTGAGTTGCTTGTTATCGTGCTGCAGCCCGATGTTCTCGAGCGTCATCGCCGAGTTCATGCGCTCGAGCTCGGCATGGTAGAGGTCTGATTATGCTAGCATGATTCATCCATACCGGGAGGGCGGCTGGTCCACGGGGCTGCACGAACCTTTGGGCTTATCGAGATTGAACCTGTAAGCACACGCGTTCAGCGGCGCGTCGATATTGCAGGGAGGCGGGACGCTTACCGACGTAGAACAAAGCCAGTCTGCGCGTGGACTGCTTGCGTCTAGGCCGCCAATGAGTTAAATGAGCAGGCTTTGAGGCAGCAAAAATCACCTTGATGCCGCCCGCCTGTTGGTAGATACCTGCAGAGGCGTCGCGGTTTTGGTTTAGCTGCTCGCTGAGCTCTGCGATCAAAGCCCAGAGCCTGCTAAGATCCTGGTCGGCGTCCAGGATGGTCATGGTGGGCTGCAGCGGCGAGCACGCTCAGCGACTCCGAGAACCTTCCTGATCCGAACCACGGCAATCTCCCATGACCGAAAAAACTCAACCTGATGCCGCATCTTGACCCACCTCGAGACGAGTTCACAAATCCGCAGTCCTGCTGAAGCCAAACGGAAGGCAACTCCGGGCAAGATGACTGATCAATGTCCAGCCAATTTTACCTGTTCTGTGCCTGCAGTTTTACAACTTGGGAGCGATGCGGAATGATCAATCCCGAGACTTGCGATAAATGACGATAAAAATTTCGCATCAGTCGCTGCCCATTTATAACTGCCGCTGATCCAAGCCTGTGCGAGTCCTGGACCTCTTTCAAGTCAAATGAATCTGAAACAGAGATACCACCGTGGTATTGTACTCCTGGATCAGATTCTACTACAGCCTTGCTGAGCCATTTCTGTTTCCCCACCAATACGGTGCGAATGCGCCGTTCATGGTCGCGCCGCCTTTCCTTCCTTCCGGAGACCGCCTTTATCGGGCTCTAAGAATATCGGCATTTCTCAGCATCATGGGGACCTACATTGCAGCGCTGAAGTGATATAAGTACCGCTTACTGGTACTGGTCTCGATGTGCTTAGCGTATTGACCTGCTTTGTAACCCCCCGTGTAATCTGGAACGATGTCTGCTCAGGCTATTCCGACGACGGTGGAAAATCCAATCGCATTGGACTTGTCTGCTTCGTATGGCGCCTTGATTATCGCGGCATACATTTCCTGTGCGTTGTGGGGGATCAATGTCATGCAGACGTGCGTTTTCTCAATATACGACTTTTAAGCAATCCGTGATTGACTTTCAATTCAGTTACATATACTATTGGAAGTCGGTCGTTGCCCGCGTGAAGCCCTGGCCTGCGCTCACAACATATTTCTCAGCTATCCAGACGACTCTTGGCCACTCAAAGCACTAGTAAGAAACGCAATGGGCATACATTTCAGTGGATATTTATTTATGCCACCTACCAGGTCGCGTTCCTCTTGTACGAACATCAGGATATTGTGGCGAATTTGACTATTTGCATTAACTGTCGCCTCATTGCAGAATTATCGACACCGTTCACAAGATACTTATCACTAAAGTCCGTACGTGTCGCCGTCTGCATATACTCCCCTGTCCTCTTTATGACTGGACCGTTTCAGCATGGTTTACCCTGGTTCAAAATTGGGGGCGCGTTTCGGCCATTCTTGCATCTCCACAGTAGGCCTTCAAACCATTCAGCGATTTTCGCAGCAAGCTAACAGTGAAACTAGGGAAGCTCTGGTACGTCGAGAAACATGCACACACCTATTTCGTATTCCCTCATCTCTGATAGCACGAGGCCTGGGTTGGGGCGAGTTTTTGAGCGTGCTTTACCTGTTCAAGCTGACTGTTCGCTTCAGTCAATCATCGTCATTGTTGTCCAGCTGTATTTCTTACGGCGCATCGCCACATGTAGGTTTTCCTTTGTAGGTTCGTCACGGATGATACTTACACGCGGACAGTCGCTTCTACCACCCGCCATGCTCATAGTTGGTGGCTCTGGATCATCTTCATTGTACTCGTGAGCCCTCCGCAGAGTCTCTGGCCAACTCTAGTACTCACCTCGGTCTCTTCCAGGTTGGCCTTGCCATCTCGCAAGTCCGTGAGTAATTATGGTTAAGAATCCGCCGATCATCGACACTAAATGTTTCTGCTGCTACCTAGCTTTGACGGTAGGCAAGTCGCTTCCGATTTCTGTACGAATGCAGTCGCTTACTGTCATGCTCATAGCGTATTGTGTCTTCTCAATCAACAGGAAAAACATTTTCATTCCACTCAACCTGGTCTGTGTTTCTAATAAACACATCAAATACAATGCTTAATGCTGCTTGTCCAGCGCATTAAAAGGGCGGGGCTCATCGCCGCCGCGGTTGTGGACTTTGTTATTGCAGTGGCCATGCTTTTCCTGCTCAAAGACACGGATGCTGCCGACCGGCGCTTGTTCAGGTCCAAGAGGTCAGCGGGTGCGGTATGACTTGACACAGTACACTCAACTCAGCCATCTTCAGGACCTCGAGAACCATCCGCCGCTTAACGGTCATTATTGTAAACACTGGACTAGTGACTGCCGTCGTTGCTATAATTTCCCTAATCCTTGTGAGTGGCCTCCTTTCCTCCTGCGAGAAAGCCGCGTAACTTACCGGTTGCACCAAGGACGAGACCGCCAGCGGGACAGACTTCTGGACCGCCATCGCGCAGTACCCGCAATGCTCGATCTACCTCTCGGTGTTCCTCGCCAACCTGAATGCGCGGCACTACATCCGAGGCGAAGGCGAAGGCGACAACGCAGTGACGGTTTCAAACATCGAGGCTATACGCTTTGCCAGTACGCCCGCACCGCAACGCGATGTGGAGGCCAGTCTAGCCAGCGGGACGAACCCGCACATCGTGCTCAGCTCCGGTGCAAACTCGAGTGGTGAAGACACGGCGAATGTAAGCGTGTTGCGAGCAACTGCGTTCCCGGCTGACACGTACTTTACAGGACTCGACCCTCGAAAAGCACTCTCGTCCGGTCCGAGGGGATTCTGAATTCTCAGTCCAAGGCGACAAGACGAAGGCGGCGCAGTGAGGTAATGATGACCAACTACATGTACTAGCCGACTGTTACTTTCTACACATTCTCTCGTTCATATGTATCTACTCCGTCTACCACACGAACTACGGGTTGGATCGTTTTAGCATGACAGAACTTTCATATTTACTGCGTCTCTGACTAGTCTCTCTTGACAGACGCTTTATCGTTTCTAGCTCGTTCCTCGCTCGATAAAGTCTCTGACCAGTGGAATCGACTCGGAATTCAATATCTGATGAGTGACTATTGGACCATCGGCTTCCTCCGTTCTCCTCCTTCCTCCACCACGGTGAGGTATATAAAGCACCATCATGTTCGCAGTCGAGAAACAAGCGCGCTATAAAAAGCCATCTGCGAGCGTAGGCCTTCCGTCTCGTTCCGTGCGCTTTCTGTCGCTCGATGTCCGCGTCAAAGCTCCCGCCGCCTGAACGCGTCGGTTCGTTCAGTGAGAAATGGCCGCCAAAACCTACCTGGAAAGCCCCCGAGGACGTTCCGGACCTCACAGGTCAGATTTTCCTCGTTACAGGAGGCAACGCGGGCATTGGGAAGGAAACCTGCCGTGTGCGGCTATTTGCTTGCTTGCTCGCTCCCTTCTGAGCTTTGGGAACAGGTTCTTGTGGCTCGCAATGCCAAGGTGTACCTCGCCGCGCGCTCAGAGGAGAGGGCTCGCGTTGCTATAGATGATATCCGCCAGAGCACCGGAAAATCAGACATCCATTTCTTGCAGATTGACCTTGCCGACCTCCCTTCCATCAAGAAGGCTGCAGAAGAGTATATCTCCAAGGAACAGGAGCTGCATGTTCTCATTAACAATGGGTGCGCCGCACAGGATCTAGTCTCTGGATCGCCTGCTGACCTTGTCGGTCGCAGAGGTGTTCTATACGCTCCTGCTATTGGTCCCAAAACCGCGCAGGACTACGATATACAATTCGGAGTGAACGTCCTTGGTCCGAACTACCCACCGCTTTTCCTTGCAGCATCTACTCATCCACCTTCTTTTGACGCAGGTCACTACTTCCTTACCCAGCTTCTGATGCCCACACTCCTGCGCACTGCGAAGGGCGAGGTCTCTGGCACTCCGCGCCGTGTGCGCGTGGTAACTGTTTCATCGGACGCGCATGAAGCGACCGCGCCGAAGCAAGGAATCGTCTGGGAATCTCTTCAGAAGGGCGACGCGGCGATGCGCGCGCGGAAGAAGCTTACGGGGACTGGCCTGTATGGTCAGAGTAAACTGGCATGTCCGTTCCCAACTGTGGCTAGATAGATATTCACGCGACGCGACAGGGAAATGTCCTGATTTCCTCCGAGCTGGCACGACGATACGGCGACCAGGGCGTCGTGGCCATCTCTCTGCATCCCGGTGCGTGCAGTTGTCAATTATGCCCCTTCCATATCTCATTGCAATATTTTTCTAGGGGGCGTCAAGTCAGAGCTGTTGCGCAACGTGCACCCCGCCATTGCCTGGATAGTCGAGAAGATACGCATATACCCGGTCTCGTTGGGTATCATAACATCTCTGTATGCAGCGACCTCGGAGGCAGCCCTCGAAATGAACGGAGAGGTGACTGTGGCTCTCGCTCGGTTGGCAATAAATGGCTGACAGTCTTTGCCGCATAGTACTTGACTGCTTGGGCGCGACGACAGGTTCCAAGTAAACATGCGCAGAACCGAGAGATGGCAGAGAAACTGTGGAAATGGTGCGAGGAGCAGATTTCCGGTCTCTGAAGTTAGGGGTACCTTTCCAAATGGTATTATTTTCTCGCCGCTGGCGGTTGTATTGCCTCACTTGCTCGGCATTGCTGCATGAAAGTAGTATATTCGCCAGTTCCGTACCACTGCCTCCCTCTTGATAAGTAGCTATCCCACTGGTGAGTCGTATATGTCAGACGACGGTTCCGAATTATTGATGTCGTTAATTCGTCACTAACAATTATATTTTCTCACAAACCACTGGCCTCGAGTTTTCAATGGTTTCTCTTTCTGAACAGAAACAGGATGTCATTCGTGGTATCATGGTGGGTCCGATGTAGACACCGGCGTTCAAAAGTTGACCTGTGTATCGTGCAGTCTCGCGCAGTCGAAAGCAAAACTCTGCCGGCCCTCTTCTGCGGGATAACGGACCGAAATGGAGAAATTTTCATGCACCAGGCAGGCCGGAAAATTGTCGACGATCCAACCAGCGAGCCTCTCGACGAAGATGCTGTCTTCTGGCTATGCAGCCAGACCAAGCTCATCACTTCAGTGCGTGGTTCCGATCCAACTTCCACTTCCAAGTCCCATTAGCCGAGTCTTATCTTGGAGATCGTCGATCAGATCGCCGCTCTGCAACTTATCGAACAGGGGAAAATCCAGCTAAGCACGCCCGTGAGCGAGATCCTCCCCGAGCTGGCCAATCCGATTATCGTAACTGCACGCGATGCCAATGGAAAACCCAGTGCTACTGCGCCCGCCAAGAACCCCATTACCTTTGGGCAGCTGCTCAACCATACAAGCGGTATGGAATACAACCTGGATGGTGCCCGATACACGCAGGCAACCAAACATGCCTATAGCAAGGATGAGGATTCATCAACTTTCTTCCGCCTCCACCAGGTCTCGTGGCCAGCGCCTTCCCATCTGTTGATTGGCAATTGCCCAGTATGTTTCTCAAACTAGGCATTTAATAGGGCTCTTTCCCGGGTGAACTTTTGAAATTTGAACCTGGGACGGACTGTGAGTACCCTCTAGTACTTATAGGGTCTAATTTCCCTCATTCCCCCCGATTCTCAGTTGCCTACGGGAATTCCACTGAATGCGTCGGGTTCATCGTCGAGCGACTGTCTGGTAAATCTTTGGACCAGTATTTGTAGGTGCCCCACACTCCATGCAAGACTGAAAGCCTTGCAACATCGTATTACAGCAAAGATCACATATTTTCGCCCCTGGGAATAACCTTCGCTTCGTTTCGCTTGACACCAGATCTCAAAGAACGCTTGTTGCCTTTGTATATTCGCGACTCAGAGGACAAACTTGCAAGGTGGATTAGTAAACCTCCAACCATCAACCAAGACCCGGAGACAAGTGATTCGCCTCTTCCTACTTATATGTGCATCCATTTACCCTTTCCACCGAGTCCTACATTTCGGGGGAGAAGGACTCTACTCGTCGCTGAAGGACTATCTCGCAGTGTTGCGCCACTTGCTACAAATGAAAGGTATCTTGTCTGTGATCCCAGCAGTGGACGTCCTAAAAGCATGCGGCAGAGGGCACGGCGACCAATCCCATCTTGAGTGGCCCCTCCGTCGCAGCCATCTTCGAACCCACACTTGACATTCCCGCGTCTGAGACACTGGCCAAAATGTTCGGCCTGCCTGTGGGCTCGGCGCAATTCAGTAGAGCGCTAATGTTGCAAACCGTGGATCTCCCCGGACGGCGCAAGAAAGGCACCGGCTCTTGTGAGTTCTATGTATTCCGATGTGTGCCTCGGATTTCTGACGCAATCGCAGGGGCCGGCTGGGCGTGCACATCCTATTTCGTCGATCCGGAAGAAGGACTTGCGGTGGTGTTCGGAACGCAACTCATCCCTACTGATGGCTGGGATCGGGCGTATCAGAGGTTGTGGCTCGAGGTCGAGGAAGCCATTTATGCAGGCTTACAGAAGTAAAACTCAGGACAATCCAAAGTTTAGTTTGTACTTTTAAATTTCGTGTAATATCGAGTGCACTCATCGGGCATTTATCAAGCGAGGTACGAGCTAGAATTGATAAAGCGTCTGTCAAGAGAGACTACAATTTTCGGCCGAAAGTCTGAAAGATCGTCGATCCCACATTGCGGGTCCGAGATATGTGGGTCCACATTGACTCCTTCTGCTGCTTAAAAGGTATTCGACAGACACCTCATTAACATGCCCGATCCCATGCCCGATCCCAACTTGAAATCTAAATCCAGTGATTCCGCCTCTTCGACCTGATCTTACAGCTGGCGCGACGACTGGCCACAGGACTTGGATGGCAGTGGACCCGGATTGCTCGAAAAACTTACAAGCAAGGAAGCACCGCTCTTCCGGTTCAGCGTACAGGATATTTTTAGCGAGGTCGAGAAAAATATCGGCTGCCACATTATTGGAGTTCCCTGGGCTGGCAGCGGCGCCAATTATTTTGTGAGTACTGCAACGTCAAGATATAGCTGGGTGACTGAATTTCGCGACCAGGGAATACACGTTGAACTCGACAATGGGAAGGATGCATTACTACGCGTACGGCGCTCGGATGTTAATTGGCCAACATACCGTGGCTTTTCTGTTTCCGAATTGGCCGTCGACGTCGAGTTCGAGGCTGCCACCTATCACCTTCTCCGCGCGAACCAGGAAATTTTAGCCTCGAAGCTTCTGTACCATCGTGGGAGTCAAGATCGCGAGCTGGAAACATGCAAGTTAACAGTATCAAGTCCAAATGAAATTGGGCTCACTCTTTGGGCTTGTCCGTCCGGCCACACATTGTTAACTCCTTCAGCTTTCTCAAAGACAAAGAGTGGTCTCCCAACTAAGTCTTGGGGAATTTCAGCGAGGTCCTGTTCATTTCGCTGCAGCTGTACAGGCAGTGTGCACGCATAAGAGCCGCTCTTTTCCTCTTCGAAATCCCGCTCGATTTTGCCAAGCTATGGCTCCCTCAGTGTCTGCCGAATCCAAAGGTTAAACCTGGTGATGTTGAACCAACTCGGAATTTCGCCATCCATTTCTTAGTGTCGAAAGTGGAAGAAGTGATCAAGAACGAAGGCGACATGATCGGTTGGGAATCTGACCACAATGTCGTCGGCCCGATTGCTGCCAGTGCCAAACAGTCTCTTCATCGACTGATTCCCCTCATTTTCCCGGTCGAGGAGGAATACGGGGATCTCTACCGTCTAGTCCTGGAACACGGCGATTTCGGGATCCACAACATGTCAATCAAAGACTCGGACACGCCCGCAGTGACCTCGTTGTACGACTGGGAAACAGGCTACGTCGTTCCCGCCCTGTTTTCAGACCCCAAAATCATCACTCACGTCGACTTCGAACTCAATGGGCACGGTTGTCCTGTCCTCTCCCGACTGGTGGATAACCCCACTGCAGAGCACGTTGCCGAATATGAAGGATACGCGGAGCATTATTTCAAGGTAGCAGTTCTTATGTACTCGTTTTATCAATTTCACTCATTGTTGTTCAGATCCTGAATGAACACGCTCTGAAATACATCCCTGCAATCAAAGCCGGAAAAGATGCTCGTCATATTTGGGCCGCCCTGAGGGCTTGAAGAGTCGATGACCCTGAAGGATATTTTGGACAGTTGGGATCTTGGGCTGATCGTCGGTGGCGAGAACTTGGAGTATAAATGGCTACAATCATCGAAACAAATGTAGCAATGATCCCATTCGACGCGTCCACTAATTACTCTATGTACGACGCGACGCTACGCCCGAATTGTCGCAGCCTAAGATCTTCATCCAAACTTCAGCCACGCCGTCTTCTTCACATCCCACCTGCATCCCGTTGTCGCGCAAAATAAAATATTCTCGTCCCGGAGTTTGCACAACAGCCAAAGCACTGTGCAGTGCACGTCGCAGCCCCGCGCGCATCGGCGCGGTAAAGTGCAGGCTCTCCACGTGGTGATGTCTATCAGGAATTCAGCGCATTGTGGGGGTACGAGTAGCAAAGAAACGTACGCAGGAAGAAAGAGGTTGACTTTCGGGCTGGCCTTGACCCGCGCAGGCACACCCTCGGGAAGGCCCGCGAAATCTTGAGCCATCTGCATGGAGGACATCCACCGTCCGCTCAGGCTGTACGTAATTGAGAAACCGACAAGCAAGTGCATCGCTGGGACCAACGCACCTATTGCCGACGACACATGCGAAAATGTAGCGCTCCGCCGTAATGCGCTTTGCTACCCCCGTCTCGCCTTCACCCTCAATGCGCTTCAGCCACAACCGACTAATACCGAGCAAGTACTCCTCTGCGGACCGATTCGAGTCAGGCCGCATGATGTAATTGAATCGAACTAACCGTGATTCGTCCAGCTCAGATAGTCAAGCAGCCGCGGCGCGGGCAAACCGTGGACCGACGCCCGGTGGGCGATGTACGCAGCCCAGTCAGCGCGCACCGGGAGTCCGGGCGATGCCGAATCTGTCGTCGCCGTCAACACTTCGCATGTGGATTCTAGGACGTAGAAGGATTCCGTCGAGGCGGCGGAATGGCGAACGGTGATTGTCCAGACCTCGTCTTGTACGAGCTGCTGGGCGTCGACGATCTGGCCCTCTGTCCAGCCCTTCCCATCTTTCCCGCCACCCACGGAGACTTGGAAGAACAGCCGCGTGAGCAGAAATCTGACACCACCAGGTCAGCGCTTTTAATGCAGTCGTTTCAACGAAAGGGGAAACCTTAGAGCGATGACTATTTGCCTTTCGTGGTCAGGTGACGTCCATAGGTGTTCGGAGATCGGATTGGTTGTACTGCTGGGGAAGAGGCGACCCAAGAAAGAGGATGTGTATGTTTGTTTCCGGGCGGACAACTCTTGCATTCTCTGCTTTAGATACGGCCACATATTGGTCATCGCTTGAGGGTACTTCACGAGCATCGCCGATAATCGTTTCCCTGCGAAAATTCGGGCTAGGCGGTGGAATGCCGATAGGTAAACTACAGCACACACATGAAACGCTGTATGCAAGATAGCTCGAAAGCACGTCACCTGCGTACCGAAACATGCGCGACACTAGCACACAGTTTCTCAAGTCTTCCTCGGCCACGAAACTCAAAAGCAGGGAAAACCGAGGCACGCGCTTCCGTTGAGATAACGAGGGAGGTAGAGTTATTGTGGACAGGGAGAATGGCGGTGGCGAGGTGGGTAAATCCAAATGATATAAAGTCTCGACTATAGAGGATTTGGCGACTGTCGGGACTGTGCCGGAACTAGGTGGTGGTGCGACGGCGAATGTAGGAACGGGCGACTTGTTAGCACGCACAACTAGAGGCACGAATCGTTTCTGTGCTACCTTTGGAGGCACTTGAGGCCGTTTGACAGTGTCATATGTAAGGACAGGAGGTTGGACGATAGCTGAGGTGGCTGGTGTTGTTGTTCTAGGAAACACGAATTTGGATGTTACGTGAGGTTTCGATGAAGGAAGCAGGGCGACTTTTTGCTTCTTTGCGGGTGGAGGATCAGTCGGAGTGAGAATTGAAGGCCGTTTCAACACGGTAGGACTGGGGTTAGGAAGCTGAGCAGCTGGTTTTTCTTTGGGCGGAATAAGAACGCCAGTCTCGCCGATATTCGGCATCGACGTGGTCTGCACTCGGGCAGGGACTGTATCAGCGACTTCGGTTGCTGTAGACGACGGAATGGAAACTGTAGGGGTGATCATAGTCGTCTTTTTCTTCTTCTTCGGTGCAGCTGTGGTAGATGGAGTGATGGCGTTATCGACAGCTGCGTTTGTAGCCGCCTCAGCGGTACTTTTCCATGGCTTCTTCGACGCAGCAGATATGCTTGCTGTCGACGGATCATCCACATTATTTCTCTTCTTCGATGCAGATGCTGTCGGTGGAGGGGTGGTATCAGGAGGAGCAGCTGGATTCAATGTCGGGGAATCGGCAGTAACCTTCTTCTTCTTTGACGGAGCACTGCTCGACGCAGATGTCGATGGAGGGTTGGTGTCAGGAGCAGCCGTATTTATTGTAGGCGGATCGGTGTTAACCTTCTTTTTCTTGGGCGGAGCACTACTGGCCGACGTAAATATTGTCGATGGAGGGGCAGTATCAGGAGCTGCTGGATTTAGTGTCGGCGGATCGGCGGTAACCTTCTTCTTCTTTGGCAAATTCGCACTGGCAGATACGGATGATGCAGGGATAACAGGAGGTAAAGCTGGGTCCTGAACAAGCCTCTGAGGAATAGCAGGGACTTTGAATACGTCAGTAGAAGTTGACGCCGCTGGAGATTCATGCGATGCGGGTGGATTCTTTCGCTTCTTGGGACGCGGTTTGGATCCTGATTCAGCAGGGTTCTTGAACGACTGAGGATTCTGGATCGGCGGCCGCGAAGGACTCGCAGTAGGAGCGGTCTGCGTCGGTGGAACCTGAGATTCAGAAGAATCAGAAGAAATGGTATCTGAAGCCGGCGTCGCCGTTGGAGCACTGGCTGTGCCGAGCAACTTTTGGATGAGGACATCCTTGGCGAGTTTCGAGTAGCCTGTTATCTTCTTCTCCTTGCACAAAGTTTTCAGTTGTGCGACAGTCAGCTTTTTGAGCTCGGCTTCGGTGGACATGGCGGTGAAGGAAGAGTTTAGTGAACAAATACCAGCGTCGATCGATCAAGACGACCATGTCCTCTAAGTACAACAGCCAGCTTCATTACTCATCTCTATCGCCTTAAGAAGTGTGTGCCCAATTCGCCTGAAATCCATACGCGTCGGACACGCAACACCGTCTAAACAACCTAACGAGCTAATTCCCTGGAATGCGGGATAGACGCGAGTGATTCGCTGTGAACATATTTCCGTGGTTCATTCGCAAGGATGTCCCCGCCGAGTCAATACTAGTCATTGAGAAGGCAGGCCGGCGTCGAACGGGCCCGACGTCGCTGTTCGGAGCCAGAGCCTGGGAGATTGATTTGAGTCATGTGGTGCCATTAGAAAATTGTTGGATAACACTGTTCTTGTGTTCGCCCCTTCACTTTCACGATTTTGAAGGAAGCTTTCCCTTAACGAACCCCATACCCCCCCACTTCTATTCCCATGTAAGCAGCCCTCTCTTATCGCGACTCCCCACCCACTCTGACCGTCGTCGTTACCCTAGCATGCGCGAGATTGTTCATCTGCAAACCGGCCAGGTTCGTCGCCCCCAGTTCGCGTCTTCTGGACTCCTGGCTCACTTTTACTCTCTCTCAGTGTGGTAACCAAATTGGTACGCGTTCAGTGGATCCAGAGATTGCCAGCCCTTTGAGTATGCGTCCCAGGAACCAGATTTTGGGAGGTCCTCTCAGAGGAGCACGGTCTCGATCAGACTGGGCTCTACACGGCCACCAGGTGAGACGCTTAAACATCCACCTCCTGCATATCTGACCCTCTGCTATCAGTGACCAGCACATCAGCGACCTCCAGCTGGAGCGCATATCGGTATATTACAACGAGGTTGGATCCGCCAAGTATGTTCCGCGTGCTGTCCTCGTAGATCTCGAACCAGGAACCATGGACGTCATCCGCTCGGGTCCTCTCGGTTCTCTTTTCCGCCCCGACAACTACATCTTTGGCCAAAGTGGTGCGGGCAACAATTGGGCCAAGGGCCGTGAGTGGCGCTACTTTTTTAAAATTTTCCTGTCACACGTTGCTCAATCCATCGATAGATTACACTGAGGGGGCCGAGCTTGTGGACTCGGTCCTGGATGTAGTACGCCGCGAGGCCGAGGGCGCCGATTCGCTGCAAGGTTTGTTTCGATGCGCACTCGTCCACATCCATCTCATCCTATCCTTAGGTTTCCAAATCACCCATTCGCTTGGTGGAGGGACTGGATCCGGGATGGGCACCCTGCTCATTTCTAAAATCCGCGAGGAATACCCCGACCGCATGATGTGCACATTCTCCGTCGTGCCATCGCCCAAGGTGTCGGACACAGTTGTTGAGGTGCATCTCGCTCCGTGCTGCTACCTAGAGTCGATGACGAATCGTATGGCTTGATAGCCCTACAACGCAACGCTATCTGTCCACCAACTTGTGGAGAACTCGGACGAGACCTTCTGCATCGACAACGAGGCATTGTACGACATCTGTTTCCGGACGCTCAAGCTGCAGACACCTACCCACGACGACCTCAACGGGCTGGTTTCCAGCGTCATGTCGGGTATCACGACCTGTCTCCGCTTCCCTGGACAGCTCAACTCCGACCTGCGCAAGCTCGCCGTGAATCTTGGTGAGTTTTTTTCGCTATCTCCGAGACTCCTGTTCTGATAGACTCCCAGTTCCGTTCCCCCGTCTCCACTTCTTCATGCCTGGTATTGCCCCCTTGACGCCCACCGGCAGCGCGCAGTATCGTGCCGTCTCAGTGCACGAGCTCACGCAGCAGATGTTCGACTCCAAGAACATGATGACCGCTGCCGACCCCCGGCACGGGCGCTTCCTCACTGTGAGAACGCATCTGCGCGATTATTGCCCTCAGATGCTTACCCGAGCCTAGGTCGCCGCGATCTTCCGTGGTAAGATCTCCATGAAGGACGTCGAGGAGGAGATGCAGAAGATCCAGAAGACCAACTCGGCGTACTTTGTCGAGTGGATCCCGAACAACGTGCTCTCCGCTCACTGTGACATCGCTCCCCGCGGACGCAAGATGGCCGTGACGTTCATCGCCAACTCGACTGCCATCCAGGAGCTGTTCAAGCGCGTCAACGACCAGTTCACCGCCATGTTCAAGCGCAAGGCGTTCCTGCATTGGTACACCGGCGAGGGCATGGACGAGATGGAGGTACGCGCAGCTCGCTCTCGTCTTACGATCGCAATGCTGATCCACCTCGCAGTTCACGGAGGCCGAGTCGAACATGCAGGATCTGGTTGCGGAGTACCAGCAATACCAAGACGCTACGTGAGTGTTTTCTGCCAGTGTTGTGCCCGAGCCTTGGACTTATGCATCGCGCAGCGTCGACGAGGAGATGGAGTACGAGGGTGGAGAGGAGGAGCCCCTCGAGGAGTAGATTTTTTGCCTTGGACTTCCAACTTGATTCATTCTTTACGATACCGGGTACGGATTTGCTCTTAATTTATTAAAAGACTAGTCCATGCTCCGATCATTCCGGACGCTCTTCAAGTCTCCGACTAAACAGCACAGTGCCCAACAACTCAGTGGGTTGAACGTTGGGCGCATGAGGGCAACGCCGCGAGTGGTGCTCGGACGCGGAGCGTCGGTTCCAAGTTCAACAACAACAAATAAGTAGATTCTGTAGAAGCCCGTAAACGAATCCAAGTATAACAACACTTGAATGAGCTAGGGAGTCGCACTCGAAGCCTTGTACCAGGGGAACTCTCGCGCCTCGCATACTCTACCCCCCGCGCGGCCTACCAACTGCTCTAACACAGATAATTCTTTCCCGCTCCGCACCCACGACAAAAAGACCCACTGCCCTGCCCTTCGATAGTCGTGGGTCAGTCTGTCGACCACGAAATCATCAGGCGGCGCTAGCGCGGCCCAGTTGACGAAGAAGTAGTGCACACCGCGCGCCTCCGGAATGTGCTCCACTTCCTTGAAGTCTGTGCACGGCATATTGGGATCTGCGATTCCTGCGTCGTCGGCCAGCTGCTGCGCTCGCGCGTCGGCCGCTGCCCGGGCAGTGAAGAGGCGATAGAGTGCACGCATTTCTGCGGCGGTGGCAGTCCCAGCGCGATACTGCTGAACGAGACGGAGGAGTCTCTGGCGCGCGGCGGTGCCGAGGTAATGCGGTCCGGTCCGGTCCCACTGGTCCACGAAGGGTTGCAGCATGGCGGGGGATACCACCGGTGTGGCGTCGTCTGCAGCTTTCAGGGACGTTAGCCATTCTGTATCCGAGTCAGAGTCGTCGGGGTCCGAATAATCCGAGTCAGGGTCGGCGTCAACGGCATGAACTCCTCCCTTCAACTGCCCCACGGCCCTATAGCCGGAATGATTTATCGCCTCTCGGGGAAGCGACAGTTGCCTCAAGATGAATGTTAGTGTCATCTTTACTCCCCAAGATCGCTGGCCAACCCGTCTGCGTATTGTCGGGGATTGTTGGCAAAAAACTGTGTATCATCGGGACATCGTCCGGAGTGCTGTTATGCGTCGTGTAAGAAACGGCCTCCACGACGTTGGGCAGATTCGCAGCAGCAATGTGCTGGTCATGGCTTTCGATGGAGAATCTTGGAGGCTCTTCACCGGCTTCAAGCGGTTGAAGTGAATGGGGGAGGGGGGGAGAGAAGTGATTGGCCAATCCGGGTGTTTTCAGATCTGGGTGGAAAGTGAAGCCATGGGTGTTGGCGGCGAGTTCAACTGACGAAGAACAGAGGGGGCTGCCCCATGACCTGTCCGAATCGGATGGCGTAGGCCCTGTCGACTCTTCAGCTCGGCCGGCCGCGAATAAATCCCAGTGTTTGCTGGCCCAGTATTCGGCGAAGCAACTGTTGGAGATCACGCTGACGCGACCCCTGCAGGATTCCTTCTGGAAGATATCCTCCACATCTGCCCGCGTCACCCAGCATCTTTGCCCATTTGTGCTTTCTCCGCATTCCATCTTGCCAACCTTAGACTCTCTGTCGAACCCGCCATGCCCGAAAAGGAGTATGACGAGCTGGTCCCCTGGTTTGAGGCTGTGCGCTTGGTGCAGGATTGATTGTAGGAAAGCGATCTTCAACCGCCCACCGGTGAAGGTCACTCGATGGCAATAGAACTTCTCTAGGGGTAGTTCGAACCGGGAAGACTGGGCAGGGCCGTCCAGGAGCATATGAGACGACGTCGGCTTGTCCAACTTTAGTCGTTGAAAAGCTTCTACAATGTCGAATTGGCAAAGCCACTGCTGGTCCATAAGTGGGGTGTCGTCACTTGCTAGCAAGCAGTGCGCTTGCACGAAATCTGCTATGAACCACAGATTCTCGAGAATATGGTCGGAGTCGCCTGGGGGGGTCCCAAGAAGGGCGGTGACACAGACGCTGGAACGAGACACGAGCGAAAAGGGGTCTGATGGCAGAAAATGTCTTTACGTCATAGCCTTAGGTTGCACATATTGCTTTGAACGTGCTAATGGGAGACGTCGACATATTGTTGGCGGATTCGATAGGAATCGAAATCCAAGGACGCGAGAACCTATTAACACCAAAAAAAAACCAGAAAATCATGGATACAGAAACCTACCGAAAACATCCCAGTTCACCCCATTTCAGCAATATGTAGGAGCGAGCACGCTTCGAGCGCTGCCTGGGCTCAGACAACAATTCTGCCTATGTGTTTCCAGCGTGGCGGCAGGAGCCGTGGCTTCAAGTTCCGTTAAGAGATGAAGCGACAGGGAATACATGTAGTAGATGCGGCGTACCTGTTGACTCAGGCGCGTACAAAATGTACAACACACGAGCATCAATTTTTGTCGCGTCTGTACACGAGAGACTATTCAACAGAACTTACTTATTTCCTCGAAATTCGAATCCTCTTACGGAACGCCGCGGCAGCTGCACACGCAGCGCGAGGCGCGAATTCGTACCCCACGGGACGTAGGCAGCTTCTGATGCATAGGAAAGATAGTTACACTGGCCGACGGTCCAGGGCTCACGGTAAACCCGTGAAATAGTGCATGCGATACTAGAGGAAGCCGAAGAAAGGTACAAAATGGATGGAGCGAAAGCCCAGTGCGAGGCCCTGGGAATTACTTGCGAGAAAAGGCTCGTGCTTTGCACAGTAGTGTCGCCCGAGGTGTTGCTGGAACAGTGGAACTGGAGAGGACTCGGCAGGCTAATGCGGCCGCCGGATAATGCCGGGGCCAACTTGGTTGGCCGAGGTTGCCGAAGTCTTATTTCTCAAACTTCTATATAATCCTGGATTGATCCTGGATACCCTCTTCGCAGTTCCCGCCAAAATCTCTATCACGCGTGGAAAGCCCTTTCGCGCGCGCTAAAATCTCTTTCGCGCGTGCAAAAACATGTTTTGTACTAAGGAAATAGACTCGTAACCAGTCTGCCTACAACTGTCAAAAATGTGGCAGGCACTTTGCCGTAGGCAGACTGGTACTATTCGGACCAAACACAAGGCACGGGCAGGATTTTGATGCCATCCGCCCTGGGTTCAATTTAACTCTATTACACAAAATGCAAAGAGATGGAAGGTTTCAATCCTCCTTTAACTAAATTCTGTCTCCTCAGAATTATCCGTAGAGATCTGAGCGGCCTGTACACAAGACTCAAAGTTACATCAAAATTGATGGCAAGGCTCAGCCACCGTGATGCCGTGATCGGCACCGCCCAAAAAATTCAAACTCAGGCCCGTCTCAATTGACAGCTCTGAACAGTACCAGTCTGCCTACGGCAACAGTGCTCGCCACATTTGTTGCACTCCGTAGGCAGACTGGTTACGAGTCTACTAAGGAAACCCAACGGAAACGCGCCATACATATGTGGAATGAACTCAAGGGCGAACCAGTGGCAAATAATCCCACAATTCCGCCGCGTGGGTCAGAGGTGCCACAACGTAGCGATTGCGGAGGGAGCGAAAGCGAGTAAAAATTCCCTGCAGGATTTTGTGGACATCCACCCAGTAGGAAATTTGGACGCCACGGTCCCAATGGGACATGGGAGGGTTTCAATTGCGCGGAGGGGTTAAATAAGAGGACGATGTGCCTCAGTCTCGATTCGCAGGAAGGATCGAACGTGCCGACCCGGCTTGCCCAAATCTGGCCGCCTTCTTTCAGCAGGGTGCTGTTGGATGCTGTAGGATGCTGTGCGCAGTCCCTTGTTCCCTCTCTCTACTTACCCTAAAAATGTTGTTAACGTTCGCACTCGCCTACGGCTCTTTCGGCGACCTCCTGGAAACAGCGAAGCTGGTCGCGAAGATCGTCGCATTCCTCTGTAATGGGCGGAAGCTGTCGCAAGAGCGCGGCGCACTTGTGGCGGAACTGGAAACTCTGAACGATCACCTCACCACCCTCACGTTCGTCGCATCTAACGTGCACATCAATCCCTCGTGCACTCGCTCCCTCTCCGTCGTCACGGGCATCCGGTCCGAGGTCGAATTATCCCGCCTGCTCTTGATTCCGTTCCTCAATAAACTCAGCGCGCCGAGGGGGCTTTTTAGCGACATCGTCCTGGCTCTCACTGAAGAAAGCCGGTTGGCGAAATTCAGAAAGGAAATATCCCGGCCTCTCAACACGATTCGGACTCTCATGGTAACGTTAAATCTGTTGGTTCGCCGGCCGTGGTCTCGAAATCAGCACTGACACTGTCCAGGGTTGCATCGCAGGGGATCAGTGCTCAGCTCCTAGGGGCGATATCACAACTGGAACGAGTGCAGAATGTGGGCTCACAAGTTCTGGCAGTTGGAGATAAAATGGACCTTTACGGAAAGCATCTCGCTGCAATCTATGATGCAGTCGTGAAGGCCCCCATCGCGAAGGCTGGTGGGGCAGCCGTGAAGCTCTCCATTGCGATGACTCCTCCTTCCCCTCCTCGAGAACTTCCTGCCGAACTTCCTAACGCGAGGCCGGGTTGGCAAACATGGCACACCTCTCGAAACCGGGAACATGAGGAACCACTACCTTCTTCCTCTGGTCCTCCTCCTCGCCCCTCCGGTCCTCCGCCTCGCCTTGACATACCAAGCTGGGCGACCTGGGAACGTGAGAAACCATTTTATTTTACTAGCTACCACTGATGTCTTTCAGCCGAGAAACCAGGCGGACCAACAGCTACGCAGCGCACGTCTCGAAAGCGAAATATGCCTCGTCTTGAGATCGAAAGCTGGGTGACCTGGCGACGTGCGAAACCATTTTATTTTATTTTACCAACTGCGACTGATGTCTTGCAGCCGATCCTACACTGATACCGACACCTTCGTCCTCCGAACCCCGGTTTCTGGTGCCTGACAGTGGTAGTCCTGGATTGTTCGGTCCAAGGTCGTCCTTAGATAGTCCTGGACCGTTCGCTTCAAGGTCGTCCCTAGATTCTCTACAAGGCTGGGCGACCTGGCAACGTGCGAAACCATTTTATTTTATTTTGCCAACTGCCACTGATGTCTTGCAGCTGATCCTACACTGATACCGACACCTTCGTCCGCTGAACCCAGGTTGCTTGTGCCCGACGATGGTAGTCCTGGGTTGTTCGGTCCAAGGCTGTCCCTAGATTCCCTACAAGAGACAATGCGTTGGTAGTGCGCGTTATACCGTCTACCTCCGGTTAAGCGCGAGAATATAATGCACTTGGGTGGTTAACTTGCGGCCATGTATGCTCTCATTAGCACTTGGACTCGGAGATCAATTTAGCTCCAACATCGAAGAGCACGCGGTGTGCTCGTTTTTCTGCGGCTGACTACTGTTGACCGGTCGGTGACGAAGTGAACGAAGTCACCGTCAGAAACTTCGAGCTTAATTCAACTTGATGCATGCTTGATGCGTCGGCATTTTCCGGGTTACTCCTAAAATGGCAAGTCTCTTGCCTTATCGGTAAACCCCTGTCTTACCTCTCCTGACTAATTCACCGCCAGTGACAGTGAATTACATGTATGATTCCAGGCTCCCACTCTCTACCACTAGCCATTGGCTACCTTGAATTCTACATTCCCCGCAACTTCACGCTGCGCCTCGGACTCGGCGGCGGAAGCCCGAGGGCCGCGCAAAAAAAAATGAGCCAAGTGTACCAACCACAACCCAGGAAGGGAGAGTCCCGCACCCTGGGCGCCACCTGCAGCGACCACATCTGGGCCTCGAAGTGTGCTCGGTTTTTGGCCATCGCCGTCGTCAACGCGTCCATCGCCGCCGCCAACGCGTCCATCCGCTCTCAACGCCACCACATCAGGGGACTCCTATTTTTTTTTTTTTTTTGGACTCAGATTTATTTCGCCTCTACTACTTATAGTACGGTAGCGATCCTTCTATACTATTTGTTAACGACCCGGGGTGTTCGAATAATAACTAATGGAGGGGGGGGGGGACTCCTATTAGCCTCGCTGGTGTCCGAGGCGGCGTGCCCTCCGGATACTGCTTGTTGCGCCGTGATGTTGACTGTTCGTTTTTTCCTCTTGTGCACAAGAAGAGGGAGTACTTTGCTTAGGGCATTGCCCCTGTCTCTCTTTTTCCTCTCTCGAAATACATCGTGAATACGATGATAGGGGCAATCGGAGTCATTGTATTGTAATACTACATTCCCCTCAACTTCACGCTGCGCCTCCGGATCGGCGGTGGAAAGTACGTGCAGCGACCGCGTATCGCGTCTTCCAGCTACATCCCCGAGGAAAAAAGGAATGAGCCAAGCGAACGACCGAGTCTCAGACACGCACCATGGACAGCCGCTCTTCGATTTTTTTTCATCCGGGCTTCCATTTGTTCTATCCGCGCCAGCAGGCTCATCGCCGCATCGGGGATAGTAATGGCCGCCTCAGCCGCAATGGTGGCGACGCGCCCGACATCTGCCTGCGCTCCCGCGAGGGAGTATATAGTGCATGGGTCTTTTCGCTTGGCATCAAGAAGCAGCGGCGCCAACGGAAGCTGTCCCGCTCACGTCGGGAATAGGGTCGGAACGTCGTGCCGACGGCCTATCAGCCCCGAATCTGATCCGGAGCCGGTGTTAAGCTTTCACTCGCCTTTCCTGCCATGGCAGCGCCTCAACCTTGGTACATATGAATTATCTCTTGAGTCTCCGGGTCTCAAACTCACATTATTTATTTATTCCACCATGATTTCGAGGCTGGATGACATTGTCTAGTTGTCAAGACACCGACCGAATTCTCGTAGTGCGGATTCGGAGTCTCCGAGTCCACCATGTTAATTCACAGCTCAAGATAAGACTCAGCATGAAATTTACTCAACGCGGATGCTCGCGTCTTAGTGCAGAGTTTGATTTGAAGCTACTGCCAGTGCACATGCTAGTTTAAAGGTCACTTCCCCTCCAATATGTGTGAATTTCTCCAGAATTCTCCTGAGGCAAAGGGCCACAGTAGAGAAATCAAAATTCATTCAATCCAAGGCTGTAATGTTTGCCAGGAACTGTAAAATGTGTGCAAAACTCCGACCTGGCCGACGAGGAACATTCATTCATTGAGCTGGCATCAGTGTGCTTGTTTTAATATTTCAATCCACCTCAATTTTGCATTGGTCTGAGTCAGGACCTCCGCCGTTTACGTGAATTCGAAACAGGCAAGCGACGAAACACTGGAGACGAAATGAAGCGCTGGAGAGGACACTGAATGAGCTCGGCAGCCAGCCGAACGGTCGGGGCGCAAATCCAGACTGCGGCCGACTTTCTGGCAGGACTTCCCTTCTGATACGTAATACCCGAAAAGACCCATGCACCCTCTCCTCCCCGCGAGGCTCGATGTTCGTTTTTTTATCTTGTGTGGCATACGTGAGATAAGGTTTGGGAAGACAGGGGCTGCAACCATTTGTAAAAGTGATCGGGAGTCTAGCCTTATCGGGAGTCTAGCCTTATCGGGGCAGCCCCTGTTTTTGTCTTGTTCAGCGTTGCAAGGTTGTTACAAGGCCTGAATTATTCGCCGGAAATCTACATTACCCGCAACTTCACGCGGCGCCTCGGAGTCGGCGGTGCCCAGTGCCACCGCCGCTGCGCACGGAGGGCGCGTATGGACTCTGCCAGCTACATCCCCACGGGAAAAAAGAGGAATGAGCGAAGCGAACGGCCGAGCGAGTATCCGAAACGCACGACGAACAGCTCCTCTCGGAAATCCCGCACCTCCTCTCGTAATTCCCCTATCTGTACCCCGGTTTCTTACACTAGCGCGACGGTTTCGCTCAGATGCGCCCTCAGGTCCGCCAGCGCGCTCGCCAAGGTCTCGGTGTCCGCCATATCCAGGTCAAGGCTGAAGGCTGCCACAGTGGCGGCGCGCGCGGCTTCTGCTTGTACCGCTGCGAGGTTCAACTTGGACATCCGTTTTTCCCTTTCGTGCGGCAAACGTTGAACGTTGGGCGCGCGCTGGGTGGTGTGCAAAGGGCTTGAAGGCAAATGAGGATATAGGACGTGGTAGCGGCGAGAGCAGCCCGACGCCGTTCCTCGTTCAAGTTGTGCCGTGTGATGTGCGGCCCCTATCTTTTTTCCGCATTTCACGTGCCAAAGTGATGGCGAATAGGGGCCAGCCACAAATTGCTGCGTTCAACTTCCACTAGACCGGTGACCGATCTCTCGTACGAAGACAATACGAACAATTTGTCTTCGTACGAGAGATCGGTCACCGATCTAGCGTTTCACGCGAACACCGCCGGGCTCCGGCGCTTGCGAGGAGAATGCGGGGCGCACAGTGCAGCTCGAAAGACATCGGGCACGGCTGGCTGACCACGTTCGATTGCTTTTATTGGCGTGAAGCAGGTGTTTGTGGATTTGGCGCAGCAACTTGGCGGGATGAGAACAAACCGTAGCCCAAGTCCCATTTCCAGTCTTGGTCCGTAAGGAAACAAGGTGTTCTTACATTTCAAGCGCAGTCGTCGTCCACGCCTAATGCTCCTTCCCTCGATAACAGAAATAGGAGCCTAGAACGTTAATATGTGACAGACTCAACGTCCGCTAGCTGCCGGGTATCTGGAGAACGGGCGATCGTGCACGCCGGCGTGGCTGAACCCCGCGAGACAGTGCTACCACACCTGCTTCGCGGCGATATTGGGCGTTGGAGGGTGGTGCGCGGGGGCTTTGTGCGTTTTGAATCAGGACCCGGGTACTTACTAGTTGAGCTGACGTTGCATTTTGCGCAGGCCGAGGCGTCGCGGTATGGTGCTGTCGTGGACGTCGTGGGGAGTGCGAAGGCGGCGTGAGTCTGGGTCCCAATCCAGGCCGGTCTGCGATGTTCGAGTTATACGAATAGCGAGTGTGGTGTAAATTGGCATTTGTTTTTCGGCAGAGTATATTGACGGAGCGGCAGCAATATTCGGATATCAAATGAGGACTCTGTGGGCCCGTTGTTCTCCACTCGTTCCACGCACGTCTCGCCAGATGAGAACATGACCATCTTGGTGGCAGCCGTCGAGTCCCACTGGCAGCGAGTCCCAAGGCGTGCTGCACGCCGCACCGGCCGGAAACGGCAGCAGCAATTTTGGTATGGCTGCGCAGTTGATATGTGACCCAGACTCAATGTCCGGTAGCCGCCGGGTGTCTGGAGAACGGGCGGTCGTGCACGCCGGCGTGGCTGAACCCCGACAGGCAGTGCTGCCACACCTGGTTCGCGGCGATATTGGGCGTTGGAGGGTGGTGCGCGGGGGCTTTGTGCGTTTTGAAACAGGACCCGGGTACTTCTCTCTCTTTATAAAATCGTGTCTGTCCGAAGCCTTCAAACTCCACCAGGCAATCAGCGGATTGGTCGTGGACCACGTAGCGCCACGACAGTAGACGTCCCAAAAAAGGCCTCAGTCGAAGTGCCGGGGCGCCGAGGCGCCCCGGTGCGCTCTTGTACTAGTTGAGCTGACGTTGCATTTTGCGCAGGCCTAGGCGTCGCGGTATGGCGCTGTCGCGGACGTCGTGGGGAGTGCGAAGGCGGCGTGTAGTGGCTGGGTGTACGAATAGCGGGCGTGGTATAAATTGTTGTGTTTTTCGGGTGTATATTGACGGAGCGGAGCAATATTAAATAAGGACCCCCTTAATTAAATTAATGATCGGGAGCCTGGAGACCGTCGTCGCCATCGGAGGCCAGTCGTAACCAGCATCCTGACGACGCACCGAAAGAGGCTGCTGTTTCCCGCAAGGTACCAGGCGGGAGAAGAATGTCTGATGCGATCCAAAAAAGTTGGCAGTCTAGGAGTTCTAAGCATCCGAATTCCCCTAGAGCTGAGCGTGCCGTTCGATTTGAAGCAGGCGCTTAGAGAACGCTGCCGGTAAGGACGCAGTGCGGCGGTTGGTGCGGCCGGATGATATATTTGGCCTAGCAGGGCGCCTCGCCGACTTGGGATCAGATTGCTGCCCGTGGTGATAGATGAGGAAGGAAGAAGAGTGATCATGGTATGAGAGGTGGGGGCGTTGCCGTCGTGGCGGTTGTGGAAGGGTTGTAGGATCGGAGATAGTCAGGCACGGAAATATTGGTGCCGTCTAGCCGAATGATCGACATAATTGAATTTTGGTTCATGCCTCCATGAACGAACGGCGGCAGAATCGCAGCAGCCTGCTCGTCCAGGCAGAAAATGCTTTCGCGAACATGCGCTTTGGCCGCCGACGGCCCAGCATCCGCCAGCCGCCGCCGCCGCCGGTGCTCGCGGTCGCGCATGTCATCGACATCACCGTCCCGCCGCCCGACGAGGAGCTCGAGGAGCGGCAGCGCCTACGGGACGCCGCCGCTCAGTCCATTGGCCTGGCACTGAAGGAGGAGGAGGAGCAGTCAGCAGAGGCAGACCCGCCGCCTCCAGTCAGCCGCCGTCCAGCCTCAATGCCCCCGCCCGCGCCCCTGCCGCCCTTCCCCGCGTCCTTCCGCACGCTGCGCCCCTTCGTCGACATCGCAGCGACCCTCCCCAAATACTACCCTCCCGGCTCCCTCCGTATCTTTGCCCTTGCAAAGCAGTGGAAGTCCCGCCACCTCCTGCTCTCCGTCCCCGCGGGCGACGTCTCCCACCTCCACCTCTTCAAGGGCAGGGCCCCCGATGACCGTGAGGTCGAGCGCCTCGAGATCAACGCCGACAGCGTCGTCTTTGTCGCCGAAAGCCCCTCTTTCGACGACGCCGTCCACGTCGTCAAAGTAGGCGGCACCGACGTCGGCTCCCTGCGCCGCGACTGGAACACCACCGACGATGCGGGCCGCACCGTCTGGCTCATTCACCTCCCCAGCCCCGCCGAGGCCCAGCGCTGGATCACCGCAATCAAGAATGCCATATTTGCCCAGCGGTTCGTCGGCGCTCATTACACGAATCACGTTCGCATCTAACCCTCCTTAGCACCCAGCAGGCCGGCCTCGGCCCGCCGCAAGCCCTGTCTGGCCCAGAGCCACGCGGGGACATGGACGTCATGCTCTCCATGCGCATCCACTCGGCCCACACCAACGCCCCCTCGACCACAGTCCCCCCGACCCCCACGTCCGCGACGTACCCCGCATCCCTCATCTCCACCTCCACCTCCACCCGCTCCGTGCGCTCCGTCGCCACCGCCCCCCCCGCCCACTCGTCCCCCTCCCCCTCCCCGACCCCCGGCCGCACCCACCTCGCCACCCTCAAGGGCCTCTTCACCTCCGCAGGCCCCTCCGGCCGTCCCCGCTCCGCCTCGTCCGCCGCCTCCGTCACCTCCACCGCCCGCAGCTCCCACGCCCCCGCCTCCTCGTACGGCTCCGCCGAGGAGATGGGCCTGGGCGGCAGCGACTCGTTCGCCCGCATGGGCAGCCTGCTCGCGAGCGTGCAGTCCAACGGGAGCACCGCGCCGAGTCTCCACTCGAACAGCACGTCGGCGTACCACCCCGCGCCCGGCCCCTCTGTCGCCGTCGCCCCCAAGCCCACCAAGAGCACGCTCCCGCTGGGCGGTGGGGTCCTGGAGCGTCGCATCATCGGCCAGGGCGAGCGCGAGCGCGTGGGCGACGCCGACGACGGCGTGCTCGCGAACGGGAGCGCGAACGGCGTCGTGCATGCGAATGGGGACGGGTATACGCAGTCTGCGCACGGCCACACCAACGGGAACGGGCATGCTCAAGCGCATCCCGAGTCCAAGCGGCGCACGCTCTCGTTCGGCACGCAGCCGACGCCCCTGCAGCCGCCCCCGCGCGCGCGCATGAAGCGCTGGACGAGCTCGTCCGTCGGCGTCCCGATGAACGGCGCGCCGCACGTGCCCGAGGAGCTCGCGGGCACGAGCGGGAGCCCGAGCGGGAGCGCGTCGGGCATGTACGCGCACCCGCATGCAAACGGGAGCAGCGGCACCGCGGGCAGCTTCGGCGTCCCCACGCCCTCGGTGCGCACCGCGCACTCGGTCCAGTCCAAGAGCACCGCGCCGAGCGTGCGCAGCGTCTCGACGAGCCGCTCGCGCGCGTCGAGCGTCGGCGCCGTGGGCCCGAGCGCGAATGGGAATGGGAATGGGAATGTTAATGGGAATGGCAGCGGGGGGAAGAGCCACCGCTGGTCGACGCTCCCGCGGCGCCTCTCGCCGCCTGCGGCCCCGCCCCCGGCGCCCCCCGCGTCGCGCAGCATCCCGCACCCGTACGCCGCCGCCGCCCAGCCGCCGCCCCCTGAGCGCAGCCCGAGCCGCGGCAGCGGTCGCTCCTTCGGCTCGCCGAACCGTGGGAAGCGCGCGTCGGGCATAAGCATCGCGAGCGCGGCGAGCGCCGCGTCTTCGGTCCGTCTGGGCTCGGGCTCGGCCGCATCGTCCTCTCTGCGCGTGGGCGCAGGCTCGGCGCACCGCCTATCTGTCCCGCCGCCGCAGCGCCCCGCCCCGACGGGCGCGCTGCCGCCTGCGCCGGACGGCGGCGATGGCACGACAGGCAGCCCGAACAGCCGCTCGTCGTTCCGCGAGTCGCGCTCGTCGTCACTGTCCGTGTCGTTCCGCGACCCGCCGCCGCCGGTGACGAGTAACAGCAGTGCGCCCGCCTCCGCGCCGACGAACGCTACAAAGGCCGGCTTCCGCGAGTCCATGTCGCTGACGCACCGCGCGCTGCGCCTGTCGCTCCTCGCGCCCAAGCCGCCGCCCGCGGGCGTCCTCCCCCCGCGCCCCGACGAGCACGCCCCCGCGCTGGCGGCGCACCACGACCGGCGGCGCAGCAGCGTCGCCGGGCTCCAGCCCATCCCCGCCTCGCCCGCGTTCCCCCCGCCGCGCGGCCCGCTCCCGCCCACCCCCGCGCCCGCGCCCGCGCTCGGCCCCGTGCGCCACACGTCGCTCAAGCTCAAGCACCGGCTGCGCATCCTCAGCGCGCCGCCCGCGCCGCACCCCGCCTCCGCGCCCACGTCCCTCTTCGCGCACCGCATGAGCGCCGACGCCGACGCCGACGCGCCCCCCGCGCGCATGACGCTCGCGAGCTTCCTCTCCACCGCCTCGACGCCCTCGACGCCCACCACCGCCGCGCCCGTGCCGCTCCCCGCCTCCGCCTCCGCCTCTCTTTGCGCGCCGCCGTATGGCACCCCCCCGCCGACGCCCCTCGGCGAGAAAATCATCCAGTTCCACACGCAGAACGACCCGAGCTTCCTGCAGCTCTCCGCCGCGTCCACGCCTGTCCTGCGGCCCGCCCCCGCGCTCCCCGCCGAGGAGAGCGAGTACGCCGAGATCGTCTCGCTCTCGCCCCCGCCGCGCCGCAGCTCGCGCCAGATCTCCATCAAGGACGGCGAGCGCGCGCCGACGCCCGAGCCCGAGCCCGAGCCCGCCCCGCTGCCGCGCGACCAGGAAAAGGAGGGCGCGGGCCCCGGCCCCGGCAAGCTCTTCTCCCTCTCCCGCCACGGCTCCGTCATGTCCCTCGGCATCGTCACTATGTAATTTTATTCATCCTACATATCTACTAGATTTTCGGGCCTGTATCCATCCATTTTGCTTTCGTTTTTTTGGAGTCTCTTTATACCTTATCACTTACTCACTTGTACCACTACCCGCTCCGCTTGGGGGGCGAGGAGCTCACTTACCATATATGCAGCACCCGCATAAATGTAACTCGCTACATACATCCTTTTGCAAACATTTAAAAGTACACATTAAGCAATCAATTCAATCAAGCGAAGCTGTTTTCGACATCCGCGCTGTCCTCGCCCTGCTCCAAGTTCGCAAACTAGAGGAGAAAAAAATCAGTTGCAAATCTCGCGTAAAGACCAGAGCGCGCACCGTCAAGAAAGCGGCAGGCCGATGTTCCTCTGCCCAGAACAAGAGGGGCGTGTCCAGAGTCATGGAATAGCTCAGACTTGGAGCCCACATCTGGGTCAGTCCAATCCCGTAGTTCCACACGCGGCCCTCCGGTACCAACGTCATCCCGAGGATCCGGTCAGACAGCAGCAGCTGCACGCGCTCGGACATGTTCGGGTTGAACCCGGGCGGGTTTTGCGAGTTGTCCGGGTTCTTCCGGCCCCACTCGAATCCAGCGACCGTGAGCGAATGCGCCGACAACGACACAGACCCAGGAGTGAACGACGCCGTCAGGCAAATCGAGGACGACCCCCACTCGGGGTGGTCAGCCATCAACTTGGCCTGCGTCGTCACGTCCGTCGGCGAGAGATGGTTGATCTCCAGTGCCTGCGTTTTGATCCAGCCCAGAGGCTCGAGGTCCTTCAACAAAAAGTCGTCCTTGGGGAGCTGCGACGGAAGCTCGACGCTGTTGTTGCTACCTCGCTGGGGCACCCATACGACGGCCTAGATATTCATTAGTCGTCGGGATGAGTGGGAATACACGGAGAGCGCACCTTGATCTCCTTGACCTGCTTGTTGTCGGGCGGCGAGACACCGTACAAGTATGCTGCAACCTGGGTCCGAAGGTCCGACGCGGTGATAAAGGCACGGAGAATGTTCTTGGGGAGAACATAGGTATACGACGCAGCGTCGTCCTTGACATCGTCGTTCGACACGTAGATGTGCTGCAGCCGCAGGGGAAGATGTGTCGCAGATATCGCCCGCACGCGCCAATCGGATTTGCTGCTAAACACCGTCTGCTCGTAGTTCGTGGCTATCCAGGGCTTTCGTTAGCAGTGATAAACATCGATTATAATAGAGCTTACTGGTTACGGTCTGAATCGTGTCACCGTGAACATTGGTCGTCGACCTGGATGAACAGTAATTAATTAGCTATTAGTTGATGCATAAAGAGTGCACTTGCGTTTGAATCGCGGTGACCTGGCTTTGCGCCTCGGAACTCTTCTCCAGCTCCGCCATCTGCTGCCGTTGGACGGACGGTGCGGCAATCTCCTGGCCAAGGATAATATCTCGGACTTCGCTGACGGTCAACGAGGCGATGTTGACGCTGTTCCGTTTTCCGAAGTCCTATACACGGCTGTCAGAGGATAGTCACGGAATACTGCACATAAACCTACCGCGAGGATGAGCTCCTTCATGGTGACCTCGACCTTGATCCATTCCTCGTCGCTCAGAGACGGCCAGACGAAATGTGGCTCGGTGATAGTAGATTTGTCGGGGTGCAGGATGATCTTGGCCTTTTCGTTGTTGACATGCAGACCACGGAGTAGAAGGATGAGTCGTGAAAAGGCAGTGTAACTTGAGATAGACTTGAGCCAGTCGTCTGCAACGTCATCAGATTTACCAATCGCTGACATAATCGACATCGACGCACCGTACAGACTGAACAGCACCATTTGAGGTTGGGTCGCGCGCAAGATCAAGTCACCAAACTTCTCCATCTTCATGCAGGCTTGGAAAGGTAGTTGCAATTCACTGCCCTTGATGACGATGTTCGGGAAATCGAGCAAGTGGACCTCGAGGGGATCTGCAACCCGAATGAGATAATAGAAAGAGGATAACCACTTGAATACATACCCAACATTCCCTTTCGAGTAACAATGACCTGCTTCGGTTGTTCCTCCACGGGCAGAGATCGGACCAAGGCTGCAACTTCTTCGGCAGTCTTCCACTTGGCAAGCTGACCAAGACGCTTTTGGCCAGCCCATACACTGGTGTGAATGATCTTGAGGAACAGCTGCCCAGAGCGAGGGTTAAAGATGAAGATGGCGCCGTCTGCAGGAGAAAATCAGACAATGAATAATAACGATTAGAAATGCACTTGCTGATCGGTTTGGTGGTCAAATTCCCTTCGAATGTCTTGTGGATTGTGACACGGTAGACGTTCGTGTCGTCGACGAACCCTGCGCAACAGATGAGGGACGAAAGAAGGAGCGAGGTGGTCACTAACAGATGATTTGATTAGAGAAAAGCTCAGAATAGTTCTGAGGAGGCGGGTTTAGTATGAAACACTGGGAATGTCAGGAAAGTACTAACCTGGCTGTTCAAGTACGGCTCCGTCGGCTCGGAGGAGTACAGCTGCAAACCTTTCCGGATCCGTTCTCGCAAGACATGGGCCGCCGGGTTAGCCTTCATAATCTTGGCCATGGCTTGCTGGATGAGGGGCTTCATGCCCGGGAACCAATTGCCGTACGCAGACCACAGGTTGTACGCCAGGTCCATACCGATCATGACACCAGTTGGTGATGGGTAGATGCTCATTGAATCGGAGACCTGAGGGGTGCTCAATGTTAGTAAGGGTGGAACAATAGCTGACATACGTAGTCCAAGAATTTGGCACGCGTGTAACGTTCGATATCGTGGGTGTCAAAGTCACCCCATCTGAGCTGGATATCAATCCAGAACTTGTTGCTGGTGGTGCCATCGAGCACGTCCTTGACCTGCGAAATTTAATTAGGAAATAGTGCAAATGGAAAAGTTCTTGACTTGCATCCGTGACGAGCGACGGCCGGGAAATGTTCCACTTGTATGCAGAGAAGAGGAGGATGTCGGCACACGAGGAATTCATCTTGTAACTCTTTCGAGGATGAATGGTTTCCTTCTGCACGGTCTCGATTTGAAGAGGTTCAAGTTCTTGATCGAAGACTTGACACTGTGTACGTGTGTTAGTTACGGAAACAAGCCTGATTCGGAATTAAACTTACCAGATCCATGACCACACTCTCGTGAACTAGAAACGGAGACGTCAATCCCAATGAGTCGGCAGCGAGGGGAAAAAGAACATACTCTTCTGCCACAAATGAGCACGGAATATCTGGATCAAACTGATCTTCAAGGTCGGGATTTTACCATGCCTGCGTAGCTATAATGAGGGTCGTTCGGACATGCAGGCAATGCAGGACTCACATGAAGATACCAGTGAGATCGAGCTGCACTTGGAAACCGACATAGACGTTGGCGCGATTGATAGTTGGGCTCCACCACAGAGTGAAACGCCGATTAGGAATCTGATTGAGACCCGAACGCTGGGCATTAGTAAGCTTCTTGTATCTCATAGACTCTTCGAAGCCGGACGCCTTCTCCCAGAACAAACCTAAGCAACCGATGAGCTGGGCATCAAAACAGATTCAAAGCCAAAAACGCACCCTCCCATGTGGGGAAGTATGTCCCTTTGAACAGAGTATGCTCCAAGATACCTTCAACACCACCGAGGGCTGCGATCACGTCGACACGGTAGTTGTTCAGCTGCCATAGTTTTCCATCGTGTCGCTGCGACGTCCACCAGAAAGGGTTACTGTAATCTTATCAGTCAATCCCGTTACGACAAGGAATACGGAGGACAGTACGCACTGCTTGAGGAGCTGGTACTGTTTCCAATCGGTCCGCACACGCCAGCCACGATCGTACGCCAATCTGAGTGCAGGTGAGAAAATGCAATACACCAAGACACAAACAAGACGTACGTGTGTCGGTCCTTCTGGAACAGGGTGTTGATTCGCGGAATGCCTCGATCCCAGCTATCTTCAAGATCCTCCAGAGTGAGCCGCCTGTTCTGTGCGTTCGCCTCCTTCCGCTTCATGGAATACTCCGACCAGACGCGAGCCGAGTCCAAGAATTCAGCCTCCCAAGGCTGAAGATACCGATAGAGATTGGGAATTAGCTGATCCTCCTCATGCGACATTCCGGCGCGGAAATGCGTGACTACGCAGAAAATTTAACTTCTCGTTGTTTGCCATCAGGAAATAAACGTACCAGCAACATCCGTCTGTTTGGACCAACGAAGGTCGCTTTGAGGGATGAGAACGTGGCCCATGGACAACATTCCGAGCCCACCCAATTCCTAGTACATAATCAGATCGATGGCACAGCATGGATACACGGGGACACACCTTCGGGGTGTAGAACACGACGGGAGGGAAACGAGACGGCATCTTACTGTTCAACCCAATCTTGACACGGGTTTGAATTTTATTCTCGGCCTTGACCAATGAATCGAGGAGTTCGTTGGTGTGGATAACCGCCTCGCGGTAATAGGTCATGAGGCCAATCAGGGCGGTGTTCCACTTGTTGACAATCTTGGAGAATGTAGTGGAACCGGAGCTCATGAGCACCTGTCGAATTCTGTTGTTGAATTGTTGGACACCTGCATTTGAAACGCAAGTCAGTGAAAGACAAAGCAAGGACCTGCAAGCCAACCCACCATCATCCGACACCCGCAAGAAGGCCTGGGAAGTCCGTTCTTTGGTTTGCTCGTTCGTCAAATTCCAGACAGCATCCTTGAGCGAGAACTGCTCCCCGCTCATCGTCCGAATCTTGGGAAGAATACGGATTTCAAAGCCGCACATCGAGAAGAGCAATTGCGGATTGTTCTGGGAGTAGACGCTGACGAATGTGTCCTCCCACTCGATGGTGGTCAAAGACCTTGGAAGACTCTGTTTCACGTTCCAGAAGACCGCACGCCCCAGATTGACATCGTGCTTGATGAGACGCATACGACAATCGCGCGGCCAACAGCGTTTGTTGTTGTACCCGATAACGTTGTTGTTCGTCGGATCGGGGTTCGCAGAAAGATACCGTTGGATAAGATCCCGCGATTCGTCCGCGGTGAACCTGAAGAGAATGTGCAGCCGATCGACATACCGCGAGTACAGGCGGATTGGGTGGTGGGTTTCCGTCGCCGAGTCGCGGTATTGCAGGAAGTTGTTCGGCATTGACGGTGGGCCCGCCATTTCGCTGGCACGTTGAAGGCCCAGAATCAACAGGTCCAACACAAGGCCGTAGTACTGGAAGACGAAAGCAGAGAACTGCAGGCCGCGAATGAGGCCAAATGCATTAGTATGCGCCATGTCTTTGGGAATATATTAGTGGTCTTTTTCAAAAGCCGCCGAGACCATGACCGACCTTTGTAGGTGAGAACTGAGGGATGTGTGAGTAGTCTAGCTTGATACAATTACAGGCAACGGCTTACCCGTGTTGTTCTTGGCGGTGATGTAGTCCGCCAAATTGTGGTCGAGAATGAGACGAAGGAGTCGATTCAACAATGTCAAGTCGATTTTCTCGTACACCTTGGACAAGACTGTCTCCATGAGGACATTGCACTCTCCCTCGCTGGTTTCCCAGATGTCTGTAAGGTTATTGATTCCTTGACACCACTGCACGCGCAAGCTGTTAGCATGATGATCGGAAGGAAAAGAAGAGACTAGCCTTGTAGACGAGGAGGGGCGGCGGTTCGGTGTCCTGTGAATTAAATAAGTCAAAATAGCCTACAGCACCAGAAGAAAATAGACTTGCCGCTGGCTTGATCCATGCAGGGAACAGGCCTCGTTTGTCCGCTCTGCATAATTGTCAGCAATAGCGTCGTCTTCAAGCTGTGGGATGCTTACTCGAAGAACAGGAATTGATCCAGGTACTGTAGCCATATGAGCAAGATAGTCCGGCAAATACAACTGGTTACTCACAGCATCGGTGATCTTCTCCACGGGCTCGATATCATAGCATGGGATAAGCTTATCGTAGGTATCGAAGAACTCGATCCCAGACTCCTTGAAGGCACGCTGTGTCAAGAGAAGACGCTTGATACGCGACAAACCTGCACACCGTTAAAAAGAAGGAAATAAGCGAAGACAGTAGAGCGTACATTCATGGGGATTGTCGTATGCTTGCTCAATGAGAGCAAGTTCCTCACGCTGGGACTGGTTCAGACGACCCTTCACCGAGTACGCCTCTTTCAACTTTTCGAGGGCCAAGACAAGGAGCTTGGTGTCATGCTTGTAAGAAAGTGGACTAAGAAGAATATCAGTTGGGTTGCAATTTGCTAGCGGTAAAAGACTTGCGGGAAGGGAATGGGAGCAAACTTCCGACTTTCGAGCCAATGCACTGTGGCGGTGTAGATGGCGACAGCCTCCTCGGCGCTGATGTATGGACCATCCTTGAGATATCCGTGCTGCCTCTCCTGCTCTGCTTTGAGATAGAGTCCTAGCCGAGTCTGATTAGAAGGGGGAAGAGGATAGCGAAACGAGGCATTTACGGGTAAGACGTCCCAGATTCTTCTTCACGACTGCTTTGTCGACTGTCGCTCCACGTCTGATACGCTCCCGATTATAGTGGGCCACACTGCACGCATATGAGCAGTGGCAAGACATAGAGGGGTGAAAAACGTACGAGCACCACCAATCAGCCTTGCTCTTGATGTACCGCAGAATGATATTCTCGATAGCTGTAGGCATCCCGGGAACCTTCCAGGGAACTATTTCAAGGTCAGTATAAACAGCTAGAGAATTTGTTGCCGCTGCAGCTTACTGTTTGCCTTCCAGCACCGCCACGCTTCGGACAAGTGTTGCAGAATCGTCTTGGTTTTATTTTGCTTGATCGACTCGGGCATCATGTCCATAATATCGTGCATGACCGCCGCGCGAAGTTCGAGGTCATACTGCGACTCGACCCTCTGCTTCGTCACTGTCTTTGCAACACCCTTGCTGTTCCTTCCCTCGAACTGACGAGCCAAAAGATTTCCAAGCCTACATAGTATTAGATTAGAAAGGATGCCACCGGGGGTTAACACGGAAAACCGACCATCGTTCAAGAAGGGGGACGATACCGCGCATGAAGAATAACCACACACGCCAGCCGGGAGCCCAAAATCCACATCCGGGGCCCTTACCAACAGGGCCTGTGTTGAAGCGGTAGTAGATCAAGTGCTTCAAGTCCTTGGTCATGCGGACTTGCCTCATGAGCTATAAAGACATGAATAAGAAATACAGGGGGGGCAATGCAGACAAGACAAACCTTGTACTTGTAACGATACATTCCAGTCAAGGCACCAATGTGGCTGAAGATATACTGGAGAGCGTCCGCAAGCTGGAAGGCATCGACGTTACCCAGACGGAACTGGACGTGTGCGTCGACCACGAGCTTAGTCAGCCGCAGGATTTCACGGCAGAGATGGAAAGCATTTCCAAAACGGGATTTTTTGCGCTCCTTGGTCGTGAGCGTCCTGAATTATGGTTTAGAATGAATCGGACGATGAAGAAACGTGATCCACGTACTTGACGGGCTTTAAGTTCATGTTGTAATCCAAATGCAAATAGTTCAAGTTCTGGAGGACGAATGTTAATGAACGCCGGGAGAAGAAGACGGAAACCCAACCTTGCGATGGATTAACAGGTTCAGCATGTTGTAACCTTGCCTGCAGACCTGCAACCCGGCCTCGACCCAATCCAACTTCGTCGTCTGGAAGAACTTGGTGGCTTTGAGTTGACGGAAGAGGTTCTTCTTCGTCATCGCCTTCTCGGGGCGCGTCCTCAGCTCGTTCAACACGAAGCACTTCAGAAGCTTCTGGTATGAAACCCGAACTTTGACCGGCTGGTTGGGGGGGCAGTGCTCAAGGTACCAATTCTTTACGAGAGGTATATCCTGTGCCCGCCTCATACGCCCAGAGCGACGACTGTACGGCTCAGGCGCCCACCAGAGTGCGATCCCATCCGCGGTGAGCTCGTTCTCGAGGTCCTTGCTTTCCAGGAATGGTTCGACGGACTCGGGTAGTTGGAACGAGTCCTCGTCCGCACCATTAGGACCGAACACGGAGTCCTCGTGCGAGATGAGCGGGGCGTTCTTTGCGGAATGACCGCGCAGAGAGACAGGATTGATGAGCGGGTCAAAGTAGAACGCAGGGAGGTCGGGGTCGTCGGTACGAATGTACACGCTCTTGGGCGTGTGGTAGGGTGATATCCGGACGGAGCGAGGGAGGGAATTGTACAAATGCGGGAACGCGACTTTGTACTCGGTCCGGATTTGCTGGCGGATAATGACCTTGTTGATGTCATTGAACTCGTTCCAGTCGTCGTCGAATGTATCCATATCGCGGTACAAGGGCTCAAATTTGGGCCCGCCGGGAATGGCCATGTTGAGGGCCTTTGCTGAAAAGAACGCGTTTTTGTCGAACAAGTAGCTGGCGTTCTTGTCAGGTTGGTCTGACAAGAGAGTCCTGCCCATGCGGTACAGGTTGGCCATGACGGGAAGGGAGAGCGACCAATACTTGTACGACGAGCCATTGACAGCGGGCGTGCCGATGAGAGGTTTGGGGTCGTAGAACCAGTCGATTATGGCGTGGTCCTCGGTCGTGTCCAACTCGAATTGGATGGCTTCAAGAGGATCCACGTCAAGGACGTTATCGCCGTAGTCCAAAGGAGGTTCCTCGTCGTCGAACGGTGGGAAGCGCATCCGCTTGAAATGTCTACGGTCCCGTTTTTCCCGTCTCATGGCTAACCACATCGTGCTCCATTGCGCATGATAGACAGGCTCAATGACGCGAGGGATTTCGTTCACAAATGTGATGGCGCCGGTGATATGATAGAGGACAGGGACTTCGCGGACCTGCTCCCACGGATAAGGAATGTTTTCGAGAAGTTTCATGACCGCATGAGGGACATATTTGAGGGCGCCGAGATGGACGCGCTTATCGTTTCGGAACTTGCGATTGCTCATGTCGCCATGGTCCTTGATAATTTTGCGGACGTGTTCTGGAGGCAAATCCTGGACCGCAGATGAAAATGCGAACAACAAATGGAATGACAACGACGAACCTGTTTGCCCATGTCCACGTAACCACCTTTCCTCTTCTCTCCGTATCTTTTCCGCTGCATTTGAACCCATTTCATAGACTTCTGAGCCAAGACTGGGGGAGAAAGATAAAAAATGAGATTGACTTTGAAAGCACGACGCGAATGGGCGTACCTTCTGGCGGAAGTTTTGAGCTGGATGCCTGATTGGGTGGGGCCATGCCCGGCGGAGGGGCCATGAAGCCAGGAGGGGGAGGCATGAAGCCTGGCGGCGGTGGATAGCTCATCGTCGCTCTGAAGAACGCGGAACCGACTACTGTCACAAGTCACGCCACAGATTCCCAGACTCGGCGAGACTCGGCGCCTTCGTCACCTGTGCTGAGTGCTCACCCTTCATGCGAAGTGATTCCTGGTTCATTCATTCTATCTACTCGTCGGTCTATGGTCGAAAACAATTTGCAGCCTAGCTCTACTATCATGCTTTGACAACTTTAACTCGGTCTTCAATCGGGCTGAAGCTCTTCTCAGCTGGAGGAGCCGCGGGGTCCCCGAACGGCATAATGGCGGTCGAAGTCCACGTCGATGGCAGCGAGAACGTTTTCTGGATATCGGAGACCAGTTCGTCAGAGTACGCGCCGTTGTGCTGGAGAGTCGCTCCCAGACCCTCGAGGGTGAACGAAGTCCAGACGGCTGTGAGAACGTTGTGAGCTCGGTCGAAACAGCTGTAGCTTGCTACATACCGTGCTGCAGCATGCCAGTCGCATTTTGACTCCAAACTGGGAATTGCTTGGTGTATCTTTTTATGGACCTCAGTCAGTCGATTGTCGATTGAAAGGAAAGAATGGTACGAACGCGGGGATTTTGGCCGCAATGGCGTCGATAACAGCCTGGTCCTCGAAGAACATCACAGACCCATATCCACCACCAAACGCGGTCAGCTTGGCCTGGGTGGAAGTTTTGTGGTCGCCTAAGCTTTCCTGAGTACATTTACACTGGCTAGAGCGTGAAGCCAACCTTCGAGCCCCTTGAGCGCAGATTCACTAATAATGTTCCATAGCTTCGTGTTCGCATCGCCGACGACGAGAACGGCGCGGCTCGACTGTGTGTTGAACGAGGTGGGACAATGAAGCACGCATGCTTTGAGAATCGCCTCGAGCTTTGCGTCAGGGACAGACGATTTGCGTGTGATGGCATAGTTGGAGCGACGGACGGCGATGGCTGCGAGATAGGCGGCGGACATGGTGGTTTGTGGGTTTCAGTGAGTCGTGGCAGCGTCAGATTTCTATCGTCCCAAATCGCGATTGGTCCCACAGTGTTCGCATAACGATTGACATTCATCAGCAGAGAGGAAGCGCTGAAGCTCTGAAGGCTGAAGCTGGCGCCTCAAAACAATCCGCGCTCACTGGCATAATGTGGCATTGCTTTATGACGGAGCACCCTCGGTAACATCCGGACGCTGAGCAAAAGAGCGTCCTTCCGTTAACTTTCCGAAATATGTTCGGGTTTCAATTAGTAAGTAGACTGGCTTTTCCAATTGTGGAGTACAATATATCCTCCCTGAGGGGTATCTGGAATCTTGCAACCGCGAATGAAACAAAACATTTGGTCCATAGTCTCATACTGTACAATGCAATGAATAATCAATCGTAAATGGGCAGGGGTAACAATCTACATCGGCCCTCAGTAAAATTAGTGCGAGAGTCAGCAACACCACTCACCTATCCGCATTGAACAAGAAATTATTTGCAACATCCTCTCCTTCCAAGAAACGGTTCGAGTAAAGCACTGTGAGTGCCCTAGTCAGCGCAAAGGAGTGAGGATCAAAATAAATCTACAGACCGAGATGACCGTTCAGTTGCCCTAAGAGCTTCTCCATCTCGTCCCGTTCCCATTTCTCGAATGGCTCTGTCCCAGTGCTACTACGCCCAGCTTTGCGCTTCTCTGACGGATTGACACCAGGGTCCGGCTCGCTGCTGGCAGCCCCATCATCTCCCGCCTTATCATCCGAGTGCGGTGTGGGTTTCGGACCGGGTGGGTTAACAGGGTGGCCTGCTGGATTCCCCGGCGCGGTCGAGTCGGGTTGGATGGCCCCCTCATCGCCCGTCTCTGACGGAACCCGAGCCACTGCCTCCGGTGTCGCATTATCTCTCGGCTAAACTGTCGTCAGAAACCCGCCACACACAATATAAGGTTAGTGCACACCGGTTTGTTCATCCGTTCGTGATGGACCACGAATTCCTTATACTGCTTCCAGGTCGTGACGAGATCGTCCGGAATAGCGTGGAAGACCTTGCGGTATATTTCCGTCTGGTAATATCAATAGAATGAGGCACCGATCGCGGAAGATAGTACTTGGGACAGACATTGTGAGCTGCTGAAGCGACCCAAACGTTCTTCCAGAATTCATCACATATCGGATCTTCGAAGCCGTTGGGGTCCACTTTCGGCCTGGCGGTGGGCAAAGTCCACGTCTTGCTGCCGAGCTTGGCGTTCAGGTGCCGACGAAGTATAGAACGCGCCCCCGGGGCGGCCTTTTCCTCCTCGTTAGCGTCATCGACCCCGGAGCGAGCGTGAGGAGGCTCGTCATCAGTCTTGGCTGTCTTCGACGCGTCTGCGGGTGCCCCAAACAGGTCCCCGTCGTCAGTTCTAGCTTGCGGAGGCTTTCCCTCTTCCCGCGGCGATGCATCACCATGCGTCTCGCCATTAGGTTTTGGGCCCTCGTCCGCAGCCTCACTTTCTTTCTCCGGAGCGGCGTCTTCCGGAGCGGCATCTTCCGGGACAGATTGAAGTTTCTCTTCCACAGGGGCATCGTCGGCTTGTTCCTTTGGTGGCCGTTGTTCCAGAACTGTCTTCTCCTCGAGCGTAGGTACCATTGAACTGGCGAACCCCTCCTCGAGATTCCCGGCCCGATCATAGGTTTTGCGCTCTGCATCCAGCGTATTGTCGCCTGCACTCTGGGCCATCGAGTTGTGAACCAATCCCACTTTCCGCAGCAGTTTCGACGCCGTATTGGAGCCGGCTTCCGTACTTCCGTGGATACCTAAGATATTCTTCCATGAGTTAACCTTCAAAAAAAGTGATGTAACCCTAACCCTGATCGATTCCATCTACAACCGTGCCAGCGAACGCGCGCAAAGCCGTTTTCGTTTTAGGCTCCTTCACGTAGCCGTCGTTTTCGTCCGCGTCTGGAACCCATTTTTCTTGTTCACGTTCCGGTTTGACAGCTTCCCTCGCCATGAGATGATCTTCTTCCATGTTATCAACATCGACCCCAAGGTGCTCTCTCATCAGTCGAACTCGAAGAGAGTGTGCAAACCGTCCAACTTTGAACGGTTTGCCCGCCATGGAACTACGGAAACGTTAGGAACGGTAAGGGTAAGCCATTGAGAACATACCCGTCAATCAAATCAGTGTCTCTAATCACGGCCGCCAGTTCAGAATCACGGTCCCCGCGTTGGGACCGCTCGTTTATATTAGCGCTGCCGATGATGGCCAAACGATCATCCACAATGCAAACTTTGGCATGAATATAGACCTGCAGGGCATTTAGGAGGCATAAAGTTGTAGTGATGGTGTTACTTGCCTGTTCTGTGGTGAGAACATCGCCCCGGAGCTTGCCCCAGTTTCGCAGCGCGAACACAGAGATATACTCGTCAGGCTAGAATACGAGTCAGGGGCGGAAAGATACTGTCTCGGGAATGCACTGTACATCGATGCCTTCCTTTCTGAGACGCGAAAAGATGGAATGTGGACCTCGGGCAATCGTACGGTTTTGGCATTCAAGAATGATCCGAATCTGGGAAGGAGGTTTGTTTGGTGCTCAAAATCGCAGCGCTGAACATACGGCACTGGCGTCGCTGTGATCCACGGGGAAGGTAAAGCCTGGGAGGACAGGGATCATGATGCAGCACTTCCACGGCATGTCGTCATGGTGCGCCCGTATAATCCGCTTGACAATGGCATCTCCAATCTTGTTTTCCACCTTGATGTCGTTCACAACCGTACTGGGCAGTCGTCAGGCGAATAAAGTACCGGTGTTGACTGACTTACGAGGTGATGAAGAATTGGTTCTCGATGTATACGAAGTGCTCCGAGAGTTGAATGGCTTCACATGACGTTAGCAGGATTTACTCAACATTAATAGTCCCGACCTTTGAGGTAAGCGTTTTGGATCGAGTGCTCCGTCTTTTTAGTCCCCAATGACCAAGGGCCAGCGGAACGGCATATTTGCATCTCGCATGTACCAGTTAATTGCATTTGCGTTAGTTCGCCCGGTTTAAACTCCGGAGGGGGCAGGAGGAATGGCATTATGCGACTATGATTCTGTCAAAAGGTTAGTCATACCCTCCGCGATCTCGGGCACCAACTCATACTTTAATTCGGAGGAGATAATTCCAGCTATATTTACGTTGAGTTTGTGCGGATTACGGGGCAACAGACGACGAACCGCTGGACAAAATGACGACACAGATCTCGCGCAGGTTGGCCTACCACCTGCATGGCCACATCATGCCTGCAGGGTCATTAGTGTTCGGAATGTTGTATCAAGCATCTCGCGTACCAGGGCATCCGAGGGATTTTCGTTCTATCATACATGTCCTCCTCGGGCTTGTTAAGAGTATGGAAATCCGACAACCTCGGGTTACTGTAGTCCTTCCCTGAGAAATGCATGAAGTTGGAAGCTTGAACAGCAACCCATGGGAAATACCTGGCCATATTTCCGAGTGCTCGCCACCCGCATCGACGTCGTCTATGATGACGTGCTGTGGTGTGTCCCACCGCCCGAAACAAAGATCGAGCCCGCCCATGAACGCGATAGTCTGGTCTATTACACACATTTTCTCGTGCTGTGGAAGCGTCGGTCTCCGGTTACGAAAGGGGATGCGCGTTGCTTACGTGAGCCCAGTAAAATGTGCCGGTCTGGAAGTGAGAAGGCGATCTTTGGACAAGGATGTTGGGGTGCAAAGCAGTTAGCCGTTGCTTCGCGTAGCTGGAAATGCGTGAGCGCGGCCGGTATGTGGAGTCTGGATCATTTGACGCACTTGCTGTCAGTCGGGGTGGTCCGGCTCGAGACCTCCTGGCTGCCGGACGGTCAGTAGCGGGCCAACCCTCCAAGACGTAGACATACTAGAGAATGACATAGATCTTGACACCCTCTTTTGCCTTGCGTTCCAACAGCCGATCCAAGCGATACCGATCCTTGTTCGGCCGCCGCATTTGAAGTTCTAGGACGGGGTAAGGCATTGTCATCAAAAATGAGTTAGGGCAGGACCTGGCGAAAGCCACCAGTCGTGGATATAGATGGTTTCTCTCGCGAGAAGGAGAGCCCGGGAAAGATTCCAGAAATAGTCCCGCTGCGAAACATGCATTAGAGGAGTGTCTCTGGAGCGGAAAGTGACCAACTCCATCTACCAGCCATTGCGCCGCGACATTCAAGCGTATTGGGGAAAAAGAATCGAATCGGTTAGGTTGGCAATAGGGAGATGACTTGACTTTCTCCAGGGCGGTTATCCACTGCTTCATTTGTCGCTGCGATGGGTTGTTAGCGCGACCGATGTAGTCAATCCACACACAAACCTGGTTACGAGCTATAGGTTTCTTATAATTAGAATGTTAGTACAAAGATTAAAGAAAATAATGACCGAAAAGTTTCAAGCGCATCTGGGAGTTCACAATATAAAATGTATGTTTGGAGACATCGTCGACTCTCTTCTTCTTCTTCTTCTCGTCCGGATGCCAATTTCTATCCGCGTCAGGCTGGTCTGCAGTTCCAGATAAAGGATTGACGTTGGTTGAAGGATCGAGCATGGGGGCAGAGTGTTGAGATACAATGGAGGAGGCCGACGAGCCAGAACTGGAAGAGTGGTCGTCGTCCATTCCTGTACCGTTTCCGTTCCTCCGGTGAAGTAGCTTGGAAAAAGAGCCACGTATAGAACCCAACACCGACCTATTATCGTTGTCCGCGGCCGGGTGGAGAGTGTTCGAGGGAGGCTTTACTTCGTCGTCTTCCCCAGTATCCGGATGAAGAAGTTTGAGGCCCTGACGATAGTAACGCTTGGGGCGTTCGATATCGAAGTCAGCGTCGAGTAGGAAGACATCCCAAATTTCAAGCTATGGCCAAAGACTGTCAATCGAAAAGGGTTGAGACATATGAAGAGTAGAACAAGCACCTCTCCCGGCTCTTCCACAACTACGATGTAACTGTCACGAACAGCACACCATCGAGACTCTTTTCTCTGTCTCCACGTTGTCGACTTCCGCCCAAAGCCTCCTCCAGTCGTGGTCGACTCAATTTGTAAATATCCACCCTTTAACTGAAGCCCCCCGGAGTGAGCGAGATTTATAAACAGTGCGCTGACTTCAAGGAACCCAGCTAGACGATTGGCGGCTGGGTGGAACATCTGCAGAATTGTGAATGTTGCGAAATCTGGAGGGAGTGAAAGACGGACCACTGCACGGATCAAGCTAAGAAGATACGTTTCCAGACTCTCCCGTTGCATTCGAGCAAAGTCCTTTGACCCGAGATCCTTGTCTTCTCTTTTGAGGAACTTGAAGTAAGGAATACCTACTTAGACAGTAGTCAGCAAAGAACGCGGGATCGTGTGTCGACCGACTTGTCTTGGGAAACTCTGGAAGATCATCCACGTTCCGGTTGTACGCGTTGGATACCGTGTAATGGGTATGCAAGGAGAAGAAATCACGGAGTTGTCGGTACACGACCCAACGGATAGCACCGTTGGCGTACTCGCATTCAATGCGAAACACGGATTTCTGGCCATCTAGCGGATTTAGGCTGTCTGTAACTCGGATGCGGAGTCGGTGGAAAAGAGCAGGTATGCGCCGATGATCCTTCTCGTCGCGTTCGAACCACATGCGCAACATCAGAGTGGATAGACCGCCAGCGATGAGCTCGTCGGTGATGTTCACGGCGTGCGGGGTAACAGCGGAAGGCCCGGGTGTGCTAGCTTTGCTGGCTTGGCTTGCAATGTGTGGAATAAGAGAGCGTAGTCGCCCCCATTTCGGCGCCGTCTTTGTTTTGTCTACAGGTGAATTTGGTACCGAGGACGCCCGCTGGATTCCAATGCGAGGTGTCCCTTGCTCTTCTCCCTCCGTTTCGGGTTCCTGGGTCTCGGGAGCCCTATCCTCCGCAGTGAAGAAACCAGGTTTATCATCCTGAGGGGACTCGTGGAACCATCTCAAGGGATTCCAGCTGTCGTCCAAGATGCGGCTTTCCCGCTTCTTTCCCTTCACGGGCAGCTCTAACGGCGTCCTGAACCCGTCTTCTCTAGAAAGAGACGAGGGCAGCACGCCGTCCTCCGGGACGTCATCCGATCGAGCCGTTCCTTGTCTGTAGGCGCGAGGTCCAGAAACCGGCGAACCTGGCATGGAAATGCCATATGAAACCGACCGCGGGGGGCCGGTTCTCGTCGAGGGCGTATTGTTAACCTGGGAGTTGACGGAAGAGTGCGGGACGGGTTCGTCATGTAGCTGGGGTCGCGGGGATGACGCTACGGACGCAGGCTTTTGCCCCTGGGCGTCGTCGTTCGACGAGGCGGACGAATCGGAAGGTTTGGGTTGGGTGTTGCCATTCTGCTCGGTAGCCGCGTTTATAGTGTTGACAAGCCTGTCGGCCATCGAGGTGGTAGGTAAAACGCGAAAAGAGTCGGGCTGGCGCTCAACTATCCGATCGAAGTACGTATACGTCATTGTCAGACGGCAATCAAATGCGAGGCTGCGAACACAAGTGCCAGAAGCTACACTTGGTGCATGAGGGCGGCAGCAGCCCGACCAGCCTTCCGCCCGAATACCCCCCCGCCATAAGCCCACTGCCCCAGGGTAATTTCCATGAAACAACCCCCCCACCATTTCCCCGGTACAAAAAAGGCCTGGGATCACCTTCGACGTCTTTTCCGAAATGACCCCAGCCGTCTCTGGGTCAATCGCAAGTCCCCCAAACGTGAACGTCACCCCACAAGCGACTTTGACCTAGCAAAAACTGTCAAATCACCTCGGAATGAGCTGGCCACCTACCGCCATGAATGGGGCCTTGTCGATCGTCAATGCCCAATTTGTTTTAGACAGAGGGAGGTCGGCGGTGGACATCCCGTCCTTGATGGCCGGGTTCCAGGCGGCTGGCTTTTCAGCCTGGTAGCGCCCCACCGCCTCGTTGAATTGGTTGACGGTCTCCACGAACTCCTGCTTGGATTTCAGCCCGATCTCCGCCAATTTCTCAGCTAAATCCTCAATGCGATCAGCGCAAATCTTCTTCACAATCCCGTCACCGTATTCTTCCTGGCGCAAGGACGCAATAACCTTGGCGTCGAAGATCTGGAAGGCTTGCCCTTCGGGTTGCATCAATATGGCCCTTCCGAACTTCGCATAGGTGTAGTTGCGGAAGTCTATTAACATGCCCGTCTCAGTGTTCGATCTGTACGTGATTCATGTGATCTTACCTTCCCCTTCATCAACAAACCTCTTTCCGGAAGAATTGACCATGATACCCAGGGGATATCCAGATTTCGTGAACTGATTCGTGAGATCGCGTTGACCGCCATCCTTAGGCGCATCCGCATCCCCTGTTGAGCCTATCAGTATTCGCGACCCTTTCGTGGTGTCGAAGATGTACAGCAAGTGCTATGACAGCCGGCCCAGTCGCCGGTCCTGGATATGTGTAAACAATATGGGACGAAGAGATGCAAGGTAGCTGCTCACTGGCGGGCGCCAAGTGCTGCGGCGAGGACGAACCCATCACCTGTTCATTCCCTTGTTCCACAATATTGTCATAGAAAGAGAAAGGAACTTATTGGTTGTATGGTGTGCCTCGCAACTTTGCAGAACTCAGTATACTGGTGAATCTAGAGACTCGACACTCACTATTGCACGCTCCCATCCGGCGCCCAACTTTTACAGAAATCAGTACACTGGTCAAACTCGAAAATAGACTTAAAAATTACATGTTTCGCACGCAGAACGGAGTTAGCTTCGAACCCTCCCGCAGCCAGCACGACAGCAGCGGAACGAAGGTGCATTCTTGCCCCGTCCTTTTCGACGACCACACCACTCACTGCACCATTTTCCATGGTGATCTCCACGGCTGGGCAATTAAACCACATGTCCACTTTGGCCTTGGCGAGAGCGCGCTGATGGGCGGCAATGAGACCCTTGCCGCCGTCCTCGGTGCACAGCACCATGCCGCCCCAGAATTTCTGCCTCCCTCCGACGGCATAGGCCTGCCGATGGTAGGAAAACATAAAAGGGAGGCCAACGTTGGTAGCCAGCCAAGAAATCGTGTCCCGCGAAGCGTCTACGACCGCACCAGCCAAAACTGGATCCGGTTTCCCATCACCAAGCCTCATTATGTCCCTCAGAAAGTCCTCGCGAGTGTATCGGTCCATGTCGATCGACCCAACTTGCTCCGCAGACACATTGTTCGCGATCGGCAGCAGATCATGAAGACCTTCATGGACAGTACGAAAGGCACCTGTAGTTTTGTCGAGCGAGGTAGTACAAGCTAGAAATGATAAAGCGCCTGTCAAGAGACGTCGACTAACCTGCAGTGAAGTACCCGTTGCCGCCAGCCCATTGTTGCGGGCAGACGTCGACAACTAGGACTGCAATAGTGCGAGCCTAAAGTTAGTTGCCGCCCTGGTTTGGCCAGATCGGGTCCTAGGCACCTTTATCACAGCCCGATTCTGCGGCAGAGAACGCGGCGCAGCAGCCCGCATTGCCGGATCCTATCACAATACAGTCGAAGGCCATGGTGGTGCAGATTCGTTTATCAAGCGAGGTACGAGCTATAAATGATTAAGCGCCTGCAGATTCGGAAAGTTGAAGTCTTCGAGACGCCGAGCCAGTCCCGATTCGGAAGGTTACCGAATTCGGCGGGCCGAAAAAGCCGAAGACTTGGCTCCACAGACTCGAGCTCAGATTCAGAGCCTCGCGGAGCTGACATGTACTTACGCTCGCGCAGGTATATCCCGAAATGGGCTTCGAAACCCCTCCGTCTTTTTGTTCCTGCTCAAACCCCCAAAGTGCACGCGTCAACTCGTCGGAAACAAGAATCCTATTTGGGCGAATCCAGCGGCATCCGTTGACGGTGTGAAGAAATTGGACGGAGCGAATAGTGCAAACGGCGTTTTGCGAATTCAGAACAGAACACCGCCGGAACCACGGACATCTGACTCAAAACGCTCACACAGACCAACCCTCCGCAGCGTGCAAAGTTGAACAATGGCGCACGCCCCGTACCGCGGCCCCACCTCATTCGACTCTCAAAACATGACAGTCGATAATAGTTGGAGCGGACGAGACAAGACAGCGACTGAGCGAGGAAGAGTTGCATTTGCGGTCAGGTCCCATCCGGATCACGAGTGCTGTCCTCGAGATCGCTGAGCTATATCGTCCTTGGATGGGGCTCGGGAGCGCAAAATTTTCAGATCACGTACATGGCGAATGTTCGGAGTAAAAGGAGAGCATTCAACATCAGGGCATGGACATTCGGCAGACAGTACCCGCGCCTGTGTTGCCATCGAACGTGAAAAAATTGGCAATCGGAGGGTCCCGAGCAGCCAGGGTTTTCAATATATCCTGCGCCAACATTCCTCCCACTATTGCACAGACTGGAGAGAATTCGGTCCTCGCAGTTTCGGACAGGGTTCTACAAGACATCAAAAAAAGAAGCCACGGACAAAAAACATGGAAACCAACTGGATAAGATCCGACGGAATCGTTTCGAGAACCTGTTTTTTTACGTCGGCAGCCGAAATCATGGCATTGGCCATCGATTCAAGTTCTGCGACATCATCGGGTCCTGTCGGCAGCTGGCCAAGCACCTTTTGGTGCTCCCAGAGGGCTACGGGCAAATGTTTTAGCGTTGGCTCCAGGTAAAACGAAAGTAAGCTACCAAGAATAGCGAATACAACGGCGGGATTCAGGTCTTTGGTTTGTCTTTTCGTAAGAGAGCTCCACCGATGGGTCAACGCGTCAGACAGAGGGGGATATGTGGCAGATAATTTGATGTTCTTTTGAGCCTCTTTTGGCACGGACCGGTCGTGGCTATAAATGAGGATGACGCAGATATACGGTGTCGGAGGAAACGGACTCACGGAGCAACATAATCATGTTTGAGAAGATCACAAAATATGTAGCCGAGTACACCATACGTGCCACCCGCGTAAAACGGCTTGCCTTGACGTCGACAAGCTTCATTAATTCGGATCTAGAGGCCCAGCAGTTACTCGAAGTGCTTGGAGATGGGAAAGGCAACTCACGAGACCGTCCCGGTCCCAGTCTGTTACGCATACCAAGTCAACACCTCGGATTGTTGCGTCGAAACCGGGGCCTTCGAGCCCGTCAAACGCGGTAATGGTCTCGACGGTCACAAGAGGGTTGAGGCTTTCTATCCGGTCTTTTGCAGCATCCACACGCTGATTTGCGCAGACCGCCGAGGAAACGCCATTGAATAGCCGCAGGAATCGGATCGGGCAATCTTACCTTTTTGCCGACATCTTCATCTCTGAAGAAGAATCCGGAACCAAGATCCTCTTCGATGACTTCGTCGCCATCCATAATGACAAGTCTACCGACACCGGACAATACAATGTTTTTGATGACCTCTGTCGCCGTTCCCTTTAGTCGGACCACTAAAATGGTGGCATTTCGCATCCTATCGCGGCCATCAGCTCAAGTATGTGGAGAGGGAGGAGTTTAACGAGCCGCTGCTGTGCTTCGAATCCCCATACCCGTATCTGGCGGTCGAGGCGGCCCACCTCTTCCTCTGTCAGCGTCGCGTTGATCATGGTTTGGGAGAGGAATGCGGGATCATGTGACCCTGACGGCCAAGTCAGAACAATCTCGACCTTGATCCTGAAGCTGCATGGATGGTCTTTACTACTAGACGCTGCAGTTGAATTCTACCAACTCCGGTAGCTGACATTAACATTATACAGATGGACGCGAAATACAATGATAAAAACAAAGGCAGGAATACAATATTTGAGGGTATGCAACTTGTTCGAAAACACAGGCAGGACGCGCAAACGTTCCTGTCATATATATCAGGGCCATTTGCGTTAGGTTCATCCCATCATGGTCATCCCGTCGCCGGATGAAGTACCATCCCTGTCGTCATCCAACCTGCACAAAAAGCAAGTTAGCCTGAAATATCGGCGATATGCAGGTATTGCGCACAGATAATTCCGCTCGATTTCCGACAGAATACTGAGGAAATCCCCTAGAGTGAAAGCGAATCAACGAGCGTTTCAAAGATCCAACTACGGACGTACATAAATACGCGTGCGCACGAGCGGCCGATGCTGGGGCCGTTTCCGCCTTGCGCACTGCATCCAATAAAGTGGAGGCAACGAATCGCACTTTGTGAACCAAGCTGGGGCCGTTGGTCGCGATAGATTGGATGGGGATGCTGAAAGAGGGAAGATGAATATTTCTAGAAGGAGTAATTCCTTTCCAGGTTACTTACCTGTGGAGAATATTTAGAAGATCGCTCGCAACAGCTTCACGATCTTCTGCCACTTTTTGCTCGTTGACACTGCCCTGGATTGACATGACCAGCTCGTCGCGGTACTGCTCGATCACAAAGCGAACTAATTGCTGCAAAGGGATAAATGTCCGTCGTAAGGAGGGAAATTCGCTGCGGACCTGAGTGACATAAATATTGCCCTGCATAACAAGGAACGGGTTCAAAGCATTTTCCCGAGAGGCATTCGGATTGTCAAAGAAATCTTTGACCTCGGCGAAGGTGGCTTGTCGGAACCCAGCACCGCCATACTCCGCAGGCACATTCGACTGCGAGAATGAGCGTTTGTGGCGCAAGGGTTCTGGACAGTGCGCCAATGCCGTAAGTATACGGCTGTGTAGCGACTCCACTTCCTCCAATCTAGCTGTTGCAAACTGCCCTTGTGGCGGGGAACGTTTATCGACTCGGATGCGGACAAGGATTTCTCCAAGGAGAGCAAAAATTCTGGACGCGTAGTTGAGACCGGATACAATGGCTTAAAACCAATTCAGAAATATATAGGCACAAGTTTAGGGGGATAGGGCATACCGGTTTTGCCATGTGGCTGAGGAAGATATGCGCTCGGTGTGATGCTAGCCAATTCTTTTAAAATGCTGTGAAAAGAAATGGGGAGCGATACGCACTATTCATCATCCAGCTCCTTGGGGAAGTGTAGAGTGCAATCTTCGTCGCGCAAGCAGATGGGTCTGCCGAGCAAAATCGACATGGACTTGTCCGCTGTGTACGCTGTTAGAACAAGAACACCGACTGGGAAATGTTCAGCTAACCTCCGAAAAGAAGCCAGAATACTCTGCGTCTGATTTCACACTCGATAGGGTCGATACCCTCGTAGGCCGCTTCCTCGTGCAGGCGAAGAGTTACAGCTATGTGCGCCGCTTCACCGAAGGCAGCATGTTGCGTAGCGTCATGGCCCTCGCAGAAATGGTAGACGCAGTCGCTGTGGTCAAGTATGAGGTGTATGGACAGGAGATAGGCAAATTTAAACAGACAAATAACGAATCACAACATGCATAGATGTTGGAGGATCGTACGATGCAATGGTTATGTGACGGCTAGCCTCATGGCACGTCTATTAAGGAGCGCGTGAGATTAGAAAGTCCCGGAGCTCGTTGCATTTTGCGTACCTGAGCCAATTTTCGTACCACCGGCCGTTCCATCGGAAGATACGAGCGAGGAACTTGTACGAGAGTCGATGCAACCGTGGACATGACCAGAGCGAAGAAGAGCGGGTCGCGTTCCTCTCGCCGTGCATGTAGATCTGCCATGAACGAGGGCCGATGGATGCACGGGGTAAGAGGATAGACGAAATCGAAGAAGAGCGCAAGTATCAAGGAAATAGTGTCCCTGGGTGCTATCTCATCTAGCCTCCGCGGTCGGTAATAGAACGACAGTGGAGGAACGACATTCGGTGGGTGGACTGGGAGGACCTGATGTTGCTTATACGACCAGTTGTAAAGCGGGTACGTGCTGAAGCCTTCCGTGGGAGAGTGGTATTCGTCATTTTTCGATCCGGGTAGGCCGCCGATATTGCCATTGGTAATGAGCTCCGATGGACGAGCGGCGCTGAATGTCGGGGAGGGTATGAAGTTTGGAGGCGTATATTGAGGATGGAATGTATCCGCGGCGATTTGGTATCTGGACGGAGGAACGGGCACCGATGTGACTGACGGTTTTAGGGAAGGCTCCAGAAAACTGGGTGGAGGACTCTTAGACGTAATCGACGGCGAAAGCAGACTCTGCGTAGGGCTTGCGATCGCAGAAACCGGAGAGACGGACACATCGGGTTCCGTCGGGCTGTCCGAGTTTCCGGCGGCGGCGGCGGCAGCCTCTTGTAAACGGCGCAAGTAGCTTGAAAATGTTAAGAGAAAAATAGCACCATGATGCAAACGACATACAGATTAGGAGGTCCTCGTTTTTTGGGTTGATAGTCGTATGTGCACGGGATACCGAGGGTGATACAATGCTTGCAGGGCTGTTTCGGGTCTTCTGGATTCTCGCGCGCACACCGAACCTGTGATTGTCATTTCAGAATGAAATTGGAGACATGAGGGATTAGTTCACGTACCTTGCGCGCTCGACACGCATCGCAACCTTGAACGGAGACGCGTTAATTAAGCTCGGAGTCGACACGAAGATTTGCGTACTTTGGGATTGACGCCTGTTTGAAATTTGATTGTCAGCGACTCTGCAGGGTCGGGGAAGAGAGATAGAAAAACAGGGACGACATTCAGACGCGAATCGGATGGGGAAAGGAGAAGGAAATGGAATGTGGGGTACGCGGGGTCGGTGTGGGGCAAATGTGGGGAGAGACAAGGGGTGCGGAGAAAGGTCGGCACAAACTTTCGCTTGCTACTCAGGCTTTTGCTGTTTTGGGTGTGAGGTTCCTTGGCATAGTCATCGTCGGAAGGCGGTGTAGCCGAGCTGCTTTCTTTCTTAGGACGGGAGACAGGCATAGCAGGGGAAAAGTGATGAGAGGAAAGTCGGTTTAGATCTCGAATTTATCGGCTGGTCTCTGGGCTGACCCTCTGTTTGGTCACATCTCTTTAAGCTCTTCCATCGAATTGATTTTAGTGCACTCTGGATCAGGCGTACAGTCCTCTGAAACCACTCAGTCGCTGCTAGGCCAATTCCCAACATGAGCCCGTATCACGAGGCCGCTCCGGTCAAACTCCGGGCCTCCAACCAGGAGATTGGCATGCGACAAAAATTGATCTCCTCGAAGAAAGCTTCTTTCCGATCCCATAATGCTTCCGAAGCGCTCGGTGTCTTTCCCATGTGAGCACAACGGCAAAAATCCTTTAGATCTAAGGTTGTATATATTATTTTTACGCGGACACATCCCCGTTAATTCTGCGCCTGCAGTTGCGACAACATCACCTGCGCATGGTCCTCCTTGACCCATTTCCCCTTGAGATGCTTCTTGAGGTGGACGGTGATGAGGCGCCGCTGGAATACCTGCTCCCGGTCGTTCCACGGCGCGTTGTCCTTTAATAAAAAATCCCAAAAGGTGTACGCCATCAGGGGATCGTCCGCTCGCAGAGCAGCATACACGAGGTACCGCCCAATGTGCGGCGTCGCCACCACCGTCGAGCGACCGATGGATTTGATGATGCTGAATACGCTGTGCAGCTTGGCCCGCTGGGTAGAGTCGGGGCTGAAGGCGACGCTGCCGCGCACGAGGGATACGATAGACTTGTAGCTCAACTGCGAATTTTTCATTTCGCGTACCCGGTTGACCATTTCGTCTACCAACTCCATGTCGCCGTGAGCGAGAGCGTGGTGTAAAACGGTGCCGAAAGTGATATGGTCGGGTTGCAGGCCGCGGTCTGTCATCCGTTTAATCAGTTGGGCTGCAGTCCGTGGGTCGTGCTCCGCCATGACGGTTAGGGTCACGTTGACATCGTATAAATCTGGCAACTCGCGTCGCTGGAGTAACAGCTTGAGCGTGTCGAAGCCCTGCACGAATTGGCCGACGATGAAGAATGCTCTTGCCTGAGATGTCAATATCTGATGATTCGCCGCAGCCATGGGCGAATGCGCCTGAGCAAATTCGGACAAGACCAAGTTCAAGAAACTTTTGAAGTCTTCTGCCCGCTGCTGGACGAGTTCATCATCGAGGAATGGGCCTTTCCCGGCTCTTTTCTCTATAATTTCCTCTTCCCTCTTGACGAGGTGATGAAACAGACTAACCATGCGGATCATCAAGGAAGGGTCCTTTATGAACTGCTGGCGGTCCTTCCCAGCGGCAAAACGATCCCAAAGGGCCCTGGCGAGGGTAGCGTGACCACGAGACGCCAATCCTCCGACTACATGAGTCCGGGACTCGGGTCGAATGATAAGATTTCCGTCCAAAACCTCCTGGCCGAGTTCCTTTGCATGGTACGAATTTTCGTCCAGGAGATGGCGCAGCAACCAAGGCAAAGAAGAACCCCGCGGGCAAGGATATCGATGTGTTTTTAACGTCTCCTCTGACCGAGTAAACGAGTAAAGCGCGTGGGCTGCTTGCCTGGCATCGATCTCCTCGGCTACGGTGTAAAACTGGCGCACGACTCCGTTCGGAACTGGGGAAAAGGGATGTATTTGACATATCAGGGACCGACATGCGCCTAGGTCGGCGGCAGTGGGGTGGCTGAGACAGGCGTAAATTGTGTCGACGGTCAAGGAGATAGTGGGAGGGGAGGGCGAAGGGGCTGTCTTGAGCAGCGGGGAGAGGATCTGCCCCGCCAGCGGTCGCCAGTGCCAGTGTGTGCTAGCCCTGACTAGAGAGGAGCGCACGATCAACGCAAAGTCTTGGAGGTCGGGGATCGTCTGCACAGCTTCGGATGGAATATTTCCGGAATTAACCAGGATCTGGAATATTTCCAAGGCCTGCTGCTGCTGGGAAAGGTTTAGAAGCTTGTCCAAAAATGCGAATGAGGCGTGAATGATATCAGGGGGCTGGTACGTCAACACGGCCTGGCCATCAGGTTGGGGGAGTTTGCGTAGATGGGCGAGGAGCAATGGAAATATCAATTCTACCAACGACAGATCCGCTTGGTCGGGCGGGGCATCTGCGAAAGTACGAACTAGAGCCGTAACATCGCGCCGAGCAAGACGATCCAACTGCTCGGGAGAACGGTGCAGGTGCTGCAGCATGACGAGAATCGTAGCAGGAGGCACTATGGGGAGGATGGAGGACGACAGGATGGCTAGCACCGCTGGTACATGCTGCGACTCAGGGAACAATTCCAGGATGTCGTCTATGAGTTGACTGATCAACCCGCCAAGCTCTAGCCTCGACGCGCGCTTCAGAAGGCGGAAGTACGAGGGTAGAGGCAGGGCAGCCAGTGACGGGCGGTCAAGGGTGCGGAGATGCTTGTAAGCTTGCAGGTCCGACAATCTTTCCGTTATTTTATCCGGCCTTTCCTGGTGGTCCACGGAACGGTTCGAAGGGGCCGACAATTGCTGCAGGAGGGAAGCGGACAGAGTCGGGAGGGGCGCGTCTGGGCGAGATCCAGTGTGACGTTGGGGACCATTTGCACGTAACGTCGATGCAAAAGACCTCGTCGATGTAGGGAGGATGTTTGTCGGTGTACGAGGAAAGGTTGCAAATTCAAGGTGGAACAAAATTCGACGGCAAAGTAACATAAGTTAGCTATGAATGTAAGAATTAGAACGTGTATGAAGGCGAGGAAGATATTCGTACCACATGCCGCAAAGGTGCTCGAGATATACCAACGCCAGCGTGGATGCGTTGAATGGTGTATGGGGCGAACCGCGCGCGAGAGAGGATGCGCGAAAGGGCGACTGGATGCGCGGGGTGTGCCCGGAAGACCGGAAGTCGCGACTGAGTCTCGTCTCGGATTTTTCGCTCCGTGAGCAGGGATTGTTTAGACCTCGAAAAAAAATAGAGTCAATCACTTGCTCGTGACCGTAATCGGTGACTGTGACTGGTGTTACTTAACCTCGGTTGCCTCTCCTCTAATTCCCAAAGGTGGTCTATAGACCTCTTGGTAGACCGTAGACCGTAGAAAAAAAGGAGACCCATTACCTCGTCAAGCTTGCTAAGACCTTTGCGTAATAGACCAGGGCGTAGGGGCGTAGACTTTCGGCCCGACATGTTCCGAGCGGGATTGATCCGCCATCAGACAACCATTCTTTCCGGTTTCTCGACAACCAGACTGTCCTCCCCGCCTATAGCTTCGAAATCGACATCGAGGACGTGTGTTCTACATAACTTAATTTCAACCACCGTGCCCGCGGTCACACTCTCCAGCTTTTACGCTCGATATCATCCTAGTCGGATCGCCTACGCCCAGCTCTGCATGAGCGATCTGTGAAGTCTAAGTCTATCAGGAGGTCTGGTAGAGGGTCTACGTCTAGAAGGTCCATGGGCAGGTTTTTTTGAGGTCCGAGTGGCTGTCTATGTTGAGGGCTACAAGGCGGTCTATGCCGGTCCAAGTGACCACATCACGGTGTACGGCGGCACATTGGTACATCTAGTAGACGGCTCTACAGACCTGTTCGCCCATAACTCGGACGCTCACCTAATTTCAGGTCGGAGTACATTAACATCCGATCTAGCTACCGTCAAACTTACAACTAGTTGGGCCCAGATCACCAGCGCGTTTGCGAACCACAGCGACAGACCCCGGTCTTTGGTCTTTAGGACTCCTTTCGCCGGAGCTTGCTCTCTCCAAACTCCCGCTCCCTCCGGTCTCTCCACTAGCCAGCGTGCATGATTGACGTGGACTTGCTTGCTCACCGGCCAGAAGACGCTATATAGGGGATTGCCAACCATTCGCGGACTGCCGCATCTCTCGCCCAGCCCGGATCCAATGCTCGTGGCAAAGTAGAACCCCATTCGACCACGCATTGAAATGGAAGCATTTGTTTCGACGGAATTTTGTCGGGATGCGAGGCCGGTTCCGAGAGAGGTTCCGCGAACCGCCGGCATTCATGCCAAGTGACGCAGTAAATGCTGTAAATCCCGCCACGAGTATCAACGGTGTCTTTCGGTCTTGTGCCGCGGTCTCTGTATATTGCTTCTTCGACCACGCTTGCAGTGTGGATACTACTTGCACCGCGTATGTACTTTGGACAATAAAATATATTCGGTATCAGATTGTGTGCGGAGTGGGTATCCGCTCTTTGTAGCAGTCCTTCTTTTGCGTCGTCAAGTCAGTAGAGAGACTAGACAGTTGAAGCTAAGTTTCCCCGCGACTGGTCCAGAATTGATCGGTGATCTTCCTGGACACCGCCACGTTGGCAGAAGCGCATCATCTCTCCAACCAACTACTTTTCAGCCACCTATGGGGGCGGGCCAGTCGTCCACTCAGTTTGGTCAGAATCTTGTCTCCCTACAAGCCGAAATGAATCTCATCCGTCTTCCACTCATCAGCAACTCCACCATCACGCGCCCTACATGTACTTCGCGTTACACCGGAATCTCCCGCTTCCAAAACAACCATTGAAGTATCTCGTGCCAATATTTCTCCACTCCGAAGCTCACTGGACTCCTCAGCCGCTGTTCGACTTTGTAGTGGGTTTCGAAGGCGACTCATTGGCATCCCAGAATAATATCGATGCCGTGGTCTTGGAGAGAATTGTAGAGGGACACGAAGGGCGAACTTTAAATCTACTGGTGTGGAACACTAAGAACCAGCAAACACGCGGTGCGTTGGGGCATCCCCTCCGCCAATTTGGCCCCCTGACATTGTTGGCCAGTTGTTCCAATAGTACCCTCCCGCGCATGGTCGCTGCCTTCTTCCGAATCGGAACAGGAAGATGGCGCTACGCAGCCCTCGCTGCTGGGCTTAAGTATGCGGATGTGTGAGGTAGTTAGATTCTCCCCTCATTATTTAACTTTTTATTTATCATGCAGCCCGAATTTGCGATGGACAACGTGTGGCACGTACTAGATGTGTAAGTTTACTATTATTCCTTGTCTTGCTCCCAATTTCAGACTGTTTTCTCAGGCTGGAAGGATCCCCAGCTGAAAGTGCGGGGTTGGTACCTTATGGCGGTAAGTGCCGCTCCGAATATGGGATCCAAAATATACTAAAGGCTTACAGATTATATAACTGGGTGGTCTGGCGGGGTTCTTAGTGTGGAAGGAGATTTCTACGATTTAGTCGAAGCTGCAAGTCCGTTTGCTTCATGCGCAACCGAAGCTAATAGCCGCCGATACAGCATGTGGATAAACCACTTCGCGTTTACGTTTACTCGCATGTACGTCTGCGTGCTTGGCTTTCTTCACGTCTCACATTTCCCCCAGGATTTTGAGTAGGCGCGGCTACTTGCATCAGGTTTTCTCTTCTCACATACATCTAGCGCATTGAGAGAGGTTGTCCTGGTTCCCAATCGACAGTGGGGAGGGGAGGGGCTGCTTGGCTGCGTTTTCGGGTACGCGCTTGTCCGATTCCTTATTCCACTGGCTAACATCAGCTAGCTACGGACTACTGCATCGAATTCCACCACAACCTGTCGATCGAATCGCCGGAAGTTCCACACCGCCTGAGCTGCAAGAGCACCCGGACGAATATGAAGAGCAGGAGCTGTTTGTGCCGGCGGATATACCCTCGGAATCCCAATACGTTCCCTCCCAGCTTGCGGACTGGCGAAAACAGCAGGAGCCGTACCGTTACAATCCAGTGCCTCCCATACAGGAGGAGGAAGGTCAGACAATATCAAATACTGAACGAGGACACCACGACCATGATCATGATCACCAACACGGTCATGACCATGACCATCAGCACGACGGGCACGGCCATGACCACCCAGAAGCCCCCCCACCAGGTCCACCCCGTCGAACGTCGTCACTGAACACTAGTTCCTCCCTTCGGTCGTCCCGCGGTACGATCAAGTCATGAGTTTCGGCGTACGAACGCTCAACTCATGCCTAGTTCACACCGCGAGCCCAACACCTCCAGCCTTTTCAGTACCCGGCCGAGTCTCTTCTTCTTCTTATTTGAATACCACGTTGAATGGACCACCAAAACGCGTCGCCATGGGAGACGAAGGGAGCGACGGAAGTGCAGCTGACACCGATACAGATCGTGGGAGCCTCACCAGTGTTGATTAAATGCTACCGTCTCTTTGAACTTGGGCCTCGTTGAACCTCGGATCAATGCATGTGCGGTGTGCGGCCATTCCTCTAATTCCACGTGAAAATATTGCACCTGTGACAAACGTGGGTGCCGAAAGTGTGTGGTGTAGCTGCAGCGCATTCGCCGGCCCGTTTGCAACCTCTTCAATGTATACAGCTCTCACCGGTGTTGCTTTGGGTTTTGGCGTCTTCCGACAGCAGATTGTCGCAACATTCGTTCACAGCGGGAGTATAAATGTACAAAGAGCTGCACAATATTCAGCTTTTCTTGTCATGAAATTCCTGTCCCTAAGTTGCGCTCTTTTGGCACTTCTGTCCAGTGCTTTCGCGGCATTTGGTGTTACCTCCTCAGGCTCGAATTTACTCGTCGACTCGGGAGCGGGGCTCGTAACGACGAGTGAGTTAAAATTACTAGTCAGCTTGAGTAGCCCTGAGCGCTGACTCGGAGCTGGCGCCTCACAGCCAACACTGCCACCACATCTATCAACTTCAACGGGAAACAATTGCAAGATTCGACGAAATTCACGCAGCTGTCGTCCGGTCTAGGTACTCCTTCTTCACCTTCCCACTCTGGTATAAATTCCTGATCCCCGGTTGAGGCTCTGCGACTGTGACATCCTCGGTTGTGGACGTCATAAAAATCACAATTTCGACCTCAACTATTGTAGCACTCCTTCGAGCTCCAAAGATCCTATGTACTGACTGCCTTGTCAGACCCAATACTACGTGGTCCTTTCTGCCGTCAACACAATTTGCGTCGGATCATTTGCTTCCGCGGAACCTATAGTACTGTGGGTGAACTAAGGTTTATTAGGACTGCTTGCGTAGTATTAGATGACCAACAGAGTCAGATTCCTTTCATTCGAGATCAGGTACACAGCATAACGGGATCTGGCGTCGGGTTCCTCTGTGAGCTGCGAAACCTCTTGAGTCTTCTGGTACCGAACGTCTTTCTACGCACGTAGGCATTGAAATTGACATGCTGATATAGGGGGCCATTCTTCCGCGACATAGATAATCAGGGCAGCGCTCAGCAAGAATTATACTTCTTTATGAACTCTGGGCACGAACAAACAGAGACGTATCGGACGGGATTCTTCGGACCTCTCGTAGCTTTGCTGTCGCGCTCCTCGCCCTTGTAAACAGGTCCTAGGACGCTGCGCATTCGTACTACCTCGGCTTTTGCTGGAGGCAGGCCGCAGATCACTGCTAACAGCTTCACGTCCGATACCCGCTGCGCCGATCGCTATCGTCGTCGATTCCAGAGGGTAATCCGGTCTGTGGACCCGATCTTAAACCAGCATGATGACCCAATCTTCTGGATAGGGTTACTGCGCGACACATGGCGTGGCTGGAATCAAGTTTATAAGTCTGCTACTATTCAGAGATCCAAGTCTTGGCTTATGAGGTGTTTAGACGACTATGCAATCCCTGCCGGTGCCCTCACTGCTGCTTCGAACACCATCACAATTAATGTGGTCAGCGGGAGCGCAGGCGACGCATTTCTGAGCCCCAATTTTGCAACAATTTTGTGTATGACTCTGTGGAGCTATTCTAAACGTATTCCCCGTGCATACGAAAACATAGGAAAAGTTGAAGTTCGGACTCGGAGCGGAATCGGCCGTTAGAACTGCGACGCGGTCACGTGTTTAACATCCCCGTAATTACATTACTTCTCCTTATCCGCCGCGCAGCAGGTAAGCCCATTAGTCAGCGGAGTAACTCTTTCAGTTCACTGAGGGTGCTTCGTAAAATCCCTCCTGAAGCTTATTATAAGAGTCACTGGAACGGACTCTTATTCTCCGTCGACCCTTCAAATCGTATATGACTGATGAGCAATACCTCCTCCATTGAGGCAGAGTTTTCCTTCCTGAGGCTCATAACGGCTCCTTGATTCGACTCTATATGCAACTCGGAGGCAGCCTTCACCCCCCTTCAATTGCGCATTCGAGACGGCGGTACGCGGTCACGATGCAAGGATGCCGAAACCGCAGTGATGCGTCGCCGAAAGTTGTCTGAGTCATCAGGAGGTCAGGGGCCGTATGTATATATAACGCCTGCAGAAAAGTCCAAAGGCCGCATAACACACCATGGGTCGTTTTACTCTCACTGGATTCATCAAAAGCCAGTATGCGACGCGTCCTCCCGTTCAAAAGGTGGACTTAGCGGGGAAAACGGTCATGGTAATCGGCGCGAATGCTGGGCTGGGCTTCGAGGCAACCAAGCATTTTGCAACAATGAAGCCGGGGCGACTCATCCTCGCGTGCAGGAGCCAGAGTAAGGGGCAGGCCGCGGTGGAGAGTATGCATGTTTCCTTGCTTCTGAACCCCGCCAAAATTGACGTGTTTTAGAAATACGGGCAGAAACTGGCTGCACCACGGCGGAGCTGTGGATCGTCGACCTGGCCGAATTCGCGTCCATTAAAAGGTTTATCGACCAGTTCGAGCAAGACGGCGGACGCCTCGACATTCTTCTCGCCAACGCCGCGATCGTGTCGTCCAAGTACGAGCGCAGTAAAGACGGGTGGGAAACCAGGTCGGTTCTCAACCTCTCTAGTTGCCTCCATACTGACTCTCTTCCCAGCCTTCAAGTCAACTGTCTCTCGATACCGCTCATCTCCCTCCTCCTCCTCCCGCACATGGTTAGAACGGCCCGCGAACATTCCACGGTGCCCCGGATTGTGGTCGTCGCAAGTGAGGTGCACTACTTCACAAATATCGAGAAACGCGTCTTGGAGAGTCCCGAGATGCTCGCCACGTTAGGGAGCGCTGAATATTGTACCCCAAAGTATGCCTTTTCCGCGCCGTTGGGGCCATGTTCTGACAGTCTTTCGTTCTGCGCAGGATTATGAATTCGCGCTATTTCTTGACAAAACGTTTGTCTCTATGCGTCGAGGCTTGAACATGAATTGACGATGCCATTTAATCAGTGCTCAACATTTTTTTCGTCCGCGCGCTCAATGCGCGAATTGCTGTGTCGACGCCGCTAGTCGTGAATGCTGTCAACCCTGGATATTGTTATTCGAACATCCGTCAGGTGAGAAAAGCATTTCGTGGTAACGTCTCTTAACAATAACGATCGCAGTCCTTCACGGGGTTCCAGGCGATCATGGACCGCCTGATGGAAATATGCCTGGCGCTCCCCACAGAGAAGGGAAGCAGACAGCTGGTCTGGGCTGCTTTGGGGGAACAGAACAATCCAGACAAGTTGCGCGGAGAATATATCACTCTCCAGCGCGTTGAGGAGGTCAGCGATTTTATTTTGAGTCCGGAGGGTGCTCGTGCGCAAGATCGACTTTGGGTACCTATTTCTTTTGAATCAAGGGCGCTGGTACTGATACGCAGAATTATAGGACGAGCTGGTTGGAATACTGGGAAAGTTGGACCCCCGGGCTACTTCGGCAGTTGATACATACCTTTCATGATTCACATAGACAATCAGTTATGAATATACATACTCAGTCTTGTATGCATTGCGGTTGGTTGTGCATTCGTCCACGAGCGGAAGAAGAGGAAAGCTAAGTACCGGCATCATGATGCTGCGCCGACATGCTGTGCCGACCAAGCCGACGCGCGTCCTTGATTTGATTTCTCGAACTTTCTCCGTCTTCGCTACTTTGCTTTTCTTCGTCTCCCTTTTACTTGCACTGTCCTAGTCATGGCGTCTCCCGTTAAACTGTACATTTACGATCTGAGCAATGGTCTCGCCAAACAGCTTTCTGCTCAGCTCACCGGACGGCAAATCGACGGAATTTGGCACACATCGATCGTCGTCTTCGGGCAGGAGGTATTCTACGGCCAGGGCATAAACACGACCCTCCCCGGTCGGTCTCACCATGGGCAACCACTGCAAATTGTTGATCTGGGAGAGACTGCGATCGACCAGGAGACCTGGGAGGAATATCTTCAAGAAATGAGGGAACACTTCACAGCTGACAAGGTATGCTATGCTTTGCGGATGAATGCACCCCGACCCTGACTAACGCGGGGTAGTATCATCTATTAGGTGCGCCCCACTCGTGCCTGTACCGTCCGCCGTATCAAATGTTCCCGACTCGTAGACTTTAACTGCAACTCGTTTACAAACGATTGCGCAGGATTCCTCACCGGCGGCTCCATCCCTGCCTTCGTCAAAGGTGTGTCTGACCGTCTCGAATCGCTGCCGGCACTGACACTTATTTCAAGATCTCCCTACCGATTTTTTGGGGACCGCGTTTGGTGCCGCGCTTAGGCCTACGATCGACAACATGTATCGTCGTCCAGCACCAGGCATGCCTGCGACAAGCCCGCCGCCGCCCAACCAGCCTGTCGCTGCCTCGCTTCTCCAAGCCGTCGCCGCACAGGCCCAGAGATCTGCACCCCCGACCGCGCCGCCCCTTGCCGCTACAGAAAGTCTTACGGCCTCCATGCACCCCTCCACGAACTCGGCGTCCTTCCGCGCACTCCTGCGGGATCACAAGGCCGTGGTGGCCCTTTTTACTGACACGCAAAATTGCCCCCCGTGCCGCGCAATTGCGCCCGTATTCGAGCAACTTGCGGCGGAGAAGGGTGTACGTATTGCCAGCGGAGGGCGCGGCGCAGCGTTCACCAAGATCGATTTGCGCGTCGGTGCAGGTGGAACTCTCGCCACTGAGTGGGGCGTGCGCGCAACGCCAACATTTATGTTTTTCTTAGATGGAAGGAAGGTACGTTAATTGTTGGATGTTAGGACGGGATAGACAATTCATTCTTCGACAGGTTTCAGAGCTCAAGGGCGCCGATCCCGGTGAACTGCGAACACAGGTAGATCTGTTGTTATTCCAGGCGTATCCGCGTATGTTTCCTTGTCCTTGAGAAGAAAGTAAGGCTAATTATGTCAATCATCCAGCCCATCCCCACACATCGCTCTCTCTGCCAACTGTCAAAGCCCTGTCCCTTGCACCCATCCTCTTTACACAGGTACCTGCGCTTGAGACAGTCTATTCCAAGCTAGCTTCCTTGATCGATATGTCACCGGCGTCCCCCACCACCGCGCAGGCAAAAGAGGTCCTGCGTGCACAGGTCATTCCCTATCTCAAATCACGCTTCGCCGACGGATCGAAGTCTACGCCGCTACCCTCTGCGTCCGCCGGACTCCTCGCGTCCTGGGCGGCTGCGACGGCGAGCCTCGCGAGTGCACTGAGACCCGATGCGCTTTTCCCGCTCGTAGACATGTGGCGGCTCGCTGTGCTGGACCCCGCCGCCGCCACTTGGCTCGCGGCTGCTCCGGGCGCGGGCCCAGTCGGGGTGCTTGCACGTATCGCTCGCGACGCGCTCGCGCAACCAACGCAGGACAAAGGCACCCGCAACTACGTGCTGACGGCGCTGCGCCTGCTCGCGAATGCATTTGGGTCCGCGGCGCTGGGGCGGGGGCTGCTATCCGGGCCAGGCGGCGACGGGGAAGTGCTCGGCACGCTGGTTCCGGCGCTGTTGCACGCGGACTCCGCGGTACGCACAGCGGCGGCTAGCCTGGCATTCAACGCCGCAGCATCTGTGCAGCGTGCGCGTGTGGCGGCCGGCGCGGGGCTAGGCGGAGTCACCGCTAACACCGCCAACTCGGCCACCGCCGCGGACGCGGCATCGGCGGCCGATGAGGAGTGGCAGGTCGAGCTCGCGAGCGCGCTGGTAGAGTCCCTGGACCGGGAAGTCGGTGAGGACGTTATGCACCGGCTTGTTGCCGCGCTCGCGTGTTTAATGCGATTTGCGCCCGTGGACGGACAGGTCGGCGCTTTGATGGAGGTGCTTGGTGCGCGAGGGGTGGTACTCGGAAAACTTGACGCGGGATCTGTGCAGAAGAAAGAGGTGCGGAAATTGGTAGAGGAGGTCGGTGCTCTGTGTCCGTCGTCCTAAGGCGGTCGCGCCGCACTAGGCTGAGTTTCGTGGGCGATTAGGTGATAGAGGGTAGAGCATCGGACACATATAATATAGAGAGGATGTATGTACAATACACGATTGTAATCCTAGTAATAAACAGAGCTGAATCGCGTAATACTACAGGAGCAGGTCTTTCCCAGACTTATATAGAATCTCACTAGTAGTTGGTCCCTTGGAAGTTTGGGCGTCGCTTATTCCGTTTGGCCTTGCGTGACGTGACACACGCGTCGCCAACCGCGTCGCGCCGCAAAGATCTTCCTCCCAACCTTCACCTCGTCAACAATGGCTTTAGCAATTGACAGTTTGATTCAAAACATCGAAGATTGAGAGACCTATCGGTCTCCACACTCCAGAAACGACAGCCCTCTGCCCAAGCCAGTATCCGGCCAGATTATCAGGGTGCGCCGACCACTGCATCGTCAGAGTTACTCTTCGCGTAATATGACTATTAGGCAACCTTTGAAGCCGCCCTGGCGAAGGATCCCGAGTCCTACGCGTCCAGTTCGAAAATTTTCTCTGTATTCCGGGCCTGGAGGTAAAGCTTGGACACAGCGCCGAAGGGCATTCCCCAACTGCTGGTCCCGCTCCTGAACAAGAACTACGGGCTGTTGGAAAACATCAAGGCCTCGTCGTTGGAGTTGCCGGACAAGCGGAAACTCGCGGCCATCGCCCCATGGGCCAAGGCGTACGGTTTCGACCTTCACCTCATCAGCGTCCAGTACTCGCGTTCGCAGAGCGTGTCCGCAGACGACGACGCATATGGCGGCAGTGGTCTGCGGGGCCATCTCGCAGGCTATTACAATGAATACGAGGACGAGGACGAGGACTAGTTTGATGCAAACGACATTGACATGCCCGATTCGGAATCAGAGTCCGGCGACGACGATGAGAATGGGTTCGACTTTGTATCGGCCGTCGCACTGGACGGTCTTCCCATGAAGGTTTCCCGCACTCTTCACGAGGGCGGTGATTATCAAGGCAACGTATTCTTGAACGGAAAGCTTGAAGAGGGCGACAGAACAGTGGATCTAGAGAGATACGGTTATGATGTGAGTGTATTTCGATGTCCCTTCCGCGAAGTACCATCTTACAACTCCCTGCCAAGGCTGGGCAGCTTACACGAAGTAAGTTCAGTTAAAGAATGTGTCCACCTAACTTTTTGACCTCGCAGCATACCCGGACCGCCATCCTCATAAATCCTACGGAGGGAACGATCGCTGGGTGCATCGTCTTCGGGAATTGCGATGACTTCGCATGTAAGGCGCTGTCAGCATCCCGCTCCAAGAAGCCGACACAGAAGGAGAAGAAGCTGACGAGTATTCTGCTTGAGCGCACTAGCACCCACAGCGACTGCGGCTCGATCCCGACCTCCAACGTCGCAGCGCTGAGAACCGCTGCAGAACGCTGGAATGACGTCGCGCTTTTCGCCCAGGCCTGCAAAGCATGTCCTGGCTCGCAGCTCGTCTCCTGTCTGGAAGTCGATGGCGTAATTTCTGCGTACAAGACCTTTGGCCGCAGGAGTCTCGCTTTATCCAGTACTCCGCAAATCCTGTCGAGGCGGCAAATACCCTGTACGTTGTGACCAAGTATATTCGTACATAAATGCTGACCAAAAGCCCCTAGCTGTGCTCCCATGCGCATTCAAGGACTCCTAAAATCGAAAAAGCGCGTTTTCCTTCGGTCGATAGCGGATTTCATCGCCATCGCCGCCGGACTTCGTCCTCATGCCACCTCGAAAAAGTCGTTGTCCCTGCTAGAAGATGTCACAAAACACTGTTTTGTTGCCATGCTCAGCAGCGTAAACCTGAAGGACTCAGGATATCCTTATTCTCCCAAGACTAATGCGTTGGATCTCATCCGGTTCGCCTTTAATTCCTTCATCCATTGGGCTCGTCCTCGACAAGCTACTTTTGGGTATCGAACCCTCTTTGGTCCGCTCCACGACAGCCGGGGTTCTGCACCAATTACCTCACATCCTTGCTTCCCATAAACTGACCCTTGCCGACGAGCCCTACCGGAGCTTCGCAGCGGAAACCGTGAAGAGATTCGCTCGCGATGTGCTTGGTCCAAAGCCCATCACTTCTGTTTCGCTCGAGGATCTGAAAATCATCAGTTGTGGATGCTTCAAATGCCTCTGTCATCTCGTACCCTTCTTTGAAAGCCCTCAAATTTTGGCGTGTATCAATGAAAAACAGAGCATTCAAGAAAACGGTTCGTGGCGGGGAAGGCTTGGGGCGCAACCTGGGAAACTCGACGCAGTGGCAGGCCACGCAGTCTCCTGGTATGTCGTATTCAGCCTCTCGTCTGCCCATCCAACATCTCTGCTCTAGATTAAGAAACCCGACGGAATGACCGCAACGGGCGAATGGCTGCAGGACCAGAAGGCGGGGTCAGCGCTTTGGGGGTCCTCGGCGATGCCAACCAGCAGACGAGTATTCTAGGTGCGGATTTTGCCTGGGTGGCTGAAACTATGGCCGGAACTTCGAATCCTCCGCCTATTCCTCTAACGTCGCAGAACAAAGATGGAAAAGCTGGTACCAAACGCCCGGCGGATGCGACACAGAAAACAGGGTGCTCGAAGAAGTCGACTCTCTTGATTTGATACATATCAAATATTATACATATCCTCCATTAAATAGGCTTGAAATAGACTAAAGACGCGACGAGGGACTTTGCTCCTATTTGTTCGAGAAGCATTGTAATGGTCACGTTATCGTGGCGCGTTTACGAGTCTTTCTCACGATTCGCTGTTTACGCGCTCACCACCTCAATGGCTCTTCCAGACATCCCAGAGCTCGAAGCCGCTGCTAGGGCCGTAGTTTATGATGCTAGAAGAAAATCAGAACTTGAGTCGGTCGATTCTGTTCCAACGCTATCTACAAGTCCTGACTCGCGCTATACAGGACCCTCACCCCGCGCATGGTTCGCGAAACGTTGGAAGCCAAATTCAATCTTTCAGAGGGCGCTCTGAGCTCCAAAGAGTTCCGTAAACCATTGAAATCGACAATTACTGCAGCAGCTGTGCGTTCGTTCTTGAGAGTGGCTCGCGTCCAGCTGATGCCCTGGATAGACGGAGGAGATGCCTGAAGTAGAGATCGCGCCTCCGAAGAGCAAGAAACGTAAATCGGAAGAAATGAGCAATCATAAACCGCGGAAGAAACAGACTGAAGGCCCTAAAAAAACGGCGAAGAAGGGCGACAAAGAATTCAAATCATTGGTGCGCACCTCCTTCCCAGTACCGTGTTGGCCGGTGTATAAATTTCTTACTCAGGAAATGGTTCCATCCTCGGATGTTGAAGACGTGGGAACTCAAGACGATACATCGATAGAGCTTGAAAAGCTGCCCGCAAGCGAGGGCTCGGCAAAGGCGGGTTTTTTTCTGCACTTGAGCCTTGTGTATCTAATTATTCTTAGGAAAACCAGGCCATACCACCCAGCAAGAAACCAACATCCCAAAAGGCTGGTGGCTCCGTGGCAAAGCGGGCCTCGACATCTGCGGCACCAGTATGCCTAATTTAATTTTGACTTCACCGGTTCTCACACCATGTTAAAGAGCGATTCCGAACTCTCTGTCCTCGACGATGAGCCTCCCAAGCGAGCAAAAAAAGCAAAAACTGCCAAATCGAAGGACAAGGTGAGGAGCTTCTTTGCCGGATGATAGTTGCAAAGACATGAACAATTCAGGCTGGCGAAAAATCCACCAGAGGCAAAAAAGCCACTGAATTGTCCAAAGACGAAGAGACTATCAAACGATTAAAGGTAATGGTCCCTTATTATCTTTCTAATCCCCAAACTCACTGATTTCCAGTCCTTGGTTTTGGCTTGCGGCGTCCGACGGGTGTGGGCGAAAGTATTCAAGGATGTTGATAAGCCATCCCAGCAGATTCGGATGCTCAAGGAAATTTTGACGGGGCTTGGAATGTCTGGACGCATGAGTCTCGAACAAGCCAAAGCCATCAAAGCGAAACGTGAACTTGCTCAAGAACTCGGTTCGTACCCTGCGTTCGTGGCCTCCAATGTTTGTTGATTATCCCGGAAGAGGACGTCCAAGCTTTTGCCGCTTCGACCACAAGCTCCAAAACTGCAGAGCCTCCAAAAGAGGAGGAAGCCGAAGATGAATCAGAGGAGGAAGAGATGGAAATGCCCGCAAGGCACAAGGTCGATCCTTCTCTTCCGGCGTACTTCAGCGTGTTTAAACATGTTGCAGACGAATGCCCGTCGGAGTATCATGGCTTTCCTGGAAGATCAGAGCGACGATGACTGAAACTAATTGCTTGTGTATTTCTAGTGTACCATACTTCTGAATCCATGGGCAAGTTCCTGTGTTGGTCTTCGTTGCATTGCGTATTGTCGAGGACGGACATGACCAGCAAATCTTGAAGTTATTCAATTTGCCGATCTGAAAGAATGCGAATAGGCACATCGCCGAATGAAACGGCATGAACCCAGAGGCCCTCGACCGGAGAAGCTGGCTCGAATCAGTGTGCCCAATTGGCTTCAAGAGAAAGCGGAAGAATTGGCCGTGCAGTCAGTGCAGTAAGTACGCTACCCAACTTGAAGTAGACTGGTGTAGGCGCGCCGTCGTGGCGCACGGAACGGGCGACGTGCCGCTGGAAGGATGAATGCTCCATGATCCATATGGAAGGAAGAGACCGAGGTTGAAATGGGTTAAAACCAATCTAATCTGGGCCTGCAGAAATTGCCAGTGGACTCTGGAAGCGTCGGATATACCTGATTTTCTGGAAGTCCATCCCGCTGATCCTAACAGACCGCTAAAAAAGCCGACAGACCGCGTATGTAATAGAGAAGACCAAATTGAAGCGAAAGTATATGTAGACGAGATGGTTGAGGTTATGGGACGAAGAGCAAGCTGGAAGGAAGGAAGGAAGTAGTATTTTAACCGATGCTTGATAGAACGCAATAACACGTCGCGGTGCATTGGAAATGTAATGTTGGAAGGTTCCGTCAGAATCGCAATCGAGACTATCGACGTCTATCTCCGGGACAAAAAGATGGGAAAGCCAATTGCAATTAGCCGGCGGCCTTTCGTCGCTCTTTCCGTTATGCAACCATGCTCAACTTCTTCACAAGAAAAGGGGACCCCGCAGATAATACGGCGTCGAGCAAGGAGAATGGAAGGCCCGCGGGATCGACTGCCGTCAAATCTCTGCGGTCGCGACTCCAGGTCGTAAGTGGTCCAAGCGTGTTCAAAACTTGGTTCCGACCTTCATCATGTGTATTCCAGTATGCAAAGAAACTCGACTCCAAGGAGCGCGACTCCCCGCCGCCTCTGTTTGTGCAGCCCGTCTCCGTCGCACAGACCCTCTCTCCGCCTCCCGCAACTCCCATCGCCACACGCCAGCTCCAGCTCAAGCTCAAGCTCAGCTCCAGCTCACCCGCCCTCAGCCCCGCCCGCAACGCCGCACGCGACCAGACGCGCTCTGATCGATCTAAATCTGCTAACACATCCCCAACGACCAGGCACTCAACTGCTCCCATGCAAGCAACCGATATGCATCCGTCGTCTTCCCGCTCGCGCGCCCTGGGCACAAAGTCTTCGTCCTCGTCGCTCGCCACCACCCCCTCCCGTAAACCGACAGATACTGTCACGTAGGTGTTTGCATTGGGCACTGGTTTATTTCCCCTGATCGAGATTGGCAGCACGACCCTTGCCCAGCGGTTGAACGAGCTTGCCGTGGCAAACTCGGAGGGCCTGCTAAAGTATGTCTTTATTCGCGCGTACTTGCAAAGTCGGATCCTCACTGGCTGCACGTTGCAGCGACGACGAATACCGGCTATTACGTCAGGATCTCTTTCAGCGATTTTCGAGTACCACTGCCGTACCGACAGAAATACCCCTCGTTCCGCTCGCGTCCTCGCGTCCTGCTGTTCACATCAGTGCCGCTACGGCCCCTCCAGATAAACGAAGTCAGCAGCATTATACATTCTGCGTTTAACGCTAACAGCTCGTTCCAGAATCTGTAGACTCTAGACGAGTTTCCATATCTACCTCGCCTAACTTTATCGTTGAAAAGCAGCGCACCCCCTCGATGCACTCTCGCTCGTCGATGACCTCGGGTGTTGCCAGCTTCTTCCGTCGTGCGACCGGCCGCCACGCTTCGCATGATTTCAGTGACTCCTCGAGCATATATTCCGCCACTTCCGCTGCCCCCTCTGAATCCACCAACCGCTTCAGACGCCTTTCCAAAAAGACCAGCGCCTCCTCGTTGGGCACGGACCGTGGAGACGCTGTCTCCATCTCCTCGCGCCGCACGAACAATGTCAGCTCGCCAGCGGAATCCAGCCTCCCTGCCAGCTCCGTCCGTTCGGTGCGCCGCCTACCGACACCACCCTCCTCCTTCCCCACGCGATTGCCTGGCGTTGAAAGCCGGTACGCTGGCATGGCGCCAGAACCAGACGCCAGCACCGACGCCGAAGGCGCGGACACGGTGCAGACAATCCGACGCGAGATGCTTTCGGTCGAAGCCGAGGGCCGGCGCCTGATGGACGCCTTCAGCGGCCTCGAACTCAGCACACTCACCAAGCGTCGGCGCACCGCGGCGACTAGCCCACGCGACTCGGTCGCGACGCTTGTGCCAGACGCGCGCTCTATGCACTCGGTCCGGCGGCCGCGCAAGGGCTCGGATGCAGCGGACACCGACGGCGCTTCGCTGCGTTCCGCCACGTCGGCTGGGACGGCGGCGTCTGGGCCCAGCCGGCGAGGGAGGTCGGCGCTTAAGCCGGGTGGCCCCGTACAGATGCAGGCGGCGGGCTTCCTGTCCTCCGCGAACTCCTCGCGCGTCGGGTCGCTACATCGGAAGAACTCGGTCTCCAGTATCGGGTCCTCGACATCGCGGTTAGGGATCGGCGGGAACGGCGGGAGCGGGGGGCTGATGGTGCCGCCGGTTCCGCCTCTGCCGCTGGGGATGTCCCTGGGGCAGATGGGGAGCACGCCGAGCCTGCGGAGTACGAGCCATCTTCCGATGGGGGTCGTGCGCGAGGATGAGGCGGTACTAACGGTGGACGTGGACGACGAGCGAGAGTTTGGGCTGGAGATGGAGGAACTGCGGCGGCGGCGAGAAGAGGTTGCTGCGCGGTACGAGGCGCGTCTCGGGTATCTACGGGCCAAGCTGAAGGGCGCCGCGCTTCACGAGAAGCTTTTGTCCAAGTAGACACGCGCCCTTGTTTTCGTGTGTTTGCTTATGAGGCTGTCGCCTTCCTGTCTCCAACATGTGTGTCTTGACTGTCCTGCGGAATCTCGGGCTTCTTGCGGAGGTTTGAGATGCTCCATGCTATATGTCAAAACGAAATGCCTTCCGTTGGCCTTCTGCTTTTCATTTTTTGTGGGAAGATTCGTCTTCCTACCTGGAGTTTAAATTTCTTCCGCGCTTACTCGCCGTCTCTCCGCGGGCTCCAAACCTATTCTGTTATTTTTTTTCGGGCACCACGAAATGGAAGGATACGGAAGGTCTATGATTGCCTGGTCTCACCAACTTTATATCTGGGGATCTCGGCGCTTTTTTAAGCCCTCTGGAGCGGATGAGCACAGGTCTCAACGCGGATGTAGACATCCCGCTGCGCTCCATCGGACTTCGTTTTCGTATAAAGGCTGGTCCAACTCGACTGAAGAAAGCATTCGTCGCTCCTCGTCGAATTCACCTGGCCCACTACCCCGGCCCACGACCAGCACCTCTCACGACCCCCTCGACGCCTCAACATCTACGACTCACCATGATGACCTATATTCCTCTCGCTGTCGTCGTTGGCTTGCCCTTCCTGCGCTCTGCCGCCGCCTCGCCTATCATTGTCCTCAATGGCAACGCTGGTGTCGCAGCCACGGTGACGCTGACCATCACCCCGTTGTGCGGGGCCACGGGCTTGCCAAACGGAATTAGCCCCATCTTGTCGTCCGCCGCCGCCGCCGCGAGCGCCCCGGTCAACTCCGCGGTCAATTTCCTCGACGGGGCCGTCTCCTCAGCCGTCCCCTTCGTTTCGGGGGTAGTTTCCGGCGCAGTGGCGGCTCCGTCGGCGATCATCAGCCCCGCACTGTCTTTTGCAGGTGCTGTCGCTTCGTCTGCCTCGCCCATCCCGTCGGTCGTCGTGGCAAGTGCCGCGTCCTTTGTCGCTGGTGCCGCGTCTTCCGTCGTGCCTATTCCATCTGCCGTCGTGGGCAGCGCCGCGTCCTTCATCAGCGCCGCTGCGGCTTCCATTGCGCCGATCCCGTCGGCCGTCTTGGGTAGCGCCTCATCTTTCGTCGGTGCTGCCGTTTCCTCCGCCGCCCCCATTCCGACTTCCGTTCTCGGGGGCGCTGTATCTGTGGGAAGCGTCGCCGCAGCGTCCGCAACCGGGTTTGCCAACGCCGTGTTCTCTTCGGTGACTGCTGTCCCCGCAGCCGTCACCAGCGCCGCTGGCACCATCGTCTCCCCTGTCGCAGTCTCTGTCGCCACACTTGTCCCTGCCACAGTTACTTCGATTAACAACCTCGTCGTTGTCCTCAACAGCGTCGCCAATAGTGTTTCTTCCGTCGTAAACCTCGGCCTGCAGGTGGGCATCTCGTACTTCCGACCAGCCAACCTCAACGCTAACATTTCCTTCCTGCAGAACACTGTGAGCCAGTTGGTTCCCCTCGCCAACTCGGTGGTTGTCGCCCTCAATGGCATCGTGCGCTCTCTTTTATTATCTATCCATACGCCTGTGATCTAACTTCTCGGGCAGAGCTCCACCACGGATACGTTCGCGCAATCCCAGGTGACTTCGGTCAAATCGGCGATCTCGTCCCTTCAGTCCGTGGTCAACAAACTGAACGCCCAAACCACCCCCATCCCCTCGGAAATTATCGCCGCCCTCAAGCCGCTGGCTGCCTCTCTCCAGGTAATTAATATCTTTCTGCCGAAGAAATGGTGTATCTAAATAACGCACTTTGTTAGGCCTCTGCCAGCGTCCTCGGCAGCTCCGCCTCCATCTTGGCCTCTGCCATCGTCGCTTTGTAAACGTTTACCGACAAAGGAGCCCTCCAATTTCTTCGCCTTCACTTTTCGGGGCCGTCGTTGAGGTAGACAAGCTGTAGCGATGTGTATTTTAGAAACCTTCGTCCAACAATGTATTTTAGAATCTTTTACGTGTTATGCAACTTCATTGTCTATGTTATCATAAGATGAGATGGAGCAGTACATCCCGAAAATCTGTGAAAGGCAATAAAGGTTACATAGCAACTCTTTCTCTGTTCATGGATGTTACCCCGAACCTCCGATGAAATAAATTCCACAAGAAAGTGCTACCGTATCGTGGAACCAGCGGCGACAGAAAGTATGTAAATCCATGTAGCAAAACGGCAGCCTTATATTCGCCAGGTTAATGTAGCAAGCCCACCCGGGATTGAACAGCTCCAGGGCGCCTCGCTCGCCCCGTCTTGCGATCGACTCGATATGAAGCCCCCCTCGCTTCCAGCCAAAAAAGTGTCATGGAAAATGTGAGCGACGCCATCCGAACCCTCTCCAACTGTGGAGGGATGTGTGTATTCTCGCATTTCTGGACACACAATGAAGCCCAGGGTATGCCGCGGACTGGGAGGGCGAGTCAATTCTTGAGGAATGGTCGCGCTCGTGGACTTGGGGCGGTAGAAAAACTAGCGCGGTTATTACAACGAGTTGATCGAAATTGAGGGAACTTACCTGAACCTGAGCTCCTACGGGCGGGGCGGACAAGGATCGTAGCGCCATAGTACCGCGAGATGGGTCACCGGACAATATATTGCACATTTGGTGTGGCTGCCGTGCGGATTAGTCCAAGAAACTTCAGTGAAGCCAATAGCATACTGACTTTGCCAGCTTGAAGGGTTGCGAGCGAGAATTCATCATTGTCTTTGAGGGATTCAGGTCCAATGGATTCGATGCCAGCATTTCGGATCGCCGTTAGCAGGAGCTGGGTGGGGTTCTTGTCTTCGAGCGAAATAACGAGATTTCCTTCAGCCCTGTAGGGAATTTTAAAAATGGCCTTGGAAAATCTAATCCCAGCTCACCGAGTCACCACCATTGGGGAACTAAGCGGCTTCATGCCTAGAAATTGCACATCTGCAGTCGCTTTCGAATTCCTGAGGGCCACACCCACTGCGCCCGACTCGTATATTTTATCGCCTTTGAACAGAGTGACCGGCCTCCCGGTTATAAAGGGCGTTGACGCGGCGAAAAGCCCAAGCTGGATGAAATATATTATCTCCGACTCCATTATATTGTGCATGTGCTAACTTTAGAGGAACCAGGGAAACGCGCCAAGGCATTGGAAAGCCCTTCGGGCGCCGCATCCGAGAAATATATAATCGTTTCAATCTCATCTGGACTTGAGGAAAAGTTCACACCACCTTACTAGGACGCCAGAAAATCCTTACCTCAGAGTCTCCAGCTCGGGAGGCAGCTCATTATTAGTCAAGCTTTGATCCCAGACGTTCCCCCAATCAATATTTCCAGATGGCACTTCCTCTTCGAGTATTTTTGCTTGGGGACCTTTTTGGCGGAATGAATGCCACCGTCCGACCTGTGGAGACGCTCTCCCGGGAATTTGAGATCGGAACGGGATACATGCGTCGGGCCTGAACATGGCAAATGAACATGAAAGCAGGGCGCTGGAATGGGCGGGCAAAGGTACAGAGAGACAACCGATTGTTTGGGGGGAAAACGTGGTCAGTTTTTGAACGAGTTGTGCCAGGTCTGGCGAAGCGGCGTTGGGAGAAAGGGCGAATAAAAGTACATGGTCTTGATAACGCTTGGAAAGGCTGGAAATATACGCGAGGAGACTCGCTGGAGAACGCGCTAACACGGTGCTGAGCTTCATCGTCGGCGTTCGGCCCGACCCCGATCAGAACACTGCCACAGATGACACGCAAACTCAGCTTGGACCGCAATGCCAGCTGCTGACGACCATCCTTCACTGCTGTGGATAACGTGAATCTCAATCATTGCCCCCCTAATCGCTCACCAACACCCACCTTAAGCATTCCCACTGTCCTCCTGGTCTCTGGCTACTTTGTTCGCAAATGGTATCTTGCGAGGAGGTTGCGGGTGCATGGAATCGGCAAAGGAGGTCCGCACTCGAGTCCCGTTCCTCTACTTTCGCTGATTCGAGCGGCTCAGCCCCTGGGTTTCAAACAAACGTTCGAAAAATTCGCGTTCCACCCGAGCTCATGGCCCGCATACGACGTGGGGAAGATGTCAGCCCGGACGAGATTGCCGCTGCGTCTGCGCGCATGGATGCTGAGGAGAGAGACGGCGCAACGAGTTCGCCAGCACCTATCACGCCGCAATCCAAGAAAACAGAGTCGAAACCAAAACCTGCTGTGACCGAGGCATCCTCTGACCCAGCCAACGAGTGGCTGCCCGAGGGTATCACTGGTCCGAAGAAGCGCTCCAAGGGAAAGAAGAAATGATTCAGAAGGGATAGTGTACAACGCCGTACGCAAGTCTCGTCCGACCGTTTGACTGAATATATTTATCGTGGAATAGTATCCTCTCTTCCCGCCTATTTCGCTTCCCCAACTTTCGTGCCTGGTCCCGAAGGCCAAGACTTGCCATCCACTGGCTTCAACTGCAGCTTTTGGATGTCGATGTCGTCGATCGTGCGCGTGTTCACCACCACGAACGCTTTCGCAGGGAACGTCGGCCCAATCGAAGTTCCACAAGTGGGGCAGAAGCGGTGGATGATCTTGCAGTCTCCAAACGCATACGTGGTCATGTCGTCCGCCGACCCTTTTGTAAACCGGAAGTCCTTGGCGTAGGTGAACCTGCAATGGGGGGGTCAAAATCAACCGATCCACCGCGGAGGGGTCAACGTACACATTGAGGTACCCGCGGTTCTCGCAGATAGTGCAGTTGCAGTTCACAACTGGCATCGAATAGATATCGGGGTGCGAAAATTCATAACGAATGGCTTTGCAGTGGCAGCCGCCAGTGTAGACTTTGATCTCCGCATTTTCAGGCCACGGAACTGGCAGGGAAGGGACCTCGGATGGGGTGGCCATGAAGTGCAATGTCTGGGAAATTGCTTCGTCGAATCTTCTGAGTTGACTTTATATGTACTGTACCCCGTGCAGCAACCGTAACGCGTAACGGAGCCTCAAAATGTTGCCTAAATCGTCGTATAACGCTCCAAAATCGACGTCTCGGAGCTATTTTGGACCAATTTTCGGCCCTGCGGGGCCGGCAATTACCATTTTAGGAAGGTGCGGAGCCCAATAAGACAACCGCGGTTGCTAACATTCGAAAGTTAGCGTAACTGGTTGCTACCTGTTACTAGAGTACGGCAAGTCACACGAGCGTGGGCGCGGAGCAAGGATATATATGCAGAAACGGTACAGGGGGTACAGGTCTGTACAGGTGTGATGGGGGATAAAGCTACGGTAGCTACCACGGCAATCCCGGTCGTCATCCGAATTTAATAGGATTTGATGCCCATTGAAATCCAATGATTTTTTCTGGAGATTTTGACAGGTGATTGATTGCTTGCCACCGAATAAGCAGATCGATGGAATCCAATGGTTTTCCCGATGGATTTCGTTGAATCAATCTTCAGAATCTCAAGGGCTTTCCTTGACTGGTATGAAACTTCATTCCTTCTCCAACTTTATCACCACAACGGTAGCTAGTTATAATTCCTGATGAGTTTTTCTGCTTGCTAATAAATAGAGATCCCCCAACCAATCCGCAACGGCATACAATACATATACAATGATTACACATACCAATCAGTACTAATGTCTGTGCAACGCAACTGCGGGGTTTCGGAGGTGGATGCCCCTATCGAGTCTCCCCTTACATCTCTTATTTTAGCGATTATTATTGAGGTCCGTCCATGTGTTGATTGAGCGATTAGCCATGAGGGACAGGGATAGTGAATTGACGCACATCCCATGGATTGAATGTGCAGGACACAGTTCTGTCAGCACTGTGCCAGAGAGATCAAGTTCTCCCTCCCTGACACACAGGTGGTCGCTAGATCAATTCCCCTGTTGTGAAAACCTTTACTTAAATTGTCCCGCTTTCCCCGGCGAAAATGCATTTTCACAGAAAATGGCAATCATTGAAATCCAATGTGGTGCTTATTCAATGGATTTCATATGGACACCCATTGGAATCCAACGATCATCAAACCCGTCAAATTCTGATGACTCCCGGGATAGCCATGTAGTATAGGATACTGAGTCCAAGGTAATATATGAAGCAATCAAGAATGCGCAGCAAATGTGATGGAGAGGAAGGCATAGCGACACATGACAGGCCTATTTCAACACTACCATACATGGGTACAGTAGGGTACAGTATGTTGCTGTACACCACCAAAATTATTCAACGTGGTAACAATGTGGCCACGACATCGGGCTGACACTCTTTACCGAGCTGGTCACCATGCGAAACTCACCCGGTATCTATGTTTGGTCTGGAATGGACCCATTGTGTCTCCATCAGTAGCTGGGTCCCACATATAGTTGATGTCTGCGATCCAGGGTGTCCATTTCACCGGCAAAGCCAGGTTATTTCGAAGCCCAGCTCTACATTTCCCTATCCAATCCAACCCTTTTTCTGTAATGGAGAGGGTAGTTGAAAACCCCTCACCAAAGTGACACAGCTGAGCTCAGCGTGTAGCTGCTAGTCTTGCCTGGATTACCGTGCCTGCGACAGGCAGATAGGAGAAAAAGAGTAAAAGGAGACATTGGTTGGGACATGTAAAGAAAGAGGTTAAAAGAAGGGAGCGCTCGGCTGAGGGACCAAGCTAGTTAAAACAACCTCTGCCCTGGCTAACAGTGTGATGTGGACTGCAGTTTCATAAACTGCCGAGCGAGGTGGTAACCTGGGCTGGTTTAGAATGGTACGTCCTCTAGGGGAATATTTCTGTCGCTGTGAACAGTGCACCTCGGTGCTAGGTTTATTTAATTCAGAGTGCAGTTTCATATATAGGAGGTGTGTGGTTCTTTAGTAAAGAAGGAGTATTTTACAACTGGTCACCACATTTTAGTGCAATAGAACAGTCTTCTCAGTGTGCGCCGTCGGACCGAGCTCTACAGCCTGTCAAGAAGGGATGATCGAGCATGATGCTGGCTCCGAATCAAGGATGCTGAGGTGGAATATGTGTTTTAGAGGGCCTTCTTGGTTGTATAATCTGACTCTGAAGGTATTCAGTGAGTAGGTTGTTTTAGCTCTCCATAAAATATGTCCTGACCAATCGTCCCCTACTCTTCTTCTCCTATCTGCCTGCCAAGGGCAAAATAATCTGATCTAGGCTAGCGGCTACACACCAAACTTGGCTGTGTCGCTTTGTGTGAGGGTTTTTCAACTACCCTCTTTTAATGAGAAAGAGAGTTGGATCGGATAGGGAAGTGTAGAGCTGGGTTTTGAAGATAGCCTGACCTTGCCGACAGACGGCTCGGTGTAGGAAGGAATGTGTCTTCAAGGAGCAAGAGAGTGTTTTCCGGTGATAACAGTTTGTTTTGGGTGAGACCGAGTTGTACTTTACAGCTTTTTAAAGCTTTAGAGGATGTGGGTCCAAAACCGAGATGATTTTCTATCAGCGTACAGGCTGTATTTATACTGCCCATATTCTGCAGCTGGCTCTCCTTCCTGCCTACCCCGATAACACCGCCCGTCCTTGCGCTACTCCCCCCTCACACCCTCCCGCAGCCCTCCTTGCTCGGCTCCTTCTCCGCTCGGTGCCTAATCATCCAACTTTTGTAATATCCGCTCGGTCTATCCCCAAATGCTCCTTCTTCCCGCTCAGCGACCCGTTCCCTGCGCTCGGTACACATTTCCCCTGCTCAGTGTCTGGATTTGTGCGCTCGGATGGTCTTCCTGTTGCTCGGTGCCCAGATATCTCGGTTCAGTATATGTCCTCCTCGCTCGGTGTCTCTTTCCTCTGTCCAATCGTGTTTTGTTACCTCCCTTTCTTTATCGGCTATGTGGTGTAACGGTTAAATTGCCTGCCCACCCAGACCAGAATGCCACAGGTTGGATTCCTGCCATAGCCTTCCTGTGAGTGGCTTGGCAATCTGTGTTTCCCGGCCACTTGCAGGACCCTTTCTTGCCTCGAGCTCCTGATTTCTTTATAATTCCTACAGATAGTAGCCCGCCGCAGCTCGGTGTTGAGTGAAGGGCGCTCAGTCTGCTTATAGATTCAATGTATTGGTGCTTGGAACATGTCTTATTTTGTCCCTGTCCTCTGAGACCTTGCATCGCCTGTGTGGCATAACTGGTATGTTGTCCTGCAGATATATTACATAATCTGAGGTTTGCACATTCGATTCGAACTGTGGGTTTTCAATGTGTCTTCTTCCTCTTTTTCTTACCGAGCTCGGTCGTCCTTACTTGCATGGCGTAGATGGTGTGTCGGGGGAATCATTGGGTCATTCTTGTGTTGCCTGCGTGGCATAGCTGGTATGTCGTCAGAATTATGTTACATAATCCAAATATGTGTGTTCAATTCGCCTCGCAGTTGTTTAGGACCTTTGCCATTTTTGTTGTTGGTGGTCGGTTGCACGGTATAATTGGAATGTTGTCTGAGTTTTCATTGTTTATGTTTTTCCACGGCCGCGGTGCTCGGCATGCCCCTTTCGCATTTCCTTTTCCGTATTCCGGAGCAATCACAATGTGATAGCTCACAACGGTTTACACAACGAATACCTTCGGAGTCGGACTATACAACTGAGGAGGCCCTCGAAAAACACATATTCCACCTTGGTGTCCTCGTTTTGGAGCCAGCATCGTGCTTGTTCGTCCCTTCTCAACCAGGCTGTAGAGCTCGGTCTGACAGTGCACCCTGAGAAGACTGTCCTACTGCGATAAACCATGGTAACTGGCTGTAAAATACTCCTTCTTTACTAAAGAACCACACACCTGCTATATAAACAACCACACTCTGAATTAAATAAACCTAGCACCGAGGTGCACTGTTCACAGCGACAGAAAACATTCTCCCTAGAGGACATACAATCCTAAACTAGCCTGGGTTACCACCTTGCTCGGCAGTTTATGAAACCACAGTCCACATCACAGCGACCCACAACATATCCCTGCCTGTCCTCTTGGCAAATAAAGCCAACAATGCTGTGATTAACCTCAACTCTGCAGACCCCGACAAACCCACAATCCAGAACACAATTGATGCCAGCTCCTCTGGCGCAATCAAGCTGCTGCAATTGATTGGTGCTCTGTTCCAACACAAAGATGGCGAGCAAGGATATCAGGACAAGAGCAGAATCTTCATGCCCAAGCGCAAACTGGAGCTGTACAGGATTGACAAATCGGGTGGATTTCCTGATGTTTCAAACACACAATACAGATGCTTTGGCAATGTCACAGTCGAGACTGTGTGCTTCCATGGGCTTATGCAGGAGCATGTGATGGAGGTCATTGACAGCAAGACCAAGTCTGGCCAGCTGAATCACGTAGAGAAGAACATTATTCGCAGGGTCAATTGTGCCCAGATTACAGAGCAACTCATCGCCATTGCACTGTATGTGGTGTGTGTTTCCCGGAGATATATGGTGATGGTGCGTGGGACCAAGGACAAGCCAATAAATCTACTTTCCTTGACAGACCTTCACTGAAAACTCCTGATTTTTTGCACATGCATTGCTGACAATCCCCATACTCTTTTTGATTTGAACACCCCACTCGACCAACTCACTATCAACAGCTGGCCATTCGTTAACGAGGTTTTAATGGTGACTATCTGCCAACTGCACCCGGAACTTCCTTACCTCCTCCTCACAATCTCTGTGGTGTTTTCTGGCTGTGCTAAAGGGTGGATTCAGTTTACTCCTGAGTTTCATGTCAGTGGCACTTTCAACTCTCTCATGCCGGAACAATGGGCCATCCTTTTCATTCCCACAACCAAAGACTGCAAGGAGGGGATGCTCGGATCATACAGGGGACACATGAAGTATCACCCAAACTCCACTGTTGTTTCCTTCTCAAACCAGACATGTACAGAATGCAGCAATACGGAGGCTTTCATCAAGAAGTTATGTGATGCAGCTGTAGCAAAATTTGTGATGCGGGAGGTCCAGAAAGATGGTTCAAGCGGGGGTAGGGCCAAATTTCGGAAGGCATGGGCAGCACTTTAGCGAGAGAAGGCCAAAACTGTGCTCGTACGACGAAGGAAAATCATTTTACGAAAGAAGACCAAAGAAATTTGCTCGGCAGGTACAAAACTCGAGTTTAATCTGAGCAAGATTCAAACCATGTCCTCCACTGCGCTGAAGGAGCAGTTGCACGTTTATAGGGATGTGCTGAGGGACGAAATCCTCCTGAAGATGCTCTGGAAGAACATGAAGCTTGTTGAGCAAAGGAGAACCTTGGTCTTGGAGGCTCAGGCACGTGAGCTTGCTTGACAGTAAGCCGCTCAATAAATCATTGGACTTGATTTGACCGATTTTCAGCAAGTTGAGCGCTGGCTTACCCCTCGACATTGCAATGCAGCCTTTAGAGTCTATGGTTGTTGATGAGTTCGGGTTTTCTGAGGGTGACGAGGCTGAATGGGAGGATATGCCAGAATAAATTTATTTCAGCTTCAATTTGTAATTTTTTGTTGGGGCCATGCAGGCAAGAATACATTGTACCTTTCCCTCCTACAAAATTAGTCCGCAAAGTGCGTGTGGAGGCCGGGGCACGACAAAACTTGGAAAATCTCGCTTTGGCAGAGCACAAGCAAGGGCAAACATGCCGGATCGGTCATGACTGATGCTTGTTCCCATTGGAAACAGAGGATGTAGTCAGAGACATTTTGGTGGTAGGAGAGCATGCTGAGCAATTAGTGAATCTCGTCGACATGAGTAGGGGAGTTGAATTGAGCTTTGAGCTCCTGGTAAAGTGCGTTGATGGAGGACAGCTGCCCACCGTACTCCTGCTCCTTGGAGAGGTACCAGGTGAGCGCTCCGTCATGGAAAAGACCGCTAACGGTGACAACCCAGTCTTCGCGGGCAATGTGCACGGCTTTGAGTTGGTCCTCGAGAATGGACCACCAAGCACGGACATTTTTGTTAACGCTGCGGAAGTACGAGAGGTCAACGCAGAAGGAAGAGGTGCGATCAGCAGATTGGGAAGTACTGGGCTGGGATGTGGTGTGGAAAGTAGCACCACTCAACGCGTCATGGAAAGCGGAGGTAAGGCTTTCCGTAGTCATGGTTTCGCGGTGAAGGTGATGGTCTCCTCGCTCGCAGTGATGCGCTGAGCGAGTTCCGTGAGGATGGGGGCAAATTGCTGGTAGACCTCGGGAGTGAGGACAGCGGCGAGATTTTGGAGAGGGTCGGACATTGTAGGGGGTTTAAATGCAGGAGATGACTTGGTAGAATGTGTACATAGGGTCCGTTTTGGTAGAATTCAAGTCAACTAGTTGGGTTAATGAACTCTGAAAAAATTCGGAAGTCAGTCAGGTCGTCGGTGACTGATGTTTTCTGGCACAACACGTACAGTCGAGATACCAGTCTCGAAAATATGCGGAGTCGAGCGAAGCTCAACAAATCCCGCACTTGATCAAGTGAGGTATCGGCCTATTCGAGGACGGGCCTGAATCCGGTCAGACAACGAAAAGGGTGAGAGAATTCTGGTTAATTCATACAGTAACTACCTATTTTATACATGGTGCAGTACCATATAATGCGCCGAGTGAATCAGTAAAATACCAAGTCAGGAAAGGTCAAATCATTATATATGAGTCAGAACAATTGGGAGAGGTGTGTGAATCATAAATGAATCATACCCAAGGTCACAAGAACATAGAAACCCTTGCCCTTATTATTATTGAGGACAAGATCAAATATTTGAGACTTGTACTATATGCCGCCACCTAGCTGGGCAGATGGGGAAGCTGGGCATTTAGCTTATAGCCCGGAAGCAAATGGTCATATCCCAAATTTTATACTCGGAACATGTAAAGGGACCTCAAATGTCGGTTTGTACCAAGTTTTGGGAAAGTCCGACCAAGTCATCGAAAGTTAGCCGCCGTTGATGGATGGTCCGGACACCGATCTCGTGATTTCCTTGATACGCAAAACAAGAATGCCCAAGAACTTGATCAGTTTTGCTCCGATTCCCAAAATTGAGTACTCGTTCCCCTCTTATGATACCCGGCTTTCCGTTTATGTGGTCGCCTCAGCTGCGCTGCCACCCTTAACCACGCTATTCGGCCGACAACCTGCGTTGCCAACGCGAAATCAACAGCTGATGAGAGCTACCCACCGGACCATTGCGCAACGCTACCGCCCCGCGGTATTTGGGGGAGATGTAGGGAGCATAATACCTCACTCTGACAGGTATAGGGAAATTTTTAAAAAAATTTCCTGCCGTGCGCTGCCATCGCTTACAGCAAAATGTCGATTTTCATGATACCGACGAAATAAATGTCGGGTTCTCAACAATGGCACTCAGAAGTGGTCCAACTGACTCAAATGCATTCACATCATTCCTCCGAAACTTCCTGGAATTCATTTTGTCCAGTCCTATCCTCTGGCTGCCATGCGACACCCGTTTAATCAGCCAGAGGGCCGAAACTGTGTGTAGGGCTCCTAACCCTCACCTTGTTCTACCACTTTCATGCATCCCATGTGGCATTTAAAGGTCCTGAATAGGGCATTTGGGTCCCTCGGACATCCTTAGATATTGGGGCCCCGGATATATGGCCTGTAACCATGCATTTAAACGACTGCCCAGGTACCCCGTCAATTGCCTTTTTTGGAGTGGCCGCGAAAATAAATTCACCAAGCAGTCAAAGCCTAACGGAAATTCGTACAAATAATATCAACCTGTTCCCAGGATGCCTGCCTTCCATTTAGAGGCCTCGGACCTTCAGAAGGCGCTAAGTAAAAGCCATCAAGGAATGAAAAGCATTAAGGTGCCCAGCTTCCCGGCGGTATATAGTAGCTGGATTTGGGGAAGTGGCGGTGAAGGGTCGGGCCGGTCGGGAACTGCCGAGCGGATCATACAACAAGATTAGCGCCCAACGTGGAGTAGCTAGAAATCCCAAAAAAACGAGGGCCTCAGTCGAAGTGCCGGGGCGGCCCCGGTAGGCTCTTGTATAAAATTATACAAGTGCGGTCTAAATCATTCAGCGTCGAATTAAGGGTACGATTTTGCTACATAGGTTCTCTATCTCTATCTTCTATGAAGTCCACGGTTGTTCTAGGCATTAATCGTGTAGCGGCGACTCCCAGCCGTTCCCGAACTGACGCTGGAGCAAGTCTTTCATAGCAGATACTCGCGTCATCCGACACTGTTGTCGCTGCCGCCACCAATCCCACGACCACCGCGTGTTGCTGTTCCAGATTTCGCACATCGCACGGCGCTCCACCACAGGCGACAACCACCACTGATAATAAAACCATTCAGGACCACAGTTCCCGAGCGCGCCGCCGGAGCCAGTGTTGGGAATCCCGATGTGCGCGGGCGCCTCCGGGTCGGCCAGCCATACTGTGATGAAGCGCGACGGGAAGAGAAGGAATATGGCGTTGATGAGCGTCTGGTCCTTGCCCACAAATATGTTCATTTTGAGGTAATGGTCGTGATACGCGTAGAACGTTCGGCGCCACCAAGCCACGGTGCGGGGCGATCCTCCAAAGAATGACCCTGCGGAAATGAGCGTTATAAATCTATGTATTGTCGAGACTCACCCTCGCTGAATTCGGTGTCCACGGGGCCGTGGTCCTGCACCCAGTTCCGGAGGCTGGGATGGGGTACCCCCGTCACAGGGAAGAAAAGCAGGTCCTCCGCATTCTCCCCGGACAGCGCACTGCCCTCTTCCCAGACCTCCTGCACCCGCGCGAGATCGGGCCAGCCGACATACTTGTGGCTGGACCTGAAGCTTCCGGCGTCGTTCCAAAAGGCGTAGTCGTATTCCGTTCCAGCCTGGGAAAGCGTCTGGACCGCTTCGTCCAGGAAGTACGGCTTGGCGTTCCACACAGCGTACAGCTCGGGCGAGTGTCTCGCGCGCTCGCGGTCCTGCGCATGCATCTTGTAATAATGGTCCCGCGACGCGTTGAGGGGTGGGATGTCGAACGGCGATGAATACGTCGTATCAACGATAATCGGGAGGTCGCCTCTGCATTTTCGTATCAGGGATTCCATCTCCACCGGGGCGTAGAAGTAGATTTCGCTGGTGATTGGCTGGAGGAATCGGGACAGCCACGACTCGTACTCGCGCATGGTGTGCTTGGACTTCGAAAGAGGGAAGAATGCGGTTACAAGAAGGATCTTTCGGGGAGGATTGTCATTGTGGAATGTGCCATTAGCAACGGAAAACGACTGGGGCACGTCCAAGGCAACTCCTGTTGTGTTCACATGCGTCCGGAAAGAAAGGAAGAGGAAAAGGCCGAGCCAGGGTATGAGCAGCAGAGAGAAGCGAGTTCGCCAGGGTAGTGTTGACATGGCGGCTGGTGAAGGTAGTCGAAGAACTGCTGGTCAGCGCTGCGGAGCCTTTGACGATCCTAGGGGTAAATTTGAAACCGTCTCACATGGAATTTCAGCTTGAAGTGATGTCGATGTTGGCAGCTTGGCAACTTGTTCAAAAGCTTGGGTTTGGTTGGGAGGAGAAAGCACGAATCAAAGGATTGGCAAGAGTAGAGACTGGAAGCAGAGGAAGCAGCATGGAGGGCATGCCAATGGCACGCTATGAAAACGACTGGGCCCGATTTGGAAAGCAGTTAGAAAGAGACATTGATCGATGACGTAAATTGACGCACTTCAGTGACTTCGCATGTTAGTTCTTTATTCTGATTTTTGCGCCAAGGACCCGAGGTTGAATCAAGTCAAAATCGACGCAAAAAAAGAGGCCGTAAGCGGGACCGCCTCATTTAACATTGCGCGGTTAAATAAGAAACGAAGATACAGAAGCCGTCATAATTCTTCAAGTTGATCATCAGTAATAAAAAAAACCAGCCTGACTCTAGCAGTCCAGCTCAAAAGGTACCTGTTAAACTGTAAGAACCCAGAGAAATTTACAACGCTTGATTCACGCACTTCAGACACAAGCCTGTCGACTTCCTTGACCAAGAGTTCATTGAACTGCACGAGATATTTGTACTTCCCCAATCCACATTTACTGCAAGCTTTGCTGCCAACAGTGGACATCAGTGGGACGAGCAAGTTGGGCACGATGGTGGTCGTCGAAGGCCTCTTATACAGCTCTTCCTTCAACAAGTCCACATATTGTATCAACCAGCACCTCCAATAATCTCGTTGGGAGCTCGATCGAGAAGAGCAGGCGGAGAAAGTCCGAAGAGAAGACCTATGCGGATACGCCCAGGCGTCTAGCCAACTCAGATTGCCTGCTAGCAAACTTGTGAGAGCTCGTTTACAGGCAAGCTGATAGGCCTGAAGCTGTCGCAACGCAATAGCCGAAATGTGCTTCAGTTCTGGGGTGTCATCATCTACCTGGTCCTCCCATGTCAAGCGTAACGTGTGCTTTGCTGCCAGCTTCGCCACATCCTTCAAACGATATCGCACTGCAATGGCGAAAACCTTCATGGGCTCCTTTTCGATATAGGAGGTCGAAAGCATCAAGATATGCGCTCCTTGTTTCATCATCCTGTCCATACAATACTTGTCTGCGACCTCGAGCATCATCAGGATGTCCTCCGTGGATCCCAAGGTCGGCGTACACCTTGGATCGCACCACGAAAGCAGTTGATATGCCGTCTCGCTGCCTTCCGAGACTGGAATAACAGGATACGGTGGGTGATCGTTGGGGTTTGTTGGCTCTGGTGGTTGGGCGGACGTGAATATATCGTTGAATACCGGAGATGCGAGCGACAATATGATCTTGTACACGTAGAAGTGAACATTGTCGTTGCTTTCGATGATGAGATCCCCCTCAGGACCGTCGAAAGGAGGGGCGGCAATGGTCGGTTTGGCGGCGCTCATCGTGGGAGGCGAGAAGAAGCCTCCAGGCACGAGGTGCCTATTCAGAACAGGCGCTCGATGATGCAGTAAATATTTTTTTTAAATGAAGAGAATCCAGCTGCCGTTTAGAAAGATTCTACGAATGCCCAAGATAAAAGATCTCCTCGCATTTAGTGCAACGTAACACCCGGGACCTGTAGCAGGAATGTGAATGGAGGGAAGAGACGTATCGAATGGGTGCTTACCTCGCCGACTGCGCGGTCAATTTCTTTTATAAAAGTGGGGTTAAACCTAACCAGCGCCCTGTAGGTTTCGCCCTGTGTTCGTCCACAATCGCTGCAAGAACCGAGATGAGCAAGCGGTATTATCGCGAGCTCGGGCGAGATCGTGGCGCCAGACGGGTTTCTGTACAGCTCCTCCGCGGCGACTGACATGTATTGTGCCCACCATTTACTCCAATGGCGCGGGGGCGCCCCACTCGCACAAACTTGACACTCGGAAACCAAACCTGTTGCATCGGGTACCCAGGTCCAGTCCATGGCCACTTTCTTTGCTACCGCTCCGCATGCTATGCGGTACTGCTGGAGACGATGCAAGGCGCTCCCGGGAATGTGTTCTAGCTCGGGGACGTCCTCGTTCATAAGATCCTCCCACTTCGCGCGGAGGGACAATTTAGCAGCTTTCTGCGCGAGGGCGGCGAGGCTGTATCTGACAGCAATTGCGTAGATCCGAACTGCGCCCGACCCAGAGGGACAAAGCCCCGCCAACCCATACGCCAACATTTCTCCGACGCGGTTCGCCACGGCCTGCATGTCGTACTTGTCCGCGACCCGCAGCACCACCTGGATCTCTTCCAGCGTGCCGGTTGCGGGCGAGCCACGAGGGTCACACCAAGTGAGTAAGCGATGTAGTGTGTCGCTGTCCTCCGCCACCGGTATGACCGGGTGGACCGTGGTCTCTTCGTTCTTTCCTCCATCTCGACCATTTGTAGCATCTGACGGAGATTTCGCGGGTTGTGGTAGAGTGAACATGTCTTTGAAGACTGGGGAAACGAGGGACAGCAGAAGCTTGTAGACAAAGAAATTGACATTATCGCTGCTTTGAAGGATGATATCTGCGTGAACAGGGTCGTCATATGGGGAGGGGGCGTTTGGTTGGGTCGGCATGAGACACGGCTGGTGGGATGAAGATGTTGCGAGGATGGTCAGAGTCGGATCAGCCCGATGTATCACGGCCTCTGACGCGTAGATTTCAGGTGCTCACTTTGAACCGCAACCACCACAACCCATGTTCACAAGGCAGGCCTTTAGGCGACTGCCAGCTGCCGCCGCAAGGCGCTCAGCGCAGCTGCAGCGCTCTGTTGCCGCCGTCCAGAGACGTGACCTGGCAACTCCCGCGACGCCGCCGTCCCCCAACGATCCGTTCGCAAATGGGACAAATACGTACTACGCAGAGGAAATGTACAGACATTGGAGGCAGGACCCCAAATCGGTGCATGTCTCTTGGGACGTGTATTTTTCTGGCCTCGACAAGGGCCTCACTAGCCCCCAGGCATTCCAGCCGCCGCCCCGTCATTTCCCGGTTCCAGCCGATGGCGCTCCGTCGTTACATGTAGGGGGTGGGGGTGAGCTTGACGACCATCTCAAGGTGCGGCGCTTCGCTGTTACCCCCCGTTTATGCCCGTATTCACATTCGACGTGGTAGGCCCAATTGTTGGTGCGCGCATACCAAGTGCGCGGGCACCACGTCGCGGAATTAGACCCTCTGGGTCTTCTCGATGCTGACCTCGCCGACGTAAAACCGCCGGAGCTCGAGCTGAGCCATTACGGTTTCACCGAGCGAGATCTCGACAAACAGATCACCCTTGGGCCCGGTATCCTCCCGCATTTCGCCAGCGAGGACCGAAAGTCCATGTCCCTGCAGGAAATAATCAAACTCTGCAAGCGAATTTACTGTACGTGTTTCTGTATTCACTCCACAACAATTGCTATAAACTGCGTGACAGGTGGTGCGGTCGGAATCCAATACGTCCACATTCCCGACAAGGAGCAATGCGACTGGATCCGAGAGCGCGTTGAAATCCCCAAGCCTTGGAACTACACGGTTGACGAGAAGCGCATGATTCTCGATCGACTCATCTGGTCCGAGTCGTTTGAGAAATTCATTGCCAGCAAATATCCCAACGAGAAACGTTTCGGGCTGGAGGGATGTGAGGCCCTCATCCCCGGAATGAAAGCCCTCATCGACCGCTCGGTTGACCACGGTGTTAAACACGTCACTATCGGTATGCCTCATCGAGGCCGTCTCAACGTCCTCGGCAATGTCATCCGGAAACCCATCGAGGCTATTTTGAACGAATTCTCTGGCGCAGAAAACGACGACTCTCCCGCGGGTGATGTGAAATACCATCTCGGTGCCAACTACGTGCGGCCCACTCCCTCAGGAAAGAAGGTTTCGCTCTCGCTCGTTGCCAACCCGTCGCACTTGGAGGCCGAAGATCCTGTCGTTCTTGGCAAGACCCGTGCCATCCAGCACTTCGAGCAGGACGAGACCACTCACACCACGGCCATCGGCATCCTCCTCCACGGTGACGCTGCTTTCGCAGGTCAAGGCATTGTCTACGAGACCATGGGCTTCCACAATCTCCCGAGCTATGGAACCGGAGGCACCATTCACCTCATCGTGAACAACCAGATCGGGTTCACCACTGATCCCCGTTTTGCTCGTTCGACGCCTTACCCATCCGACATCGCCAAGTCCATCGATGCACCCATCTTCCATGTCAATGGAGACAACGTCGAAGCCGTTAACTTTGTTTGCCAACTCGCCGCCGATTACCGCGCTAAATTCAAAAAGGACGTCGTCATCGACATTGTGTGCTATCGTCGTTACGGCCACAACGAGACCGACCAGCCGAGTTTCACGCAGCCCCGGATGTACAAGGCCATCGAGAAGCAGCCGACCCCCCTCACCCAGTACGCCAAGTTCCTGGTTGGCCGCGGCACTTTCACGGAGAAGGACATCGAGGACCACAAGAAGTGGGTCTGGGGAATGCTCGAGAAGGCCGCCGCTGCCTCCAAGGACTACGTTCCTACGAGCAAGGAATGGCTCTCCGCGTCGTGGCAAGGATTCCCGTCACCCAAGCAGCTCGCCGATGAAACCCTCCCCACGCGGTCCACCGGTTCCGACGAGGCGACCCTCCAGCGTATTGGAAAAGCGATCTCGACATACCCTAATGGCTTCACCCCGCACCGTAACCTTGCGCGTATCCTGTCCACCCGTGGAAAGACCGTGGAGGAAGGAACAAACATCGACTGGTCCACCGCCGAGGCGCTTGCCTTCGGTTCGCTTGCGCTCGAGAAGATTCACGTCCGTGTCTCGGGACAAGACGTCGAGCGTGGAACGTTCTCGCAGCGCCACGCTGTCATCCACGACCAGGTCAACGAGCAGCAGTATATCCCTCTCAACGATCTCGGCTCCAGCCAAGCCCGCTTCGTCATCTGCAACTCTTCATTGTCCGAGTTTGGTACCCTCGGGTTCGAGCTTGGATATTCTCTCGTCTCTCCCGATTCGTTCACGATGTGGGAGGCGCAGTTCGGTGATTTTGCAAACAACGCACAGTGCATCATCGACCAGTTCATCGCGGCTGGGGAGCGCAAATGGTTGCAGCGCACCGGGTTGGTGATGAGCTTGCCGCATGGGTACGACGGACAAGGACCGGAGCACTCGAGCGGAAGAATCGAGCGGTTCCTGCAACTGTGTGATGACCATCCCAATGTTTTCCCCACTCCGGAGAAGATTGAGCGCCAGCACCAGGACTGCAACATGCAGGTTGTATACCCAACGTGAGTTTACTCAATTTCCCATTTAGTCCAGTTCCTTATCATCAACCTTCAGGACCCCGGCCAACTACGTGCGTTTGTTGTCTTTCCCTTCGAGACACATCTAACTTTTGATCTCAGTTCCACGTCCTCCGTCGCCAGAATCACCGTGACTTCCGGAAACCCGTAGGTTTCTCTCCGCCGTAGATCATTGAGCACGAGCTCATCTTTCGCTCTAGTTGATCATCTTCTTCTCGAAGAACCTCCTGCGTCATCCCAAGGCACGCTCTGAGCTGTCCGAGATGATTGGGGACACCCACTTCCAGCGCTACCTTCCGGAACCGCACCCTGAAACCTTGGTTGCCTCGGAAGAGATCACACGGCACATCCTTTGCACTGGTGCGTCCAGTCTTGCCTTTTTTCGGACGAAATCCTCAGTCTCTTTCGGTTCACAGGTCAAGTGTACCACACTCTCCTTACAGCCCGTGACGAGCGGGGCATCAAGGACGTCGCCATTAGCAGGGTTGAACAGATATCGCCGTTCCCTTACGACCTCGTATGTCTTCAGAGCCCGTCCCAATCCCTCTCTAATGCCTCGCAGATCCACCCGCATCTCGACAAGTACCCCAACGCCAGCCTCCTCTGGTGCCAGGTACGAATCTACTACAATTGTTTCGAAAGTGATTCTCATGAGTGGTGCAGGAGGAACCTTTGAACAACGGTGCTTGGAGCTACGTCGGTCCCCGCATCTACACCGCCGCGAACAAGACGGAGCACCACAAGGGCAAGTACCCCTTCTATGCGGGCCGTGGACCCACGAGCTCCGTCGCCACTGGAAGCAAGGTCAGTATTTTGTATATTGCTGTTATATCTGAGCTGACGGTGTTCGCTGTGTAGACTCAGCACAAGAAGGAGATCGAGGCGTTCTTGGCTACCGCGTTCGAAGACGGCTTCGAGTCTTCTTCATAAGACGTTTCGAACACTACGTTGCCGACTCCAGAGGACGAGCGTTCCATTACTAAGTACATTTCCTCATAATCCCTCTGTTCAAAGCTTTCGGAATGAAATAGTTGTTATATATGCATTGCTGGGCGGGGAGTCGTCGGCGATCAAACGTTCACAGACCGCCACAAATGTCCACTTGTGCGTGATACACTCTGGAATCTGGATCGCTCGGGAACAAATACATGCATAAAACCCGAGAGGTGGGGAACACAAGAAATGTGAATAAATGGTAATATATACAGATGCGATAATTTGAGGTGGTAGATAAGACAGACGACAAATGGACGGCGGCGGTCAACACCCCTTGCCCCGGCTCTTGAAGTTACCGGGGCCCGCAGCGATGGGTTTATCCTTGAACGTCAAGCAGTCGTACAACGATGCAATTTGGTCGCCCTACATCACCCGGCGTGAGTGAGTAAGAGGAAACACAGACGAAACGCACCTTTTGCTCAAGAATGTCGACGACCTCGCGGAGGTGCTTGGCGAGCATGTTCCGCTTCGGGACGTCCGAGACGGCGTCCATGTCCTTGTACTGGTCCGCAAGCTCCACGTAGACGCTGAAGAAACGGGGTCAATACCACGAACACCCAAGACGAGGAATAGATACCTTTTATAGTGCGTGAAATCGTCCTCGAGCTCCCGGATGACCCTGGCGACGACGGTCTGCGGCGGCAGCCCCGCTTTCCGCGCAACGGCTTCGTAATTGCCGTCATCGGGCTCGCGCTGTTTCCCAGCCCGCTTCTGGTTCCGTGCCTCCATGTCTTCCTCTCCCTCCACAAAGCCCTCGTCTTCGTCAGACGACGCCTCCTCCGCGCGCGCCTCTTGCATGCGCGCGCGGAAATCCCGCTCCATACGCGACGGCAGCCAGGACGTGCCGGGTGCCGGCGCCTCTGGGCCCCGCCGCCGACAGCAGACGGTACACGTGCGCGCGTTGTGCTCCGGCGCGGAGAAGAACAGGCGCTCGAGGTGGGCGCCGCGGATCTGCGGGAAGGGCGTCTCAAGGTCTGGCTGGTTCTGACGGGCGCGGGACGGGGTAGGCACCGTGGGGTGTGCAGGGTGGGACGCGCGGCGGGGTTGGGACGGGCCTGCACGCGAAGTCGGGGAGGGTACACGCGGAAGCTCGGTCCCGTCGTCCGACACTTCCTCCATAGTCGCGCGCCTGTTCTGCTGGCGCAACGGCGGGGACGGCGGCCGCGGGCGTTCACGGTGCGAGCCGCTCGATAGATCAGACCTGCGCTCTTCGACGTCCGCTTCGATTCGGGCCAGCTCGTCGTCACCAATGAAGCGTCCGGGCGTCACAAGATTCGAGGGCGATCCACGTGTCGCATGGTCGGTGCGCAGTGTACGATCCGGCGCGCTTCCACCGGCATTTTCGCGGGAGGAACCCATAATGGAGAGCGGGTCGAAGGGTTCTGCGTCGGATTCATCGTCGTCCTCTATCGAGCTGCGGTCGTCCAAGGGTTCCTCGTCCTCCTCTTCCGGCGGGTACGCCTCCTCCGAGCTTGATTCTTCCAAATCTGCCGACATGGCGACATCCGCGACCGACTGCGTTTCAGTAGGCTCAACGGCATCTCTCACTGCGCGTCGTTCCCGCAGACCTTCTTCGACAACCCCGCGGAGCACTTCCACCTCTCCCGCAAGCCGTTCGACTTCCTGGCGTAACCGATCGACCTCAGCACCTTTCTCCTTCAATGCACGGCTGTCCCTCTCGCGCAGTTTCCGCAACTCCGTCAACAGTTCCTGGTGAGAGGACAGCTCGGAAGTAAGACGGGTGAGGTGCGTTCTGAGTGTCGATATCAGGGACTCGAGCGCTAAGCGAAAGTTTCAGGAGTGAAGAATGTGGATATTAAAGGATACTCACCCTTCTTCTCCTCGACAACCTCCCGGTACCTCTCTTGCATCTCCGCGTCGATGCTCGCTGAGTACTCAGCCGCACGCGCCTTACCCTTGCCCTTCCCCCGCGCGTTGGCTGCTTCCCACTCCCGCTGCTGTAGACTGACCTCATCCCGCTCCAGTATCCGCGTACGCTCCTTTGCCACTTCACGTTTACAGACCTCGAGCTCGAGCTCGAGTTCTCGCACCCTACGGCGGGAGATGCTGTTCTCATCTTCCAGCTGGTGCAGTTTTGTCTGTACGACCGACAGGGTAGAGAGGAGCCGCGCTACTTTATGCATTAGCCAGAAGGAGAATCGTAGTCAGAATCACGCACCCTCGCTGTCCCGAGGACGGTCGTCTGGGTTGTATGCATTGTACCCACCGCCCTTCGCGGGCGACTCGACCGCATTCGTCAATCCCGTAACGTCTGGCAAGTACACACGCGATTTACTGTGTGTGCTGCGGCGGGTGGCATCGCCTGGCTCGACGCGGTTCGCGATATCGCTAAAGGGATTCCGTTCGTACAGGTGCTGCTGCTGTTCTTCGACGAGATCGCGTGTCAGCCCCCTCGCCGCCCTCGTGAACTGGGAAGCAGGCGTTGGGGGGGAAACGTCTGTGGTAGTGCGGCGCTGGGGGCGAGGGGTCGGAAGATTCGAGTCATCGATCGCCCGGGTTAACGGAGATGGGGGAACTTGAGCATGGCGGTGGTTGGGATGGTGCGGGGCATGGGGACTGCGGGGACGCTTCGGGGAGAACGAGACGCGTTGGAGCGCGTCGGCGAGGCGCGGGCGGGGGCTGTCGGAATCGGAGGAGGCAGATGAGGTGGCAGAAGAGTGTGGGGATCGGATTCGCACTGAGCGGGAACGAGAAGGTGGCGCGTGGCCGGATTGAAGGACGCGATCCAACTGGCCAGGACTATGTAAGGAGTCGAAAGCGGGCTATCATACGGGTTAGGCGGTGTCTAATAGAGAGGAACAAGAGCTCACCTCGTATCGGGAGCGGGAAGGATCCATGTCGAACATGCTGAGCTTGGGATCGACCGCCGCCATCATATCGTGCAGCGGTCGGTCTGGATCATACTCGGCCCCGCTTAGGCTGATATCGCGTCGACCCCCCCTCCCGCCAAGACCAGCACTGAGGGTGATTGCGCTGGCATGGTGGGCGGCGGTAGAAACTGTTTCGCCACCATAAGGACTGATGCCGTCTTCGTCGTCGCCTGTGCGATACGACCAGGCGTGTATCTGGCTGTTCATGTCTCCGTCGAAATTGTCGCGGGAGCGGTGGTCGAAGGAGATGAAGTCTGGGAACGCGGAGGGACCAGAGTTGTGCCTCGCATACTCGATGGTGTCGTCGTCGTGCGACGAGAGATGGAGAGAAAGGTCTGTGTGCTGTAGGTTGTGCTCTAGTTGTATGCGGTCGTGTTCGAGCCGGTCGCCGCGAATGCTGATGTCCAATACAGGACTTTTCGGGTGTCTCTTCATCGAGACGGAGGGAGGAGGGTGAAGGTGTCACGTAGGGTCACATTCCATGTCACACCAGAGATCAGTCAACAAACGCGTCAAGGTCACGGGTACGCGTTTATGTGGCTACGTCTTTCGTCGCTTAGATCCTCGCCCTTCCTCTGCCTCCGCCTCTCGCTTGCTCTTCCTCCCCGTCGCCCTCATCACCTCTTTCTTCCGCTCCTTGACCTTCTCGTTCTTCCTCTCCTCCGCCTTCTCCACCTTCTTCCTGTGCTCCGCATTCTTCTCCGACTTTTTCTCTTTCCGCCGCGCAACCTGGTCCTTGCGCAGCGCTCGGATCTGCTGCAGCAGCGCCACGGCTTTGCGCTCTTCGGGCTCCATCACCACCGCGCGCTTCTGCAGATACGTCTGCTGTCGTTGCGGCTTCATCACCCGCGGCTTGGACGCATACGGCAGCGCCGCCTGCAGCTTCTTGGGGATGATAAGCGGGTTGAACCGCCGCTCCGGTCGCTCGATGCGCTTGTACGTCGAGTTAACGTTGAGCGGCGTCTTGATGCCCTCTTCCCGCCTTACTTGTCCCGTCAAGCGCATGCCGGTCCATTGCGATTTGTCCGACAGCAGGAGGGATGTGACGGGGTTGTAGAACTTGCGCGGCTGGATCGAGTACCACGCGCGCAGGAATATTATATCTGGGTAGAACCACTTAGTTCAACGCAGCGATAATGAGCCGACAAATCACTTGCCGCTCTTGAGCACCTTGTCCTCAAAGGTGGCTCGGAACGCCCCATCCGGCTTTGAAAGCCCCTTCTTGACCTGACCCCGTATCCCAGACACGGTCCGGATATTCGCGCCCTCAAATTTCGCCACCTCGAGCGCGGTGCTAAACATATCCCGCACAAACGCCGTGTTCTTGAAGATCTTGTATGGCACGCCAGTCAGCTTGATCTTCTTGACGATCTTCACCGACCGGTCGATATCCAGGACCACGCCCGTCGCAGACACGCGGAAGCCCGGCGTGTCTGCAGCGAGCGAGTTGAACGCGCAGAATCCAGTGTTGGGCAGCGACACGGGCCCATAGAACGTCGCGTAGCAGTGCATGTGCTCCGGCGTGTACTTGAGCATGCGCATCCGGATGGAATGGTCGTCGAGCGAGTATATCGGCACGCTCTGGAAGCGCCGCCAACCGAGCGAGAAAATGAGGGGGTCGTTGGTCTTGAGCGTCTTGACGTACCACCGATGGCGCTTGATGCGGACCTGGACATACCCGAAGCGCTCCTCCGCAGGCAGCAGCCCACCGACAATGATAGGATACGCTGGGTCAAAGTGCTCGATCATCTCACAGGGAACATCCACGAGCTCGATTCGCACGTATGTGCCTGGGCGGAAGCCTTCGACGAGGGCGCGCGCCTCTGCCGGAACGTCTTTGAACTCGTCGATGTTCAGCTGCAGCTGCCGCGATATCTCATCCTTCTTTTCCGTGTAGAAATCGACCTTGGATGCCTCGGGATCGTCGTATTGCTCGTCGAACTTGCGCTTTAGCTCCTCCTTCTTGGACGCAAGCGCAGCCGCGCGCGATGATTCCGCTTTCAGAGGTTCGGACGTCGTCGGAGGCGGGGCGTCGTCGCCTGCTTCGAGGTCTTCGAAGTCTCCACCAGCGTCCTCCGCATCCTCGTATCCTTCGCCCTCCCCACCATCCTCTGCCGCCGGCCCCGTGATAAATAGGCCGCGAATCGAGTCGAGCATGTCGTCGTCCTCCCACTTCTTAAGATCCTCCTCCTTCCATGTATCTTTACTGGAATCCACTTCGTCGTCTTCCTCCTTCCTCGGAACATTTTTGAATCGGAACAATTCGTCGTCGTCGTCCCCGTCAACGTTTATCGGATTCTCCTCCTTTCCACTCAACACCTCTTCAGGCGTCAGCTCGGTAGAGTAGATGAGCTTCATCCAATCTTTCCGACGCCGCGAGTTTGATGAAGCCGCCTGCGCTTTTGCGGCTAGGTTCGCCTTCCACCGCGGCGCGGTTTCATCCTCTTCTCCGTCTTCGTCTTCGTCCTCATCCATCATATCATCGTCGCTGGGGATATCCAACGGGTCCCCGTCCTCCATCCGGAACCTCCGCCCCATGTCCTCCTCCTCATCCTCGTCTCCCAGATCGGAATCGCTTTCCGCGTACTCGATGTCGGCCCGCTGGATCTTGGATGTGCTGGCAGTCGGAAGCGTGCGCGTAACGTCCCGCCGCGACGACCGGCCTGTGCTGTGTGGGTTCGGCGCAGCCTCGTCGTCGTCGTCGTCGTCGTCGTCCTCGCTGGCATCCCCGGATTCGATTCCCGACTCGTCTTCTTCTTCGTCACCACTCTCGTCCTCTTCGTCCCCGTCGCTCTCCTCGTCGTCCACGGGAGCCTCCACTGTCAGATGCTTTGACGAGGACCCGAATAGGCGGATGTGGCTCTGGGCTACACCGTCTTCCAGCGTCGCACCCGCGTCCTGCAGGTCCATGACCATCTGCTCTCCTTCGCCCTGCGGAACTAAGTACACGCAAACTTAAGTTGGGATTCAAGAGGACACAAAAAAACGCACCATCCGCATTGCCGCGCGTAAAGCTCCCCGGGACATTAATCCATACCGCGTCCTTGTCGTACATCACCCCGCCGATATCGCTCATCGGCGCGTGGATGAGGAGCTTCTTCTTCTCGCTCAGCTTCCGGCGCTTTTCCGAGTCGGCGTCGGGCAGCGGGCACGGGTCGCCCAGGATCGTCACGCTCTTCATGTCGAGGTCGCCCACGCCCGGGATGTGCACCTTGGTGCCCTGGCGCAGGTTCGTCCCGCGGACGTAGCCGTAGACGGTGACGGTGCGGTCGCACTTGCCCTTGCTCAAACGCACCTCCTCACGCGGGGTGAGGTCCTCGATGCGGTCGGCGAGGAGGTAGGGGTGCGCGTTTCTGAAGACGAGCGGGCGGAACTTCATGACGCTGACGAAGCGGGAGAGGTTCAGGATCTCGGTGTCCGGGTAGCGTCCATTTAAAACGCCCGAAAGGTAGAAGAGTTTCGCGCCCTGGTATATCTCAGTCCAAAATCTCTTTTTGAGCGCCTTTTTCGTGTCCTTGAGCGTGGCGGCCTTTTTGATGAGGTCGAGATGCGTGAGGATTCCGATGACTTTAGGAAAGCCGTGGGATTGGAGTACGTTGAGGAATTCAAAGGTTTCCTGTAGATATATTTTAGACGGCCGAGGAAAATAGATATGTAGTGAGACGCACCATCTCGAAGCCAAAGGAACCGTCAACCATGAGGAGAACGAGGTCAGCGATTTTGCCAATGTCGATCATGCTGTTCAGGTCGTTGTTGCATTCGATGAAGGTGAGGCGGCGCTTCTTGCCGCTGACCACAGTGACGGGACCCTTGACCTCGTTCAAAGTCTGTTTAGTGTACCTCCGTACCAGACTCTTGAGCAAGGTGGTCTTGCCGACCCCAGGCGGGCCGACAATAGCAATTATCACGGGAGGGGGTTCGCTGTCGGGCGTGCGATTGACGAGCGGGACGTGGAGGCGAGTCTGGTCGCGCTCGACATTGCGGCGGCCTTGCTTGTCAGCACGACGGCCGGATTTTGGAGCAAAGGCCTGGTATGAAAGGTATAGAAAGTGTTTAAAGGCGATTAGGAACTGAATACCTTCTCGTTGAAGCCGTGCTGCTTTTCTTTGCCTTTTCCTTTGTCCTTCTTTTCTGCCTTGCCACCAGACTGGGATGGCCTATGCGCCTTGTGTGGCCGGTCGTCCATGCAAGCCTTGAATTCGCTTGAAAAAAGTTGGAGACAATGATCGGAACACTGCCACCGTCACATCTCATCCATGAACCCGTTTACGGAACTAATTACAATCCTCCCTGGCTCCCAATTTGACACGTCCTCGATCATTGTTTTCGATCAGTCCTCCTCCTGAGCACCCCAGAAATGTAGCTCCTCTTCCCTACTTGCATGCAACCGGTACTTGATGGCGAAACATCCTCCAACGATCCCCGAACGCGCCTCATCGAATGTCACCGTCTCTGCAATTCAGATGCCTCCTTCCCCCGAGTTTGTCCAGCTAGAGCGAAGCATACGTGCTTTATCAACCGCGATACACGAGATTGAAGGGCAGTGCGAGTTCCGTTCACGGAGCTCTTGCCAAGCATGCGAATCTGACAAGGACCGGCCCAAGGCGTTCAACCATCTCGCCACACTGCTGACGACGGGTTCACCTTTTGGGAGGCAGACAGTAGCCGTAAAAGGGGGCTCTTCTCACCGCGGTTTCTACATTAACGCAGTGGAAATGGTTGAGCGGAATGTGGACCGGGCGTCGCGTGAATCGGCGGTGAAGCTAAGCACCATCCTGCCATCGCGGAAAACTCTCAAGCAACTGGCGGAGGACAAGTTTGTAATATCTGGTTATCTCGACGCGATCTTACTCCTACCCCAGGCGCCCATTGTCCGAAATCACGCTCGCCGAACACGCGGCCGACATTTTCCAAGCCCTGCGGCTCCTCAGCCATGACATGTACACGGAACGGCGATCCTTCGACTCTTTTATACTAAAGCGGTGTCATCTGGAGATTAATCGGCGGGTACAGAACGCCATCGGACTTCTCGATCCGCCTCTCTACGATATCCTCAGCAAATGGGACCTTGGTATCGCAGACCAAGTCCGCGAAGAGTGGCTGGAGATACCATATCCTCCGCTCCTAATCGAGAACTTCTCCATACCACACCGTTGCATGCCGCGCTGGCCCGACCGCGTTGAACTACTCTTCAATCGTGAAACCTTCGGAGTTTGGAAGACGTTTTTTGTTTCCTTATTAAGGGTCGTTGCCTCGACGGTCACCAGCCTCGACCTCGAACAAAGCGATAGCGCGACAGATGCCGTCCTCGCTCTACACTTTCTGCGCCTATTTCTCTCCTTCGGGCCAGCCCGGGTGATTCTAGACGCTCTGTCCCTCAAGCCCATATTATTGGAAAAGTCCCTACCTCAGCACAAACGTCAGTTGACCAAAATCCCTGTGCAATCAGTTTTTTTAACTAACGCATAGTGGACTTTGGCGACCGCCACGAGAAATCTCCGACCGAGATTATATTTCGTGCATGGAGCGCCGTCGTGGCCTACGACTCGGCCGTCTCGTCCCTGACATCCCGGCACTGCACCACCTCCGCAATCCTCCGCCACGCGCTGCCAACCGTGCACGTAATCACTGTCCAAGCCGACACGGCACCGACGAGCAAAGCAATGGACTCGATCCCGCACATAATGCACGCCAGGGTCATGCCGGCGCTCAATCTGAGCAAATCGTACATGGCCGTCCTCGAGACCTTGATCTCACAGCGCCTTTCCGCGACTGAGTTCCCTGGCGCAGTACACTGCGAGGCCAGCATGATGGGGATCGCCTACGCATTCACCCGCGGCAAGAGCGACTCCGCCGCGCTCGACGCATTCGAGGTGTGTCTCAACTCAACTCGCGTATCCCGGCCCGTGACTTCTCCTTGCAGGGACCCAGCAACATGATTGGCACGGCCGACAGTCCGTGCCAGATCTGCGTTTGGCTCGCCGAAGAGCTCCTCTCCAATGGGCCTTTCACCCCCCGCGCGTCCCACGGGAAAACGGTCCCGTGGACGCCGCCACGCATCGGTGTCCCACTCGCGACCCTGCGCAACCTCGAGCTCGAGCTGTTCGAGCTGCTCACGGATGCGACGCAGCGCTGGCTAGAGGAGAAGACGCGGTGGCCGCGGGAACTCCAGAATTGCCTGCGGTGATGTGGACGGGCTGAATAATGTACGAAGTGGACAATAGCACAAGTCGTCTCGGGATGGCTTCGGGTAGCCAGACTCCTTGTTCAGTGCAGAAATCTCAGTGTGAGCAAGATGATTCAGAAATACATGTAATTCATTTGGTAGGTGCAGTGTTCATGAGCTCCACTATCACTGTACCTAAGGAAGTACAACTCGGTAGGTAGGCTCGGTAGGTAGGCTCGGAGTCCGGCGAGATAATAGACGACGAGAGATAATGTAGCGAGCGAGAATGTTCATGGAAAAGGGAGCGTCCAAAGGGGAGGACGCTCCAATAGCTAGACAGCTAGACGACACTGCCTAAGTCCGGCGCGTCGTAACAATGGAGCGTTGAATCTCGAACCTCAGCGCTCAGCATTTGCATTCGCCAGATTCCATGAGGGCCGGATCGCACGGGACAAGCCAATTGCAGGCCACAGTCTCTGAGGCTGAGGTGTGCGGGTTCCCGGCCAGTACAGCGGAAATGCTGGAGAGGACGAGATAAACGAAAGCGAATTTATTGTAGGTGAAGTGCATTGTGGGAGAAGCAAGGTAGGCCGCAACGTGGGCTAGTGATGGGCCACGTTCAGGATGCGACTCTCAAATACTATGAGCGTCATATAGATCGTACAGTTCGACCGTTTTGCGCGCGGTTGTTGCGAAGGTGGATCGGTTGAGAACCCGTTGAGATCGCGGGAGGAGTCAGTTGAACTAAGTACGAGTACAAATTATGGTGATATCTATATACAAGTGAACCTAATGGCCGTTCGCCCAGTCGCCGTTCGTCGTGCCCGTTCCAACATAGGTCATGCCCGTTCCAACATAAGTCATGTCCGCTCCAATATAGGCGTCCCACTGTGGGATGCTCCTGCATTCATTTGAGTGAATGAGTGAGATGAATAGTGAGTATACGGTTATGCTCACGTGAAATTAGTGGGGGCCACCATCCACAGGGACATGAGTTCATCGTCGATAACCCCATTTGACAGTCCTGACGGATTTCCCGGAGAGCGAGAAGAAAGATTGACGGTGTCGAATTCGGCTGTATCCGCGAGTAGTTGCTCGACGGAAACTCTAGCCCCGGGGTTCTGTCCAAGTGGAGCAGATGAATGGGAGGAATGCATGCTGTTCCAGGCGATTGGTTCGAAGGGCTGTCCATGGTTCGGGTGAATTTTATCCGGGTTCATGCACTCATTCGGAACAGACGGTGCTTCGTTCTGTAACTGTCGCAGTAACAAAGGACAATCCAGAGACTTGAGCTCTTGGAGAAGCTCCCGGACTCGGCCCGCCGGTTGCCACCTACGACTTTAAATTCCGCACGACCGATAAAATGTTTTCCCTCACCTTGATTCCGCACACTTGTGAAACTCGATCGCTGTCTCAACTAGTAAGAGATCCTTGTGCGTGGCTGTGGAAAACCCGGCTCGTTTGTTTCCGAAGATGTTGAGCATAAGAATGACGCCCGAGACAAATACGGGATTCATCAGGAAGGGAAGTAGAGGCGACGACTGCATTTTGTTGAGCCAGGCATCTGCAATATGAAGGGTAGAGCGGGCTGCGCTGGTGCATATGGAGAGGGATGGAGAAGCTAGTATGTTTGGCTGGTGGATGTATGGTCTGTGAATCTAAAGAAACGGCTCAGTGGGAGGCGCAGACGCAACGGAAGTTCTGACCGCAATCTGGATGCTGTAATATGACATATGGAGTACCGCAGATTGCAGGGAAAAGACATCGCGCGTTCGCTCTGGATCCCAACGAACTGAAAGGTGCATTCAATACATATATCCCAAAAGGAATATTGTACGTACGATGGGTTGGAACAGAGTCCAACCAGTCATTCATAGCTGAATCGAGCTCGGACACAGTGCGCTGCTCCCACTCTGGGCCGGACCAGCCCATAAGGGCCCTCGACTTCTTCGAAGCATACAGTCGTCGCAGTGCATCTGCTAAAATCTGTTGTCGCTAAGTTAGAGATCAAGTTGGCTTGAAGGTTGATACAATCACCTCGGACAAACGCAAGTGGCAGACAAAGTACGTGAGGAGGGAGGGCTTTCCTGGAGGCTGGGTAAGCCCCTTTCCCCAATACTCATCATCCACCTCAAGTGGAAGATCGACGTCATAGCTGAGAACGATGAAAAAAAATTCGGCAGTTTACAGAAAAGCTTACTCCTCAGAGTGAATGCCGGCCGGACGTCCTAGAAAAAGGCACACTAAGCGGTCGAGGGAAAAACAACACCTGAAGAGGAGCGGTGAGCGAACAAGGAGCTGATTGCACAGACGGAGCCATACCAAAATGCTCGCTTCCAGGATTCTTCTTCGGGGTCAAATACATCCGTGCGTTTTCGGCGATGCTCGCCCCGCTGTTGAAGAGAACGGATGCCAAGTCCCTGTCGATGAAATCAGGTCTGGATGGTATGTCATCCATGGGAAGTTAATACGAGGTATAGCCAGCTGCTCTGCGGCGCAGATGTCCCGAGATAATACATAGTCATGAGCTGGAATTAAACCTCGTGAGGTTCTGGGCACAAATTGAGAACGAAGCTGTACGTACACAATAAAACTGGACTTCATATAGTGAAGGGTTAAATAACTTTCGGACAACCTCCACTTGATTGATAAATTTCCAGCCTGACGAAAGGGACGCGCCCCCGTCGACGAATACCCGGGGGTCATTTGAGTACTGAATTAGAACGCGGGCTCCCGGTGAATGAAAAGACGGTATATGTCCCGAATGAGCTTACCCGTGATGCGACAGCGAGCACTGCCAGCAGCGCCCCGCCGAACTGCGTATCTTTCAGATACAACCCCTCCGCCACAGACCGTTCGAATGATGGGCGATGTAGAATGGGAAGGATTGGGTGGACATTTGTGAAGTAGAGATCGAGCAGAGAAACCATCAAGTCACTTGGGGGATAGACATAATGTGGCCGCTTCTCATATTCTTCTCTCTCCCACTGAAAACATAATTAATAAACTCATGGACTTGAACAACAACAACTCACTGGCAGGGTGTGCCAAAAGAGGAGGCGCCTCGAATACACTGGTGCCGGCCGCCCGAGGTATTTCTCCTTCTGCGCAATAGCGCTACTGACAAGCACGAAGCTGGAAGCGTTGCCAAAGAATTTTCCTGACAAGAAATTTTCCTGGATGCAAAGCGCGTTGAAACGGTCGGCAAGTTCAGTGTCTTCCTCCTTAGGAAGCACATGCTCAGGGGATCGAGAAACAACACGGCCCGCCGGACCGAATGCGGAGGCACTTGAAGAGGGGCTATCTTGGTCCGCCAGTGGCTGCGAACAGAGGGAGCATATAGACAAAGAGCGCAGTTTGGCTTCCAAGGACGCGTTTTTAGCTTCTAGGAACATGTTTCTCTGCTTGAGCTCTTCCACCAACCTTGAAATACCCAGATTAAAAGCTAGCGATAAAATATGTATCGTAGACACGCACTGGTTCTTTGGCCCACGTTTCTTCGTCGGCCGCACATATGTGCAGGATGAACCAAAAGCGATGCAATTGGAGCACTGACCATCCGGCATCTTGGAACCGTCGCCTGGATGTATGATTCGGTTAAGCGTTCGGCTGGTTGAAGTGGTGGTCTCACATCGAACTTGGCAAAATCAGCTGCAGGTTTCCAGGAGCAAAAGACGGCCAGGCTGACTCTTTCGCTGACGACATATGTCACAAGAACGTTGAACCCTGCGCGCTTTTAGGGACAACTGCGATCCAGCGGGAGGCGACGGTGTCTCCTCGTCCGAGGACATGGCGATAATCTGGACGACAGCGATACTTGTGCTCGAGATGTGAAGGTAAGGTGTAGCGAGTAGCGATTGCTAATTTACACCTATTTACGCGCGTCCAGGACGAGCGACCTGATCGATGATCCCCGGGGCCGAACCCTAACCCGAGTCAACTTTTCCTTATGCTCCTACACTACAATCCTACTCGCTGCTATAGCGGGCCAGGTCCACATTTGGTTGCGCCTGCGCGACGCTTTCTTCACTCTCTCCCCTTCGCTGGCCCTGCGGAAATATAATGTGCGTCAGGCCCAGTGTTTCCAACGAGCTAGGGCTGTTTGCCCGTCGCGCCGGTTGTACGGGTCCCGTGCGACGGGCTTTGACGTCGAAACTCGTTGGTCTTTGACTCATCAAATGCTCCGTGTGTCTATCAATCTCTTCCGCATATCAAGCAGTCAATGGGAAAGTGTGGTTGTTAAAGGAGGCCGCACACTCTCGATAGGTCGAGGAAAATATTGATACTACTCAATCAACATCTGAAAGTATCCCTCAGCGCCTGTTAGATGCAGCTACAAGCCAGTCTTGTTAGCTGAAGGGCCGGCAATCTTCGCTGCCCGTCGACGGCCGTCCCGTCACCCGTTCCGTAGAGAATTTTCCAGAGTTAATAACGGCACGGCGACGGGACGGACTTGCCCGTTCGACACCCGTCGAAACGACGGCCGTGCCCGCCACGGGCACGGCGTGCAGCCCTACAACGAGCCAAGCCCTCGGCGTCTACGAAACTACTTTTGAACCTACGTACTCCTAGGGTAACAGGGACTCTACTGTTATCCAAGCTACTCGACCAATGGCTACGTCCTTCACATTTCTGTTGAGATGTATGCGTTCCAGCTTTATTCGCGTATGAGTAGAATGAATAGTACACGCAAAGACGGTACTCACGTGGAGAAGTCGATGGGAGCTGCCAACAATAAAGACATGAATTCATCATCGACGGCGTTATTGGAAGAGTCGCCCCAGCCAGAATTAGGAGGGGGGGGAGGGACGTCGTATTCAGCCGTGTCTGCGAGCAGTTGCTCGATGGAGAGGTTGGCGCTGGCGTCGTCGTTCAGAGGAAGCGATTGATTGGAAGAAGAGTCCATGCTGTTCCACGGATGGTAGGGGGTCGGGGCGAAGGATTCGGTATAGCTCGTGTGAACTCCATGCTGGGCGGCCGGTGTTTCCCTGGAGGTCGTGATTGGCTCCGTGACCCCCTTGGATGCAACAGACTCGGCAGGGAGAAGCTCGATCTGTGGTGGCCAATTCAGATCTAGAGAGTGCAGTTCTTGGAGCAGCTCCCATAATCGGCCCGCTGATTGCCACCTGCGCCTTTTGCATTACTGACCGACATGATCGCGAACATGTGCGCTTTTACCTTGCTTCTGTAAACTTGAGAAAAGACATTGCCGTTTGAACATGGGCGAGATCCGGGTTTTTGTCATTCAGAACACCTGCACGTTTACTTCCAAAAATATTGAGGAAGAGAAGGACACCCGAGACAAACACAGGATTCTAAGAACAAGGTAGGGTGCCATACGTGGTGAAAGCAAGAAAAACGCACCATGAGAAATGGTGACGGGAGCCGCTGTGATTTTTTAAGCCAAACGTCTGCCACATGAACGGCAGAGCGCGCCGCACTGGTGCATATGGAGAGGGATGGAGAGAATCTGGTTGCCTTGTGGGTGTACTGCCGATGGATCTAAAGAAAAATCGGTGAGCTTGGCTCGACGAGACGCAAAGCGTACATAACTAACCGCAATCTGAGTGTGGTAGTAGGTTGCGTAGAGCACTGCCGACTGATCAAAAAATGCGTCGGGCTTGCGCTCTGGATCCCAGCGAACTGCACGGCGTACTTTTAAAACAAGCAGAGAGAGAGAGAGAGAGAGTTGTTAGCGTACGATGCGCTGGAACAGTGTTCAACCAGTCGTTCATAGCCGAGTCAAGGTCGGCAACAGCGCGCTGCTCCCATTCTGGGCCGGACCAGCCCATAAGCACTTTCGACTTATTCGACGAATACAGTCGACGTAGTGTATCTCCTAAAATCTGTCTCGCAGCCTTTAGAGAGCAGTAGTTTGTAGGCTCCTCGAATTACCTCGCAGAGACGGACATGACAGACAAAGTACGAGAGAAGGGAGGGCTTTCCTGCCGGCTGCGTGAACCCGTGTTCCCAGTACTCATCATCGACCTCAATCGGAAGTTCAACGTCACAGCTGAGGTCCATGTAAAAAGAATTATGGCAAATGAGAGAAACACGTACTCCTCAGTGCGAATGCCAGCCGGGCGTCCTGTGAAACCAGTCATTAATTTGTTGAACATGCACAGCGACCTAGCCGACAGGGATGCTCGTGAGCGAATGAGTAGTGAATTGCATAGAGTCACACCAAAATGCCCGCTTCCATAACTCGTGGGAGGGCTCCCACTTTTTTTTCCCGCGGTGCTCGCCCCTGTGTTGAAGGCAACGAATTCCGAGTCCCTGCCCGAAATCAGCCTTCGCATATTATGTCATAAACGACAGAAATTAGTACGAGGTACACCCAGCCACTTTGTGGTGCCGATGTTCCAGCCGAGAACCAAGTCATGAGCTGGGATTTAATGAGCACTGACACATCACCTCAGAGAACGAAGGCGTACACAATAAAACTGAACTTCATATAGTGTCGGTTCAAAGTTTTTTCGGAAAACCTGAACTTGTCTGACAAATTTCCAGCCTGCTGAAAGCGATGAATTGTCTATGAATACGCGGTGGTCGTCCGAATGCTAGAGGGATAGGGATAATAATGGAATGGAAGAGGCCGAGGGCCAAGCTTACCCGGGAAGCGATACCTAGGACTACCAATAACACCTCCCCGAACTTCGTATCCTTCAGGTGTAAGCCCTCAGCAACAGACCGCTCAAATGAAGGTCTATGCAGAATGGGAAGAACTGGATGGATGATTGTAAAGTAGAGATCGAGAAGGGAGGCTATCAAGTCGCTTTCGGGATACACGTATTGGGGCTGATCACACTCTTCCTTCTCCCACTGAGAAATATAAATTAATGAAGGGATGGGATTGTGGGCAATCTCACCGGAAGTATCTGCCAAAAGAGGGGGCGCCTCGAATGTTGCGCTGCTGGTCGTCCAAGAAACTTCTCCTTCTCCTGTAAGCAGAGGTAAACTACGAAATGGGCATTTCGATGACTTTGCGCACCGCGACGGCATTGTTCACTAATGTATAACTACTAGCTGATCCATAGAACAGAGTTTTCACGCCGCTGAGAGCAAGCATGCCGAACCGGTCGCCCAGGTCAAGAGGCGCACAATCATCTTCAGGAGGGGGCTGGTTAGAGAGGGTGAGTGCAGCGGTAGTACTGCCCTGCGGAGTGAATACTAAGGTACCCGTGGGCGCTTTATCTTCATTCGGTAGGGATTTCTTGAGCGGTTGGGCACATAGGGAGCAGATAGATAGTATCCGCAATTTGGCCTCCAAGTCCGCGACTTTGCGCTTGAGCTCTTCTACCAGTCTTCCAACCATCACCACAGTCAAAAATGTATTAGATGGAAAGCTTGCTTTGTGACACCTACTTGTTCTTCGGCCCGCGTTTCCTCGTCGGCTGCAAGTATGTGCATGGCGAACCAAAGGCGAGGCAATTGGAGCAACCACCAGGAACTGTAGGACCGCCGCCTGAATTTCATAAAGGTTGAGATTTGTGCTCGCCGAGACGAGGCCCCTCACATCGAGCTGCGAAAAATCAGTCACCAGCACGGTCCCTCAAGGTGAGTGCTGACTTTTTCGTCTTCGACAATTGTCGCAGGATCGTGCCTGGGGCACCTGCTGTGGCCTCCGCGGCCTGCTCGACAAGTCATAGGAATTGGGATCCTCCTCCTCGTCGGAGGACATGGTGGCAGTAAACTGATATTCGACCTGAAAGACAGCCGGTCACGCGTAATAGTAATACTTTCAAAGTCGCGGCAAAAAAAGGCTTGCACTGGTTGCGTTGACTTGCCGAAATCAATCGAGATATGATCGCATCACGACCGGCCCGATCAGCCGCAACGATGCTGCTTTCCTCCTCCCTCTTGTTAAAACCCAAGTTAAAGCTGAAATGCAGTCTCCGTTGGCTGAACACTCAGAAAAGTCCCGGGACCTCGGCAGTCTCCCTGAAGCGTTCCTATCTATATGTTCCCTGTTCCTCTGACCGCATGCTCGAAAAGTCTCTCACAACCAACTCCGACATGGTTATCTACGACCTCGAGGACAGGTGAGACGCGGCTGAACTAAATTATTAGGTGTAGATTTACCCTACGTCAGTGTCCCCCCCTCCGTAGCCGACAAAGTTGCAGCGAGAGCCCGCCTTTCGGCTTTCCTCGCGGTACTTGAGTACGCTCCCCTCCCATGTGCGCTGCTTTGAGCCTGTTGTCTAGCGAGGAGACCTTCCCCCGCGCGAACGCGTTGCCGTGCGTGTGAATGATATCACCACCCCGTTTTTCTGGGACGATATAACAAATATTGTAACGAACACACCAGCCCGCATAGCGTTGCGTTCTCATTTTAAACAGGTTCCGTCGAAGGCTGTTGGCAGCCTGGTCCTTCCAAAAGTACACTCTGCCGAAGATATGGACACTGTGTCGAACGCGATACACGCTGCCGGCGACAGGCCGCCGCTGGGGCTTGTTGCCAGTATCGAGAGTGCGCGCGCGTCCTGGAATATCGGGGCCATCGCGGGCTGGAAGTCCAACTTTTCAAGAACTGGAGGAAAATTGATGGCGCTGCTGGCAAGTCTTACTCTCCATCCCCGTGCGCCTGCTCGAAACTGACTCGTCAGTTAATAGTTTGCGGCGGAAGACTGTAATAGATTTCATCTCTCCTCACGAGTCTATTAATTCCCCCACAGATTGTGCAGATACGTCGATATTACGATCACCTTCACGACTCGAACTGCTGTATACCCGCTCGCAAATCGTCATCGCCGCTAAGGCCTTCGGGCTTGAGGCCATAGACATGGTGCGTCGGCATCACTGTGTATTTAACTTTCCATTTAAATGATACCTGGATAGGTGTGCGTAAATTACAAGGATCTTGATTACCTGCAAGACGAGTGTCGAGACGGGCGCCAGCTCGGCTTTACCGGCAAGGTGCGCCGACTCCTTCGCGCTTGGACGCGCAGCTAACAGCGAAGGAGCGCAGCAAGCAATCCACCCCACACAGGTGGACGTAATCCAGTCGACATTCGTCCCCACGGCTGCCGGTTCGTCCACCGTTCGTATCTCCGGCTGTAACTGTTATCTTATAACCCCCCAGAAATCGAACGCGCCGCCAAAATCGTGCACAAGATGGCGCGCGTGCACGCGCTCAATCTGGGTGCGACTGGTCTGGAGGGGGAAATGATCGACAAGCCGATGATCTTACAGGTGGGTGGTCTTTTACTCCGCGCTGTCGATCCGGGTCTTACTTTGCGGGCAGGCGGACAAGATCCTGAATATCGCGAGGGCGGCGAATTTAAAGATTCCCCATGTCGACGAGTCTTGAACATACCCTAGGCTCATGATGTGAACCGGAGTCCTACTGGATAAGTCTTCTATATCTTCTGTGCTCTGTATTTACTCCCTGTTAAATGAATGTCGCTCGGATAGGCGGAGAACTGATAGGCGAGCACACTACATCGCTGAACCAATCAACGTGTCTCTTATTAAGGAAGGCGAAAATTCAAAAAGCCCCTTTTGAATGCCTAGAGTTCCAGCTGGCCAAGGCTTGCCGTCGACGCGACTGGTCTAGGCAAGGCCCCAATTGGTTCACATACACAATATTACATTTAAATCCCGCTCCCGTCTCAGACCCACACACCTTCGAGACTTTCCCGTACGCGTGCGTCGAGCCCCGTGCCGATGAGTACGAGCTTCCCGGCGTCCGGCACGCCCAGAGCATCCCCAGCCTCGGCGATCTCGTACATGTTGCGCACCCCCTGCAGCACATACTGTGCACCGGAGTCGAGCACGAAAAGGCCTTTGCATCTCAACACAGTAAGCGACTGCGTATCGGACGCGTCGCCGGGCAGCCGTTGCTCCCACAGAACCGTGCGCACCCACTCGTCAAGCGCGTCTAACATCGCACGTGAAAGGACAGGAACAGTAATGAGCAAGCTCGAGATGCCGCGCAGCTCGTAGTGCGTCGGTTCGGTCGCGTGCTCGTGCTCGTGCTCATGGTCGTGTTCCTTCCCGTGTTCGTGCGCATGTCCGTGTTTGGGCGGAAATTCGGGCGGGGTGGCATACGCACGCACGCCGAGGAGACGACTGACGTCGATCTGCGCGCGCACGGTGGGGTGGATTGGCGCGGCGGGATTGACTCCACGTAGGATAGCAGTAGTCGCCGCAACGGACTCGGGGGTCGCGAGATCAGTTTTATTTAGCAACAGAATGTCGGCGCCGGCGATTTGACTAATGTCGGTCAATATCGAGTTGCGAGAGAAAAGAAGGACGTACCGGAGGCTCTCGCCGATGGTGTCGGACGCGTGGTCCTCCTCCATTTGCTGCGTCGGGGTGAGAAGGACGAAAAAAAGAAACAAATATTGCAGTACGCACCTTTGGACCAAAAACTGCATCGACAACGCAGATGACACCGTCCAAAGAAATATCCCTGCCAAGGCCCGTTGAAAACTCTTCGTTGTGCCAAAACAGAGATGCGATGGGACCTAGAAATTATCAAAAAAGGGCTTGTGCAAATGTATACCATGCAAACCTGGATCCGCCAAGCCGGTGGTCTCAAGAAGGATGTGATCAAAAGCACCCTTCCGCTGCATTAGTTTCTCAATGGCAGCAATGCCGGTGTCTTTAATGCTGCAGCACAGACAGCCATTGGCGAGCTCAAGGAACTCTTCGGACTCTTCTCCCTCGGAGGCTACGTTGATTGTCTTGGCTGTGTGACCTTGTAAACGCGGTGTTGTTGTTGTACGGAGTCACCGACTGACCTTCAATGTCCTGGAATTGAATCAATGGGAACTGGATGGAGTGGAGGGAGATGTACGCACTGCTGTGTCGCCAAACTCGTTCATTATGACCGCGATACGAAAGCCATGTTGTTCTGTGAGGATGCGTTTGAGCAGGGTCGATTTTCCAGCCCCAAGGAAGCCGCAGATGATGGTGAGAGGGACTCGTTGAGACTCATTCTCTTGCGGTGGATCGTCGTTGTGTTCGATGAGAACGGGAACCTCGTCGTCGTCGTCCATGGTTTGGAGGTCCGGATCAAGTTCGGAGATTACGTACTCGTCCACGACGGCGACACGTCGATCGCATCCCAATTGGGATCACATTATTTGCCAGCTCCCGTGTTGTCCTCCGACACTCTTTCCTCCATGTCCTTCATTCGGTGCGTATCCGAGTCACAAAATACGCGTATCTGACCGCGTGTTTCCAGGTTGGCACTATGCGTGGCCGGCGTGTACTCCATGTTCCTTGTACGCTCCATTTCTTGCCCTTCGGAACGTACAGGCTTATTCGCCTTTAGTTATGGGCCATTGCGCAAGAACGACGTGCGTTACCACTCCCTCCGAATTTGTTTCAGTCCTTGACCCTCTCATCCAGTGTCTGTCCCGTTTGCATCCATAGACGGGACCACGTCCGAAAAGTTCAAGTCCGCCCTGTTCCTGGGTACATGCCAGAGCGCGCTCAGCTCTGTCTCGGCGTTTTTATATATAATGCTGCGGCGTAAACCGACGGAAACTTTCATGCAAACCCTTGGTCTCGAGCACGCGTCAGAACCCGCACCCGCACCCGCTGCGGCCGTGGCGAACGGGAAGGCAAACGGGCACGGCAATAGCAAGCACCCCGTTAAACCATCCACTCGTTTTTCCCGCTCCGCTCTTCTCCTGCGGTACCTACAGTGCTCCGTCTTCATCACCACCGCTGCGCCATTCGGCTTCGCCGCCCTCTCGTATATCTCATACCCCGCAATGGTGCTGGGCAAGTCGTGCAAGCTCGTGCCCGTGATGCTCATGAACGTCGTGCTCTACCGCCGCCGCTTCCCGCCGCACAAGTACCTCGTCGTGATCCTGGTCACCGCAGGGATTACAATCTTCATGGGCCTCGGGCCCGCGAAGCCGGCCAAGACCAAGGTTGCCCCGCCGCCAAACGCGAACCTCATCGGCATCGCGTACCTCCTCATTAACCTCGCGCTCGACGGCGCGACCAACTCTACGCAAGACGAGATCTTTGCGCGGCACCGCGTGACGGGGCAGCAGATGATGCTGTGGATCAATCTCTTCTGCACGCTGCTGACCACGGTGCTCTCCGTGCTACCAATACACATCCCCGTCCTTCTTCCCTCCAGCACTGGGACTGAACTCGCCGGGGCACTGGAGTTTATCCGCGCGCACCCCGCGATCAAGATCCCGCTGTTTCAGTTTGCGCTCACGGGCGCGCTGGGGCAGCTCTTTATTTTTGAGACCTTGCAGCACTTTGGATCGCTCACACTCGTGTATGTGTTCCTTTTTTTTTTTTTCTGGAGCGGGATCGTTTATATTAGGACGCAGGACGGTCACGCTCACGCGTAAAGTGTTCACGATGTTATTATCGGTTGTGGTTTACAACCACAAACTCTCGCTCGGACAGTGGCTCGGCGCAGGTGTGGTGTTTGCTGGGATCTCGGTCGAGGCGTTTATCAAACCGCCGAAAGGTGTGTGGCTACACTTGGTTTCTCTCCCGTTTGCTTATTCTCGGCAGGTGTGCATCCCAAGAAGGTCGTGCAAGAGAAGGAGGTCGCCAAGATCAAGTCTTTGTAAATCCCACAGCGACGATTAGAAATGCGTACATACAACATGAGCTAAGTAAAGGGAACAACGGCGCGGTCGACTACGATATCTCCATGGCGTCAGGATCATAGGACGGCGCGGGTGGCGGCGCGTCGGTGTTGTCGACCAGCGCGCGTTTCCGGTCATCGTACCTAGAAACTAGTTAGATGCGAGCAATTTGCATAGGGGATGCATGTACCGGTCGGTCCCGTCCTCGTCGTCCTCATCCGTGCGCTTCCGCCGTGATATTGTGCGGTTACTGTTGGGGTAAGACGCGACGGCGATGCTGGCGCGGTATATTGCCTCGTATTCCTGGCAAGCAAGAGCCGATCTGAGGCCGGGGGGAGACAGGTGATCAGCAGGCCGGCGCACCTTGAGCTGCGTCAGGAAACCGCCATTGGGCGAGATACAGTAGCGGCGATTCTGGACCATATGGAGCGCGTCCTCCCACGAGAGCTGGTAGTGCTGCATTACGAACATGACCACGAAGGCAGGGGAGAGGCTGATGCCGCCTGTAATCGGGTCAGAATGTGGGGTGTCGATGCAAGAAATCAGTGCGCGCCGTTGCAGTGCACGAGAACGCGGCCGCCTTGGGATATGGCGGTGTCAATGAACGTCTTCGCGCTGGGGATCGTCAGTACGGAGTCGCAGTCCGCCACGGGAGTGCGCACGAAGGGAACAAGCGTATGAGGTTCTGCTCTTCATTGTCTTCAACGTCGAGGGTGAGGTAATTGAACTGGTCGGGGAAGCGCGGGCGCACGGAGAAGGCCTCCTTCGCGTCGCGAATGCAGACACTGCGGGGCGGTCAGGGCCGTCCAAAGAGGAGCAGGCAGCAGTACATGTGAGTTATGCCCAGGCTTTGTAGTGTTTCGAGGGACTTTGAGGCGACAAAGGGCCCGAGGAGGAGGCCAGGGAGGATCTCCTGACACTCCCTACGCATCTCGTATCGCCATTCTACATCCCCGGGGCCTTGGACGACACTCTTGAGCTGTTCCTCCGTGAGAGGCGCGTTCATTGGATTTAGCAGAGGGATTTAGCTCAAAGTGACCGGCGGCGCGTCACGTTTACTAAATCATCTTTATTGTCCGGCTAATATGGACCTACTCGGAGGCGGCCGCACGGTTTTATGTTCCTATTGTCCTGCGTCACACGGAGTAATATAATAACTGCTAAACTACGGTCGCGCATCACAAAAATCGCCCTCAAATGCAAATTAAACGAGGGATTGACTGTGTAGTGCGGAACACTTGACCCGGAATGCGTTTACTTTGAACGGTTTCAACTAGTCGGTGGATCCAAGGTGCCCGAATAGTCCACCATCATGCCCGTTTCGAGATAGGCGTTCCACGACCCGATGCTCCTGAGTTCATTTGAGTTTCAAGAAAATGGCGCAGACGGCATGCTTACGCCAGGTTGGTGGGGGCGGCCGTCCAGAGAGACGCTAGTTCACTGTCATCGAAGATACTATTCGCGAATCCGGAAGACCCGTTCTCCGTGGAAAGGTTCACGCTGTCGAATTCAGCGGTATCCGCAAGTAGTTGCTGAAGTATAATTCCGGTTTCTGGATCGTTGTACGAGCCATTAGAGGGGACAGTCCCATTCCAGAGATCCGATTCGAACGACAGTTCGTGTGTTGGGTAAAGTTCATCGAACGCAGACTGATTGAAAGCCGGCGGGGTTTCTCTAGATACCATTGTGGGCTCTGACTTAGATGCACTGGCGCCAGCGGGCTGACGCTCGTTCTTTGCCGCCCATTTCACGGACAGAGGACCATCCAGAGACTTGAGCTCTTGGAGCAGCTCCAATAGTCGGCCCGCTGGTTGCCATCTGCGACTTGACTTTAGCTTGCCGGAATACAATAAGATATGTACTTGCCTGGATGCAGTAAACTTCAGAAACTCCATTGCCATACCAACCTCTTCCATGTCCCTGTTCTTCTCTGGCGAAAGACCAGCACGTTTGGTTGTAAACAAGTTTAGAAGGAGAATGATACCCGAGACGAAGACTGAATTCTGGTGATAGAGCAAAATATGTCAGGGAATATTGAACCAGACAGGCAAGGCACCATAGGAAAGGGCTCCGGAGGAAGTCGCTCTGCTTTGGTGATCCAAACATTGGCAATATGAAGAGCAGAGCGCGCAGCGCTGGTGCATATGGAGAGAGACGCAGACGCCGACGTGGTTGCCTTGAAGATGTATTGCCTGTGAATCTAAAGAAACATCGGTGAGCTTGGGGATACAAAGCGTGTATGTGACTGACCGCAATCTGGATGTAATGATAAGTCGTATAGAGCACCGCGGACTGATCAAAAAAGACGTCGGGCGTTCTATCTGGATCCCAGTGCACTGCAAGGTAAGTTTTCAGCAGCAAATATATACAGAAAGAGGAGAAATCTTACGATGGGGCGGAACAGTGTTGAACCAGTTGTTCATAGCCGAATCGAGCTCGGCAACAATGCGCTGCTCCCACTCTGGGCGAGACGAACCCCGAAGCACCTTCGCCTTCTTCGAAGCATACAGTTGACACAGTGCATCGCCTAAAATCTGTGGCTCAATTTCAAAACACGAAAAATCTAGTTTGGAGGCTGAAAGTTTTCACCTCGCAGAGCCGCACGTGGCAAACAAAGAACGAGAACACAGAAGGCTTTCCTGGCGGCTGCACGAACCCCTGGTCCCAATACTCATCATCCACCTCGAGTGGAAGATCGACGTCGTAGCTGAGGATAATATTTAAAAAAAAATCAGTACATGTATGGCCAGAAGACAGGAAATTGTACTCCTCGGGATGAATGCCAGCTGGTCGCCCCAGGAAAAGGCACACCATGCGATCTAGATAAAAAACGGACCTAGACAACAGTAGCAATGGCGGATGAGCGAACAAGGTGTTGATGCGCAGAGGGAAGCCATACCAGAATGCACGGTTCCATTGTTCCTCTTCAGCGTCAAATATTCGCTCTTTGCGCTTTCGGCGGTGCTCGCCCCGTTGTTGGATAGAGCGGATACCAAGGCCCTATCCATGAAATCAGCTCCGAATACTCAGTGTGCCACCAAGAATTAGTACCAGGTACAACCAGGAGGCCTGCGGTGCAGATGTTCCAACCGAAAACAGAGTCATGAGCTGGAATCAACGTAGTAAGGTCCTTGTCGGATAATGAGAAGTAAGGCGTACACAATAAAACTGCACATCATGCAACGTCGGTATAAACGACTTCCGGACGATCTGGACTTGTTTGACGAATTTCCAGCCGGCCGAGAGTGATACATCGCCGTCGACGAATACCCGGGGGTCATTTGAATACTACATAGAGTAATGTCAATATCAATCAAAATGGCGGGAGTGAGCTCCTACCCGGGAAGCGACGCCGAGCACCGCGAGTAGCATCGCCCCGAATTGTGTGTTCTTCAGGTGTAAACCTTCTGCCACATGCCGTTCAAATGTAGGGCGGTGTACAACGGGAAGAATCGGGTAGACATTTTTGAAGTAGAGATCAAGCAAGGACGCTATCAAGTTACTCGGGGGATAGACATATTTTGGCTCTTGATCATATATTTCTTTCTCCCACTGGAGACGTATAAATCGATAAACGGATGACTTGGCAAGGAAGGAGGAATTACCGGGAGGACCTCCCAATACAGAGGGTTTCTCGAATGCTGCGGTGCTGGTCGTCCGAGGTATTTCTCCTTCGCCTAACAGTGCGAAGTGAGTCACGAAACGCATCTGAATGACCCCACAAACCACGATTGCGTTGCTGACCAGTACGAAGGAGCTGGAGCTACCAAAAAACTTGTCGTCTAAAGCTTGTGCCTAACCCTAGTATATGAGTACGAGTATGCCACACCAACCAACCCAAACCTTGATACGAAGGGTGCGAAAATGGTCGGCCAGTCCCACATGTGCAAAGTCGTCCTCAGCATGCGCAGGTTCGACGATATCACTATTATTTCCATCCGAGGAACTATCCTGAAATATTGATGCGCTCGTGGAGGCCTCTTGATCCGGTTGCGATTTCAAAGGTTGCGCACAGAGGGAGCAGACAGACAGCGAGCGTAATTGAGCCTCCAAGGCCGCGTTTTTTTGCCTGAGCTCTTCTACCAGCCTTTCAAAAACCAAATCAAAGACCAAGAAAAGCAAGTCTTGCATTCCGGTCACCTACCTGTTCTTTGGCCCGCGTTTCTTGTTCGGGCGTATATATGTACACGGAGAGCCAAAGGCGAGGCAATTGAAGCAACCATCAGGCCTATTGTGGCCGTCGCCTGATTTTATCATAAATTTCGTGCAGACTGAATCGAGGTGGTCTTACATCGAACTTTGATAAGTCAGCTACAATCCAGGAAAAGCAGGGGCTGGTTCTCACTCTTGCGATGTCTACAAAAGTCGCAAGATCTTGGAAGTTTCCTGGCCTTCGACGGCTGAGAAGGGCTGGGAGGCGAAGCGTCCTCGTCGCGCCGCGAGTTATCAAGAGAGTTGGGAGGGAAAGCCTCCTCGCCGGACATTGCAACGATTCAGAGGAGAAATTTACTGATGGGGTCAAGATGGGGTGGCCGTGTATGTACGCGTCCGATCGCTGATCCTTCGGAGCTGATTGATTGATCGATTGTGCCGATCCGATTTGTCAGAGTTCTGCATCCATTTGTCATCCACGGCAAATCCCGATCGTGGGCTTAAGCGCCAGCTGTTATACAGTAACATCATGGCCCTTCACCCTGCCGCAGAAGAGCTACCAAGCGTTCTCTGACCTGCGAAGAATCCGCCTTTCCCCGGGTTTCCCTCATCACCCAGCCCAAGATCTTGTTCAGAACGTTTTTATGCCCGTTTCTGAACGCCATCGCTTCGGATGGGAGTGCGGCTATCGCCGCAGCACAGAGAGCATCTAGGTCTAGTCCGTCATGAACTAAAAGGGATAGTGAACTTGCTCGCTCTGTCGGAGTTTTGGAGGAGGCCGGATCGGCGAGCATTTCCCGCAGGAGCAACTTTCCCGAGGTGCCTAAAAATACTTAGCGAGATCCAGAGCAATGGACCGGATTCAATACCAGTGATGGCTCCGCTGTCGACTAAGTCGGCGAGCTCGCCTAATTGACTGCTTGGTAGCGGATTATCCGCGAATGTCAATCTAGCGGTGTTCAGCCGTCCCAGAAGCTCATGCACCATCCTAAGAACATTGCTGAGAACTACTGTTGCCTGGATGAAGTAAATGCCCACTCACCAGTTGAAAACGACTCTCGGATTTCTGTCCTTGCATAGACGGTCAAAATAGGCTATCGCACCACCATCGAGGTGCTCCTGTCCGCTACCCAAGTTAAGCAGGGTGTCGGCGTCCTGTTCCGAGAGTTTGTATGTTTCCAAAAGGCGGACCCGCGTAACCCAAGGCAGTTCTGGCATCGTCTGCTCCGTGTGCTTGATTCTTTCCTGCCGGCGAGAATTAGATCGGGGAGTAGGATGAAAGGACGGAATTACAGGTGCGATGAACAGGACGCCCAAGTTTGGGTCTGGCATATACCGATAATCCGGAGCTTCCTCTTTCGAGCGCATTTTGAATGTTTCGAAGGTGTCATGATTGAATCCGCGGGTTTCCTGGGGAACGATAGCGTCCTGTTCGGAGAGAAGAGCTCGCTGCCGATGGACTTCAAAGACTATTCTGGACATTATTGTGCTGTAGAAGGAGGGAAAGAAGAAATACTAACTGATAGCTGCCTGCATGAACTTGACACTATTGAGATTCTTGATCTCACAGCGAGTGCCGGATGGTTGACCGACGAGGTTGACCGATACATTAACATCGCACCGCAGGGAGCCCTATTTGATGCTCAACAGACATCACTTGTAGACAGATGTGTACTTGCCGCTTCCATATTACCATCGCTAGCGCCGATAGCACGCAGCATGGCTTGCAATACGCGTACATACGCACCAGCCTCTTCCGGCGACCTTTCACAACATTAGCGGGACAAGACATTTTGTGATAAACAACGAACCGAAGATCGGGTTCGGTAACGATTTCAAGGAGGCCAGTTCCAGCTCTGTTCAAGTCGATGTTGGACGTGCGAGTATGTGGGTCGAACGTGGATTTCGCGGTGTCCTGGTGGTCCACTGTTGGTTGGTAAAACATCGGGACTAAAGACACCAACCTGCTCGAGCTGAATCTGCTTTATTCGTATTGGGGAATCGCGATTGGGGATATGTAAATGGCCCTCCAGCGCTATTGGCGCTGTTGATAAAAATGAATACAGAGCACAGGAGTGAACGAAAATGGCCGACTGTAGTGCTGTGTGATTTGATACCCTGCAGGTAGATCCGAATAAAAGTAGTGTTTACGATCAAATGAAGACCGCGTCTGGATCTTGGAGTTCAGCGCAATGGCTGTTCTAAGCGCGAGGTCGACGCAGTTCTGATTGAGTATCTGTGTCCGCATAGAATCGGGGCCATGTTATCGATTTCAAAGCGAACAACGTACAGGTAGCGTTCCGGGGAATGCAGCATCGAAGGGAGACACATGGGTATTCGGGGCTTCTCCAAGGCCCGAGGTTAAGGAGTCTGCGTAGGCGTATATGAGATATGCGCGGAGTTTGACCAGTCAAAAATGCGGACTAGAGAACAGCTTTTGACGCGAGTGAATTTGAGCGTGTGTCTCGATGCCGATTACTACCTGCCACCCTGGCCAGCGCTGGTCATGGAAAAGTCGCCTTGCCAGTAATGCTAACCTGGTGGGTGGCCGACATGGCAGAATGAGCATAGGGAATGCCAACGTGACCGCTCCGAATTCCTGATCCGCGCCGCTACGTCGCGTACTCCTTCAGCCCAGCATTTTGAAATGCCTACGACTGCCCCTACTCCCAATATGCGCGTCGTTGTTCGGCTCCCTTGGAATCGACCAGAGCAGCCATTAGCTGATCCTCCTCGAGTGCGTGCACCATCTACTGCTACCGTTTCTTTCTTATTCTCATGTATAGATAGAATGGTCCTCTGAGAAGGCGGACATCCTTTGGAAAGTGATTGAGCGCTCTCGATCTACCGACAACGGAGGCACCGATTGTGCGGCGGCATACGTCAACCGCTGCGCACAGGCTAACTGCATTTTGCAGGGAAGGGCCTTGCCGCCCACTTGGAGGTCCCACTTCCATATCTGCTATATCGAGTGCATGCCAGGTTTCAAGAGGAGCTTCGTGGGTTACAAGACATCCCCGGTGTTTCCAGCCCTTCTACCACCCAACATCCCAACAGGCCTTTCGAAGACTTGCTCGTCGCCGAGAAGCACACGGTGGCCTCCCGTGCTGTTAGTCGGCTGACGGGAAGTGGCAGCATGTCACCATCCGGGCGACTTTCGACGCCTCTCGGCGTCCGAGCACGGCTCAGCTCGCTCGGGAATAATTCTCCGCGGCCAAAGAAGGCGACTTCATCATCAACACTCACTGTTCAAGGGCCTAAGAAGGTGCATCGACCACTTAGCCCAACGTCGTCTGGCTCGTCGGAGGAAGACGATTCTGAAGACGAGGAGGCGAAGAAAGAGGAGGAGGCGGATCGGAATGCTGAGGAACAAGAAGCATTAGATCGAAAACTACAGGAATTGCAGCAGATGGTGACGAACGACGCCCTGGGACTCGTCAGTGCTGCTTCTCGGCCTGGCCTCCCAGACAAGGGCAAGGTCAAGGAGATTAATCGCGGTCGCATGGGACTGGCTGCTACAGGAGTTTCCGCACTGCATGGAAGTTTCCGACGCGACAGTTACTCCAGTCCCCTCAGCGTATCCAGTGCCAGTTCTGCGCACGGCTCTATACCCGACATTCCTTCGCCCCCGCCGGATTCTCAACCTCATTCGCCAATCAGTAGACATCTTTCTCCGAGCAAATCATCTAGCCCCCCAGCACTGTCTCCCCGTAGTGCGCTGGGACACTCTCACCGACGGTACGGGCCCCTCGTTGAACGTGGCGTCAGTGAACAAGGAAGTAATCAGGGCTCAGAGGCTTCGAGCTTTAGTGACATCAGTGGTGAGCATATTTACCAGTTGTTCAACGACCAAGCCTCAACATCTTTTAGACACAAGCCTCTCTGCGTCCGTTCTGGAAAGCGCCCTGCTTTCAAATATCCGCGGAAACGGGTCGCGTTTGTAAGTGTCTTCGCCTTCACAGCGACTATATGCTTGCTTAATCATTATCTCTCGCAGTTCTGCTTTTGCTCGGAGTCGTCTGGTTGGGCGAGGAGGACACTGAGTGTACTGTACCTCTGGACTTTTTTTGCTGTATTGTATTATAGTCTCTAACCAATTCTCGGATGTCTCGCAAGTCAGTCAAGATTCCGCAGCTTCTCGTAGGACTGGCGGAAGAAGAAAAAATACAAGATACTCTGGTACGGATACAAAATTATTATTCCTGGCCAATCATGCCTGTCCAATCGAAGCGATCATACTGTTTCTTGAAGTCCGAAACCCGCTCCTTGTTGCTCCTGAAATCAATGCGTTTTGGCCGCCTCCATTTTCGCGGTTCCAATTCTAACACATTGCCGATGATTTCTCCCGCGAAATATCTCCAAGAGTATGAGCCACATCACACACGGTCGCAAGCCAAAACACGTACTTGGGGAACTCGCCTCCGCCCTTCTCGCCCTCCTCCAACCCTCCATCCTCGGTGGTATCATCTCCAGTGCCCTCAATGACATGGCCGTACCCCTTCTCGCCTTTATGGTCGAACTGGACCATGAAATAGGGCAGATTGGGAACCATGGCACGCCGGAATCCGCCGGGTCGCCGTGAGAAATCAATCAATTTCTTGTGCTGCGACCACTCTGCTTCCGAAGCCAGAATCGATTCCTATGTGGCGGAGATAAACACTTTTTCTGAGTGACGCCGCGACATGTACACACCTTGAAGTACTGAGGTATATCCTCATACTGCGCCCAAGGAAGGGGAACACACTCGATGCAAGTATGTTTTTGCCATTTCAACGAGATGACGGTTTCGTAGAAAATGACACCCTGGTCTTGTTCTGCGAACATGCGTATGAGGCATTTCATGAAGTTCTATATTTCTGGGTCAGCGATGTGTTCACGATGTCATGAAACCAACACACTCTAACTTCATCCCAAACGTCGTCGTCTGCTTCGAGCATATTGAGATGATGTTGCATGGGGACGATCAGGCAATGACCCTTGACCAATTCGTCATTGACAGTGCAGGAAAGGTAGACTCGAGTGCCCATTGCCACGACAGGGCATTTCGGCGGAGAGTCGTCTTCGGCGAAACAAAAATGACATTCAGCCATAACTTTTTGAGTCCGTTTATAATCTGGAAGAACGATTAGCGCTGGGCCGTATATTAACGAGATCACATACCATGGACAGCAAATTGTCGTTTCATGGCATCCGTGCGCATTTTTTGTCGTCCAAGCTTGTCTGCGTTTTCGTCAATGTAATCCAGGTTGTTCTGCGTAAACACCGATGAATAAAATACAAGGCGCAAGTAGCACCGAGGACAAACCTGGAATTTTCCATCGCTCATGATTGATCGAGCAAATTCGGCATCAAGGTTTTTCTGGTCTGCCATGCCTCCGCTGAAACGCTCTTGTCGAAGCATATCTCCCAGGGTAGTAGTATCATCGTTGGCATTGTAACGCAGAACCTCTCCGGTTTTCGGATCGTGCGTCTCGAACTACAAAGGAGAGTCAACCTAGAACATTGAAGGATCCAGTGGACACACACGTTTTCTTTCTTTCTTCGATTCCCTGGAAGAGTCGGTTCTTCCGCTGCGCCATGGCCCACGTCATAGAGACGACCGTGGCCATCGAGCGTTGGTAAAACCTCGACTTTGTGCCGCACTTCTGAATCTCCGCTGTTGGCCCTCCGTGATTCAGCCTCGTATTCCCGCTCGAGTTCGTCGGCATCAGGAGCGCCCATCAGCTTAGCACGTAACACCTTTGCTTGCAGACGGTTCAACGACGAAGGAGACAACGCGCGCGTTGTGGAATTGCCGGTTTGGGGAGTCATCACCGGAGTCATCACCGGAGTCATCACCGACGGTATGGGGGTATGGGACCGTGCCAAGGGAGACCCAACTCCCGACTGCAAACGAAGTGAATCGAGGCGTCGGTTTGCGGGCGGCGGGTTGGAAGTGGGCGAAGGTGTCGAGGGCCCGCTATCCCCGTAGCCTCCAGGTCGTTTGAAGGAAGAGCTTCGACTAGAGGCCCCACTTCCGCCGACATCCGTGAACATGAATCGCCTTTCCCCTTCGTCTCTGGGTCCCCGACCACCGCGGTCGCGGTCACCTCTGCCTCGATCTGACCGCCTGCCTTCCCGCTCGTCGAGGATCCGGCGTTCTTCTTTTGCTTCCTCAAATGCGTCTAGAGACCCGAAGCGGTCGACTGCTACTTGTTCGATAGAAAGTTCTTCTTCTTCAGCCGTCTCGTAAACTCGTTTGAGTCGCATCATTCGCCACTGGGATCCAGGGCCGCCTGGGGTGGCTGCTTTGGGAGGTGGGAGCGGAGCGTCATGATCAACAGCTTTCCCCTCCTTGATATCAACGTTGAGCTCTTTGGAACTGACAACAGGCTACAACTCATTAGAACGGTATATGCAACACGCGAACAGAATGGGCTCACTTTGTTAGGGTCCGGTCTGTCTGAGCGCGGCTTCTTCTTGATATCTGTACCAAGACTCGAGAAGAAATCCACACCGCCTCCGAGCGTCCGTTGATCCTCCGAGCCCTCCCCATAGTCCTCCGTGAAGGATTCATCCCCAGAAGGCGGCTGCACGCGCCGCGGGGGAGTATCCGCCGGCAGCACGGGCTCTGAGCGAGGAAGCAACATCCAGTCATCTCGTTTCAGGGTGCTTTCTGTTGCCCCAGTAGACGGCAGCGGAGGTCCCGACCGATTCGGTAAAGCGGAAGAGGTCAATTTTAAGCTCTCAGCCGTCGGAATGGTGGTCGCCAGCAGCTAGGGTAACAGTGAATAATCTGAGCAATAATACGCGTTGACACTCACGCGTTCGCCATCGCCATCCATGTCAATATTCTTTTCGACCCATAGCTCTTCGTCGCTCGGGTTGTCGTCCACTATTTTCAGTTTCTTGGACTTCTTGTGTTTCCGAGGACTGTCTTCATCTCCGTGTTTGCTCCGCTTCTTTGCTTTTCGCTCTGGATCGTCCTTTCCCGACCGTTTATGTTTCGACAATGGTTCGTCCATAAGTGGAAGCGGTTGTTGTGCCTTGATGACGCACGCGCCTCCCCGCCGGCCTGCCCAGAGTCAAATCCCGTCAACGAGCCTCGACCTGTCTCGACTCTCCAACTTGACAGGCAAAGGCAGGCAACTATTATAGGACCCTAACTATCTCAATCCATTTATCGAGCAATAAAAACAATTCTTAGTACGGTGACGGTCTGTCCGAGCACACAGGTATTCAAGTACATGCAGTCGAGGTAAGATATGGAGGAGTAAAAACACAACAACAGTGTTTGCTTCGGACTATGCTCCGCTACAATGTGGAGTTACAAAATGCCAGGCGCACAAAAGCAAAATAATTTTGCGAAGCTCAAACGTCCGCCCAGTTGGCGACCCATGAGAACCCAGAGAACTCTTGCTGGTCGCGCGACGATAGCTGCCCATGTACGGGAGTTAGCGTAGGCTGTTCCTTCGTAAACTCTTCGTCGAAGTTGCTCGTGTCGGCACTGCCGTTCTGTGTGGCGTAACCAGACGATTAAAAGTGTTCATAAAAACGTATTGATAACTTACGATCGTGGGGAAGTAAGGTGGGGGTATACGCTTATTGAGAACGTCGTCAAAATTCACATCCTTGAAGAAAGGTTGCCGCTTGATCTCTTCGGCATCCTCTTCTCCGGCTCCGAGACGACGTAGTGGGTCCCGGTTCAAGAGCTGTTAACTTTTTGAGAACAACCTCGAGTCTATGATGAGAATGGAAATACCTTCTGCAGGATGGAGACCGCGTCTCTTGGCATTGTAATTGGGTATAGAGGCTCATCCTCGAGAATAGCATCGAAAATTTCATCCTCATCGTCGCCGCGGAAAGGCGACTGCCCTAATAACATCTCGTAGGTGAGAACACCAAATGCCCACCAGTCGACGGCGCGCCCGTAACGCTGCTCTAACAGAATCTGCCAACCTGTCGTGAATAACTGATAACGAAGAGAAAAGAATTACATACCTCGGGCGCCATGAACTCTGGAGTACCACAGAATGTGCTAGTGGTCTTTCCGTACCACATTTCTTCTTTGCACAATCCATAGTCGGCAACTTTGACGTGCCCATCGAGCGTCAGCAGGATATTGTCGAGTTTCAAATCACTGCCAGTTTATTCAGAACGACGACATTAGAAACCGGTAAAAAACTGACCGGTAGATAATTCCATTTTTGTGGAAGTACTCCAGGGCAAGCAGAACCTCCGAAGCATAGAATTTGGCTTGCCGGAGAGAGAACTGTTTCCGCTGGATGTGCAACATGAGATCACCTCCGCTGACATACTCCATGACAAAGTATACACGGGTCTCGGTCTGGAAGCACGAATGCAAACCGAGGAGGAAGGGATGTCGTTCCCGGGCAGCGGCCAGGAACACGCGCTTTTCGGAGCGTGTGCTGGCAAAATGTAAATCTACAGCTCAAAGCAAGAATAATGCTGCAACTCACCTCTCGACCTCGTCATTATCAATGATGAATTCCTTCTTCAAAACTTTGATAGCGTACAGCCCATTCGTCTTCTTCTCTTCCGCCAACATGACCTTTCCAAAGTTACCCTTCCCGAGCACAGCCAAAAAGTTGAAATCGTCCAGTCCGACTTTCCTCTTGCGAGTCTGTTGCCGCGCGGGCTGCGGCGGCGGACGAGGCGGCGCCGCCATCTGCATCGGGGGAGGAGGGACCGTGCTGTGCCGTTGTTGGGTGGGTTGAGTGGGGGACGTCGGAAGGCCAGACTGCTTTCTAGGTCCCGGACTAGGTTGAGAACTCCTGGGAGGACCCTAAAATTTAACGTTGGCCTTCGTCAGTTGTGTATTCTTTCGATCGCATCAAGAAGAAGGTATTACCGGATAGGAAACAGGATACCCATCAGGGCCGAGGGCAGACGCAGGATCGTACGCACCCGGAGGAGGGCGTCCTTGCTGCGGTGGTTCATAGCCTGGCGGGACGGGAACCCTGCCTCCTCCTGGGGGACGAGCGGCAGGGGGGCCGGGCGGGTACGGCGCTTGGCCCGGGGGCGGCATCTGGGGCGGCATCTGTTGCGGCTGCTGCTGCTGCTGGTAGTAGCGAGGATCGCGAGGATCGGGGGCATAGCGGGGGTCCGAAGCGGGCGGTGGTGGTCGGTTATAATCGACGGGGGTGGTGGGCAACGACGGGGCTCCACCGATCGTCAGGCGGTCCATTGCAGCGGTAGGTGACTCGGCCATGGTAAGTTGCTTGCGAGGGGCGGTTTGGGTTTTGTCGCCACGAGTCTTGTTGATGTCACGCCAGTCCCGGAGCAATATGTTGGCTGTCTCCATCGACATACCGCAAAAGTCGGGAACGAGATGCACGCAATTCGCATGGCAGGTAATGTTGCACTCGGAGCACTTCCGGGAGTTTTTCCTGCCAAGAGGGAGCATATAACCGCAGTGGCAACACCAATTCGCTCCGATGTTGGTGAGGGGCTCGAAGCGATGGGGAATACGATGGTTGATTTTCTCCTCGTCCCCTTCCTAGCGCGACAGCAATCAGAAAGTGGTGCTGAACACGAGCAAAAACCACAAACCCCACTGATGGACTTGGAAATGCACTTGGTAACAACCTTTTCGTAACACTTCTTGTGGCATGTATAACGGCAGTCTTCGCATTGGTACCCCACTGCATTGAGTAGGAACTCGCTGCAGAATGCGCAGAGCATGAGTTGATAGAACTGGCGCTGCACAAACTTGTGCCCGTTCATCTCGTGGATTTCGTCCTTGCGTTTGCGGACCGCGCCTTGCCGCCCGAGACCACCAAGCGGTGCATCCATAGGACGCTTACGGACATTCTCCTTGACTTTCGACACATATCAGCTAATAATCCGAACCCAAAGGAAGGACCACGAACTGAAGTTAAGGTGAAGTAAAATGGCGCCCGCAGGCTCTACCGCGAACCACGCATCGATACCGTCCGCAGTCGGAGCCATGCCTATCATCGCTCCCGTACCACCGTCCCGATAACCGAGCGGAGAATTCATGTCGCCGCCGTTCGGCATCGCCGGCTGCCCAGGCATCGCGCCTGCAGTTACCCAGCCTTGCCCACTGTCCTGGCCGACTTTCTGTCGTCGGAGGGCTTCTACGAGATCGCTGATACGGATCCATAAAAGGCCGATGGGGGCGCCTTGTGCGTCAGCGACTTGTTTGTCCGCCACGACGATCTCGACCTCGTTGGCCTTGTCGACCGTGATTTCAAAGTCCTCGTTCCATCGGTCCGTACGGGAGGGGTGGGATCGTGCGAGCTGGGTTCCTTCGACTTTCAACGACACGAGCGTTTCAGTGATTTGTTTAGACGCTGATCGTGATCTGCCGGAGACAATAGGCGCGTGATCGAGTTCACGCGCGCCATGAACTGTGACTTGCAGGGTTCCGGAGAGAGGTTTGGCACGCAAGTTGTCCTTGCGTTCGCTGTCAGTGCCGGGGCCGTCTTGCGAGCGCATGTAAGTAACATATGGAGTGGAAACGATGCCCGCACTCACTCGTATCTTCCTCCTCTGCCACATCGTCTAATATATGCAAGTTCTTATACCGTTTGAGCGCTGTCTGAAGGAGCTGGATCTTCTTCTCGCTCTCGACTTTTTTGCTCTCGGCGTCAGCGCGTGACTTCTTGTCGCCGTCGGCTTGATACAGCTTGGCCATCTTGTCGATGCCCTCCTTGTACTGCATCTCGACGCGCAGTTTGAACTCGAGCTGGTGGAGCATGCGGGAGATCTTGGCCGGCGTGTGGGGCGTCTCGGCTTTGATCAAGTCGAGGTTCGAGTACAGGCGAGCGTTTGGGGCCGCGGCGCCGGGTGGGCCGCCGGCGGGCGGGCCCATCTGCCCCGGGGGCGGGGCACGGCCGCTCCGTGGGTCAAACTTCGGGGGGACCTACACGCGAACGACCATCGATAGTACCGGATGCTATTCTGGGATATGAAGTGAAGTTTAACGCACCTGAGGCACAGCCGATCCCGAGTAATCAGGCTGGGACTGCTGCATCTTGCGGGCCTGGAGCTCGCGGAGGGTGACCTCAAAGTACGCGAGCGATCGCTCCGTCTCTCTGATCTTTGCGTCGTTGCGGCGGAGGACATCGGGGTTGCTGGTCGCCTGGCGGAGGAGCTGAGATGCCTCTAGGATCTTGCGCTCTGTCTGGATATGCTTGTTGACATCCTGGATCTTCTGGTCAAGTTCAGCCTTGATAACCGAAAGTCGGGTGAGCAGGGGCGACTCGGAGGAGTAAAATGGGGGATACCATGAGCTAGATGTATGGACCAGACCCGCCGAGGATGGCGGGGAGTATGTGAAGATGCAGGTGGGATTGGGAGAGTTCAAGTCGAATGACCGCACAGCCTGTGACACTCACAATCACATCTACAAATCATGCTCATCGCCTCAACCGTCATTAGCGCGGACACCCACTCCCGCCTCGCTCTCAACGCCGCCCACCATCTCCATGGCCCAGCAACAAAATCGACGCGCTTTCCCCAAGACGTCGACGTCGTGCTCGCCTCCGATCTCGTCTTCACTCTCTCCGGCGTTCTCAACGGTCTCAAGGTCTCTTCCACGGACATACTCAAGTCCCAGCTCGCACAGCATCTGGTCAACTACTTTCAAGCGGTAATCACGCCGGTGTCTCCGTCTGTTTCACGCAAGTAACACAGTGTGCTTACACAGAACGCGGCCGAGCTCGGAATCGCCTCCGTGTCGAGCATGTGCATCGGCGAGGACGGGCAACCCAAGTGTACCTATGTCTGCTCTACCTGTAGCGGGCTAGCTAATTCACACGCGCACCAGTAACGATCGTCTCCTCGCGCTGCTTGACTCCGGAATCCGAGCTACGGCGCGTGCACATCGCGCTCGTGGGTATCAACCTCAACTATGTATGGAACACCACCAAATCAGACTCGGAATCGACGTCAAACTCGCTCATTCACCCCTTCGCTACTCACCTATCGCTGCCATTCAAAATGCTTCTCGATAATGTTATTCCTCGCTTCTTTACCTGGCACTTGGTCAGGTAGTGCCGTATCCCCTCTATCAGGCTTTTTCACTCACCTCTCCAGACGCTACCCGCTAATATTTGGCCCTTGGTGTCAGGTGTGTTCACTTGCGCTCCGTGGTGACCAATTCGTCCTTAACAATATATTGCAGCAACTCGATGTCGAAATTCCGTATTTCAACAAGATCTTCCGCTCGATATCCGGCATAATAGCGAGATCCCCGAACCCCTCCTTTCGCAAGAAATGCAAACGGATGCTCAGGGCAAGCGTCGCCGTTCCGTAGTACAGCCCCCACTAATGGGCCTCCAGACAATGCACGACCAACATTCAGCAAATTTTACAGCCGCGACGTCCTCTCTGGCAACCTATTTTGGCTCGAGTACGGAATCTCACGAACCTGACCAAGATTGCGAGGACCCGGAACTGACTGATGAAGAAGCGTTCTCCTTGTCCATGGAAATCCGTTATCGAACCTCCTTGCGGCGGCTACAGTTCAAGGTCCTTCCTGCGCCGCGGCATCCTGAAGGCTAATTTTGATTCTCGTCGGCATTGGTGCAGGGCTCGACTCGCACGTCTCGCGCGGACGACGGGTGGGATGACGAGGAGCTTTCTCAAGATCAGTCCCTCCTTACGCCCGACCCCTCCCAGCGATTCGACGAGGATTTTTTGTGGCGGAATCCTCCGTCGACACTCGCTGCTGATTTTGGAATTGATTTTGATCTACCCCTGGTCCGCTTGGCTTCCCCCGACGCAAACATAGAAGGCGAGCGCTGCATTCCCTTGGACATGGGCATGGAGATAGAGTACCAGGACTCATCCGAAGTCTGGAGCGATCTCGATGCCGAAGCCAACGACTTCCTGAGCCTATCCTCTGACGACGATCCGACGCGCCGCGACACACAATTCCAGCACCTGGGCATGGATCTCAGCGACGACGACTTCTCTCTCGTAACACCTCAATCTCCGTCTACCGGTGTCAACCGATATCGTCTGCGTATGGACTGGAACGACGTAAACATGGACCGCGCCCCAGACGATAGTCACGCCGACGGGTCACCGGACGCGTCTGTGTCTCATCCTCGCGCGACTCGAATTCAGTCGCTATCCCCGCCCGATCTGACGCGCCAAGGCACAGCCAAGGTGCGGTTCCCAGGGCTGTCGAGCAAGCATCATCAAGCGTCCGCGGAGGCCAGCGGGCTGGATGGCGAGTTGTGTTTCGATTCGGATTCGGGCTCGGAGCTACACGATCTGGAGGAGTTTGGGGACGTGACCGGGCATCTTCGCGACCCTTGCGATGTCCCAGAGGAGCAGAGCCTGGAGCATCAGGTTGGCAACGGGAGTGCTATAAGTGCCGAGGTTGGAGCCGAGATGGATGGGATGAACGGAGAGGACTTGTACTTTTGTTTAGAGGAATTGGACTGGTAGACGGTGTAGGAGGTGGATGTAAGTAGTTACTATGCCCAACTGTAGCAACACCGAAAATAAAACAGACAACCGGGACAAGCATCGAAGGAGATCGAGGCTCGGCAAATGCCGGCATCGCTAATTGAAATTGGATTAAAGGGCTTTGCATCCTGAGTCTTGACCACTACTACCTTCAACTCACCTCCCCCTCCGCTCCCTCCTCGCTCCCTCCGAAATGCTCCCTGCGCAGCGCAACAAGATCGACATCAGTGTCAGCCCGTCCCCCGACCCTATTGTTCCCCGCACTTACATCCGCCGCAGAAGCTGAACGAGCAGGAGCAGATACTCTTCGCCAAGTATGGGAAGCTCCCCACACACAAGAACATCCTCATGAAGATGCAGAAGGTCTCCCTCTCCCCCTCCCCCGTCGTGTCTTTCTCCCATCTCACACAATCGACCAGGATCGCAAATACTTTGACTCTGGCGACTATGCGCTCTCGAAAGCGGGCGTCGAGCCGCAGAACACCGTCGGGACTGCCATCCCCAACCCGGAGAAGTGCGTCGGCGTCTCACCCACCCCCCGTGCCCCCGCTGACCGGCCACACACACAGCATCCCGCATGCGTCCTCGCCGGCAAACGGCGGCCACGGGCTCTCCATCTCGCCGACGAACCCCACAAGCCCAATCAACAAAGAGAGCGGCCTCTCGCACGACGACGAGAGCCGCCTCCCGCCCGACGACCACGCAATAAGCGCCGAGTAATCGCAACCCGCCCCCGCGCGCAGCCCCGATCTCGATGCACGATAGCTATATTACCTATATATTAAGCCGCGACCGTGGGGCCGCCCCGTTACGCGTTATTACTCTCCCTCCTCCCTTCTTCTATGCCAAGCCTGGGCACGCCCGCCATCCGCCCGTATCCGCGCCATCGACACCCGCCCGAGCCGATTCGAACACGGGCACTATGACCCCTCTGGAGCCCCTCCCTGTACTTGTAAATTACAAATTGCAGCGTAGACAAGCGTGTCTCGCGATCTCACTTTGCGCAGGCATTTATTTCATTGTCTCACTCATGAAATGTATACATAAAAATATGGAGCGGCAGGAATGCATTTTGTTGAATTGGAATGGCTGGTTTCCGAGGTTCGCTCTCGACGCTTTTCTTTGAGCGTTTGAACACTTGTCTCGTCGCTGCGAATCTGCGATTTTTTTTGCAATGATTCCGGAAGGGGGTTTCGATGACGTTGCGAGGCGGGGCTGTGCTCTCGGCGATCAAGCCGCAGCAGGCGCAGTGATCTGCGCCGTGACGCGACCCAGCGCGACGTCGAGACATCCGCAGTCGAGATTCGTGCATCTAATTCCGGCAAAATTCCGGGTTCAAGGAAGAGTCAGGACCTAATAAGCGGGGAAATTAGTGGTGCGCAAAGCGCGGTGATGGAGCGCTATGGAGCGTCGAGAGCGTCAGGTGCGAGTTGGAAAGATCGAGACGACTCAGAGGAGAGGGCGGATCTGAGCACGGATCGAGCTCCTCAGGGCGTGGCATTCTGTGGGCAAGAGCGGCCGCTCTTCGTCGCGCGATGCCGTGAATATTGAAGAGTTTCGTCGCGTTGAATGGGATAAGATAAGGAGAGCGCTGTTGAGTAACGATCGTTGATCACGCGTGACCGTGACACTTGTCTTTCCTTCCTCTTTCGCGTCAACGCGTCCCTTGATTTCGCCGTCGCGTGAATTTACCTTGAAAATGAGCACCGAGGCGCTGACACAAGAAATCTCGACGCGATTCGCGGATATCGCGTCCGACGCGCTGCTCATCGCCGAGTGTCCGTATCCCCTTGCTCTCGCCCAACTGCAACTCATCCCAGCGACTGCTACAGGCGTCTCCGTGTGCCAGAACTACTCCCTCAGCCCCGAGGAGCTGCAATACAAGTGGGAAGCACACAACTTCCGCCCCTCCGCGACGCGCTCCGAAATCTCCCCATACACCCTCGACTCGCTTGCCACCCTCAAGGCACAGATCCAGCGCGAGCGCGCGACAAAGTCCGCCCTCCCGCGTGAGCCCCCGCGCACCTCGCTCGTCGCCTCCATCAACCGCAGCGCGTTCCGCAACCGCAACCCCGGCCCCAAGGCCAGTCTGCCCGCGCATGTCAAGCTCGAGCCGACCGCGGATGGGTTCGGCATGGCGGGTGTCGCGGGCCCGAGCACGGTCGCGTTCCAGGGGCCCAGCAACGACGCGGCTGCGCGCAAAAAGCGAGCATGTGCGTGTCTTTTTTTCGTTCTTTGTTTCTCGTCCGGGCTGACTGGCGTAGACCGGTACATGCTCCAGAAGCCCTCAGAACGTGGCGATGGTGTGTTTCACTCTGCCTGCCTTTGTATGTGACTGAGCCTTGCTAGTGCTCGACGACAGGATAGACGAGTTCGCGGAACGCGTACGCGAACACTACAACCTGAACGACCTCGGTGACCCGTCGGCATCCACGCCTGTACGTCGGCATCCGCGTCCTTTTCTGTATTTCATAATTGAATGTGCATAGGACGACATTACCGTGGTCGGCCGCATAATACAGGACGACGACGCGGCGGAGGAGTCCGCGAAACTGGCCGAAGGCGCGATTTCCCTCGAGTCTTCCCGCGCGATGGGGAACGGCGCGCGCGTCCCCCTGCGCTTCGACTGGAACCTCAAAATCCGCGGTGGCGCGCAGGGCAGCGGCAGCACCGCGTTCTTCCCCGGCGCGATCGCCGCCCTGCGCGGGAAGAACGGCGGCGGCGGTTATTTCCAGGTGTCGGAAATCTTTACAGTGCGTTTTCTTTGTCTTGGTCACGTTGTGTCCCTGCTACAGCGCCGCGCAGCTGCCCCCGCTTCTATCATCCGCCCCGAGCGCGAAACCAGACGCGGGCGACGCGCCATTTTCGGTGTTTATCGCCAGCGGGCCGTATACCCCCGACGCGGACCTCGGGTTCAGACCATGGCGCACGCTAATCACCAAAATAAACGAGACGAAGCCCGCGGTCGTCCTGCTCGTGCGTCAAATACTCCACCGTATGTATTCCCAGTACCAACGCAATCACAGCTGGGCCCGTTCATCGACGCGATGCACCCGCTGATCAAGTCCGGGGACGTGGACAGCACGCCGCTGAACCTCTTCCGGACGCGCTTCACCGACCCGCTGCGCGCGTACCTCGACTCGGTCCCGGGCAGCATCGCGCTGGTCGTCCCGAGCGCGCGGGACATGATCAGCGACCACGCGGTGTTCCCCCAGTGCGAGCTCCCGGCGGACGTCGCGCGCGGCGACCCCGTACGCCTCTCACACTGATCCTGATACTAGCGCTAACCCCGTGCCCCGCAGCGGATCCGCCTCCTGCCGAACCCCGCGTCGTTCGCGTTGAACGGCACGACGTTCGCAGCGACGAGCGTCGATGTGCTCTTCCACCTCAAGAAGGGCGAGTTCGTACGGCGCGGCGAGGAGGCCGACGCGACGCCCGCGATGGCGGACGACCCAGGGACGGACCCCATGGCGAATGTGTGCCGCCACCTCCTCCAACAGCGCTCGTGCGTCCGTCTCATTTATTTTATTACACCCAAGAGTGTTGACACGCGCGCAGGTTCTACCCCGTGTTCCCCGTCCCGCACGAGCTGACGACGGAGGTCGTGCTCGACGTCTCGCATTCCGACGGGCTGCGGCTCGGCGGGGGCGACGGCGACGGCGCGCCGGAGAGCGCGCCCGACGTGCTCATCGTGCCCAGCCGGCTCAAGCAGTTCTCGAAGGTGCGTCGCGTCTCTATTCAAGTTATTCCGCGCCGTCCGCTCATGTGCGCGCAGACGGTGTACGCGACGACGGCGCTGAACCCGTCGTCCGTGTCCAAGGGCGCGTACATGGTCCTCGACGTCGCAGGGCGCGACGCTAGCGGAAAGGCGCGCGTATCCGCCAATCTCGCGAAGATCGCATGATGTTCTGTAACTTGCATTTACATTGCTGTGGATTTGAACCTTGTATCGCATATGTATGCGCCATGTACCCGTTTTGTTTTACTGCCGTACGAGGGCAACCGATGTACTGTAGTCCCCTATACTGGGGCTCAGGCGTCGGAGCTCGCGCTTAGCTTTGAGACCGTCGCGGATAAGATACACATCGCAGATAATACATACACGGTCAGGAATTCGCTGCATTGGGAGCATGTCGCATCCAAAGTCGCCTAGCTGGAGTATGTGGCGGCGCCGCCGACGGGCATATATGGTGGCCGTCCCATCGCCCACCGCCCTTCATTTACTGTCCTCCGTTCCCCTGGTTGGGCGCCGAAACGCTCGCAGCCGGTGCGTCCTCCCCACCCTCGCCCTCCAGCCCCGAGCTCCGCATGAGCTGATAAAAGCTGCTCCACAGCGCAGCAATCGTCGCATATTCCTTCGTCATGCCGAGGACCTCCTCGAGCTTGCGGTTCAGGCCGTTCGTGGACGATAAAAGCTCTTCAAATTCCTGCGACGTCGACGCGTCAGCCGTGTCGCTCGACGAGAGGGCAAGGGCAAATCACAGATGTAATCTCGCGCGCAAGTCGGTCGCGCTCCCGCTCAAAGAACGACGGGTCTTCGTCCGGTTGGGACATGTCGCATGAGAGTACAGGACGCGTTTGATTTGTTTGGCGCCGGCATCGGAATCCAACAATTGAAGCCTAATAAAGAATGAAAAGGGATACAGAATCCGGGCCCTAATTGTACAGTATAGCAATAGTAGTTACCAGTAATACACAATTCAACGTGAAAGCATTCCCAGTGGAAGAAAGCGAAACTACAAGAATCCACTCTCCTGAAGCAGGCGAGCCATTTTCTCGTCCTCGCGCTCCCTGGGTTCCCGCTCCAGACTGATCGTCCAGAAGCGTTCGCTGGATTCCCGGGTATCGCTGACCAAGTTGAGGGACTCCTCAATGTACGCCTGGATGGAAGGGATGGCATGGAAGTTGAAGGGGGCCTGCCAGCGCTTGATGTCGTTGATGACTTCAGATGCTTTTTGCCGCTTGCGGAAATTGACGAGGGTGCCTTGGAGGATGTCCGGGTTGCCGTCCTGAATAAACTGGAGAGTGGAGAGGAAGACACCTGCGAAGAAGATCAGGGAAACCGCAAGAAGAACTCGCTGCAGGCTTACCAATAAATGGTACGCATGGAGGGATAACAGAAGTCATCATCGAACGATACTTTATGAAATTTTTGTTGCTGTCGATGGTCATTTCACAAGCACCAAACTGCGCCATGTATCTTTGATTGACCTGCTCCCACGTCCGCTTGAGCCGGCGGATGGGGGGCGTGTTGAGTCCGGCTGTGATGGCAGCCATGGTGGAGAAGTTGTTCAATGTCCGACACCGCTAACGGACAGTTAGCATTCACTTCGAACACGTATTCTCGATACTCACATCGGCGACACTGATCAGATGCTTGACAGCTCCAGCCCGCCGACGCGAATCCTCCTTGCTGAGAACCGACTCTGCGACCCATAGCGCAATCTAGGAGATACATATTAGACTCGCATTCGACTCGGCACATCAGAGCCGTACCTTGTTACTCGTCTGGATGACAACAGTGATATTGTCGATGTTTTCCGTCCGCTGCTCTCTCGCTCGCTGGAGACATTCCATGGGTCGGATTCGCTGGTACAGCTGGCTTTCCATGATGGTTAGCTGTCTAGCCAACTCCAGCGGCTCAATGTCCAAAAGTTTGAGCTTTTTGTTCGACTTGGGAACAAGAGGCGGGGGAGGAACGCCTTGGGGAGCGGTGATCATCTTGATCATGCTATCCCCTCCTTTTTGCTGTGATTGACATGAGTAGAGTTCGCAATAATAATGGGGGTACGCACCGCCCGTTCGATCAGTATCAAGAGTTGCTTGGCCGCAGGGAATCGGGAGACCTCATCGGTGGTGATGAACTCCTTCATGCGGTCAAGGATGAAAAGATCGTCTTTCTCTAGAACGTCGTCATCCACAACCATGGATTTGAAAGTGTTCAGAACTCTGTTAGATCACAAATCAAATCAATAAAGAGGGAAGAAGCGGACAGAGAAAGGGAACAGACCTAATCTGAATGACATGCTGCTTCAACTTGCCCCACTCCTCGCGTTCCGCTGTGGTTAGCTTTGGCGGAGGCTGTATCCAGAAGCGCTGCACAAGAAGATCGAACAGATCGTCTACTGTTGTAAACGACTTGAAAGTCATGAGGAAAGACTTGATAAATGTCGGGTCTACGAAACGAATTACGAGGGGAATGGGTAATAGACATGAAGACATACCTCCTTGCTCATGCGCTGTAAGCCGTTCGACAAGTGCAGGAACAGTTCCCGCGCGAACCGTACCGTCGGGGTCGATAAGAATTTCGGTCGGGCTGTACGTTGGTTGCAGGTACCATGGTCGAGGTGGCAATTCTGGCTCGGGAAGGGAAGGCATCGTGGCCGCATAATCAGCGCCAAGGATCTTCGCCAGCTTGCTATTCCCCGAAGGTCGAGGCGGAGACTTGCTTTTCGAAGCAACTACATAGGAATGACGCGTCAGAAAACGATTCGATCTGGGAATGGATTGACTTACAATCTTCATCCATCGTCGGGCTCGGATCGAAAAAGTCCCCGCCTTTCATGCTTGGGGAGTCGGGGGAAACCATGGTGTCATCGACCGAAGGGTCGCGCTCGTCGTTCAAGGTGCCGTTTCCATTGGACTGGTATCGCAACGAATCGAATGAATCCACTGGTATATGTCCCTTACGACCGGGACCCAGAGCTGCAGCCATGTCGATGACGTCTCCATGAGCGTCAGATTCGTACGCGAAGGTCGACATGGGTCGCAGGGCACCGCCAAGTTGCGTGTCAATGACACTTAGACGAGACATCCGCCAGTCGATGGAACCATTGTAGTCCCCTTGGGCCATGTCTGCTTGTTCGTGGCCGACACTGAGCAGCGCCTCGAAGGTTTGGTTAACGAGTCCGAGATTGGCTTTCATGGACGTGCAGAGCGTGTGCAGATAATCGAGGCTCAGATCTCTGGCTTGAAGGGATTGTCCAGGCTCCACCTGCCGAAGCGACTGGGCGTTCAGGAGGGCCAGGGTGCTCTCGTCGTACAAGGATTGTAAGGCGAACTCGAGAGTGCGAATAAGGGTCCGCGCCTTGTCGACCGATTGCGCATACATCTCGTTCGGGCCTGGACCTGTCTCTTGGCGTATCCCGTCAATATCGACGTGCCGCGCGACGTGGACATTGGAGGCAAATGTAAGAAATGAAGACATCCGAGTGATTAGATTCTGGATGTGCATTCGGACAAGCTCAACTATACCAAGACGATCAGGATAACGAAAGATGATCAATGATTCTAATACTCACCAGAGTCACGGTGCTCGTCCGGAGCCCGGACTATTTTCTCAAGCGCGGCAAAGTTGCGATCCAATTCCTGTGCGTAAACACCCAGCTCGTTGACAACACCAGCACCCAGAATTTCTCTCGGGCCATCATCTTCAGTCAGGGACACCCATCCGAAGCCTTTCCAGCTCCCTCCAGCGCCAGCGCCGACTAGGCCCAGCCCAATGTTGGCGGTCGTAAAGGTACCGTGCAGCCGTTTGAGAGACTTGGAGTCCGCATCGTTTGGGGACGAATGTTGAACCCGTTGAACCTCGAGAACGAACGATAGAACCGCTCTCTCCAGCTCCTCCGCGTCGACTTCAATGCGGTCCAGGGTATCGGCTACGGTCGACCCTGCATCGTACTGAAGCGCACGAGCAGATAACACTAACCGCGACAGTGTTGCCGTTACCTTCCTTTGGGCGGGTTTAAGGGGGGCCGCCGCAGAGGAAGGCTTTGTGTTTCTCATGCTACGGGGCAGAACGTTGGGAGGGATCTGGCCCGTGGAAGCAGCGGAGACGTATAACAGGTTGCGGACCGCCAGGACAACGCCCGAGACCAGCTCGTCCATCCTTCGGTCCTCCGCCGGCATCCGACGTCCCATTCCCGCGGATTGTATGTTTTCGACAACAGCCTGGATTGCGCCTCGGGCAACTGCCGACAAGTCGGTCACCAGCGCCGCGGGAGCAGGAACGAGGGCCTGCTGTAATGATTGCGCTATGCGCTCGGCAGATGTCAACTCCATCTTGACATCGACCGGAGATCGCGGTGGCCGCTGGAATCCATTTTCCCGGGGGCGGCCGTTTTCTCGGAGGCGGTCGGGATCCATTGGTTGGATATCCGAGTCGTCTGAATAAACGCTGAGACGCGAGAGTTTCGGAGGAGTGCGGGAAGTCGGGGGAAGAGGGCGAATTGTGGGGGTTGGATTTGAATTATTATTAGTGAGGGTGGGACGGGTTGTCGAAGGTAGACTGCGTTCCGGAGGTTGATTCTCTGTAGCCTCGGGGCGTGTCCACTGGACAGACCCGTCTGACTTGTTGTAATAGTAGTAGGACATCCCGTCATCAGCAAGTTTCTTGACCCAAGGTTCAGGGGTGCCAGTGCGGCGGAGCAAGCCGAAGCCAGCTGCACTGGTCATCTCTCTCGACCCCTGCGGAACACCATTGGAGAAACCGAGACCTGCGCTGGTACCCGAACGAGAGCTGGACTGTGAGGCAAGGCCAGCGAGATCACTGTCAGAAGTGTCGCCATCGCCTTCGTTTGGTAAATCGCGAGCATGCTGGCCAGTTTTCGTATTCACGTAGTATATCTGATGCAAGCATTAGTGGGGAGATGCCAGTCGATTCCGAGACTCACCTGGCCGTCGGATGTTACTTCCGGCATCCAAAAATCGCTGGATTGAAGTGGCTGGCTAAGAGTTGCATTAGCAAGCTCCTCCATGCCCCCCGGCAAACCCCCAATTTCAGCATCCAGCCATTCCTCATTCTCCTCCTGGGTTCCTTGCATCATGGCGTGCGACATGTCGAGCACCGAATTGTTATCTGCATGCAAGTCGTTGGGCTGGCGTTCCGGGTTGGAGTCTGAGCCAGAGAAGGCCAACTCTGCCTCCTCGTCGGAAATAACCTCGACGTAGTTGGAGGGGAACCAGCCGCGCTCGTCGCCGAGCAGGCCATCCCACCACCCGGACGGTTGCTGTGTCAGTACCTCGATGATATCATTCTGGCGAAAGGAGAGGGCGGAGGCGTCCTGAGCCTCATAGTCGTAGAGCGCACGACAGAACAAGGTGGTGAACTGGTCGTCGAGAGGGTCCTGTTCCTGGGACTGCAGCTGATGGGAGTTATTAATTGCGGTAGTGGCAGTCCTGCTGGACGAGGAGGGAGCGTAGGCATTGTGGTGGCTGCTATACATGGGCGCGGCCACAGCGGCCATGCAGAGAATTAGGGACAAGGCAGAGGAATGAGGGACAGGAGACTCGGGAGACGACGGTGAACGGGAGATACGGCCGGGAGATCGGATCAGCTGATCCCGCGGCATCGTTCACTGAGAGCCAAGACTCGCACTCAAGTAACTCAATTCAACAGTCAAAGTATTAGAACCCTAGTGCAGCTTACACTCAGATCCTATAACAACCTCGAAATTCATCCACTACCGCTTCAATGTACGCTGCTTTTCGGCAAACTCGACAATCTTCCGATCCACGAACAGCCCCTTGCGTTCCCGTACCCCGTCCATGTACCCCTTCGCAATGTTCGAACGATCCGCCTTTTCTCCTAGATCCTCCAACTCCTCCTCGGTCGTCGGCACCCAAAACGGGTCTTGATCCAGCAATTCGTACCTGCCGCCCTGATTAGCAACGCTATTTCGGATATAAACTATCATGACAGCTACCCGCTGAATATAAGCTGTGGGCTGGCTGCGCCTGATGTTCGCTTCCGAATGTCTAGACGGCCGCGCATCATTAGCAATGTGTCTGTTGATCAAGCCAAGCCAAGCACCAACCATCTGCAAAGCCGAAGCTTTCGACAACCGGCAACATTGCGCACACATTGAAAAAAGATGTTCCCTCTTTCATCTCTTCTGCCACGATGCGTCCACGTCGCCGGGCGACGACACCATACACTTTGCCCAGGACGTCCGCTATCGTCGTCGTATCAGCACCAAGCGAAGCATCAAAACTGTCAGACTCACTGGACGCTTGAATGTCGCAGGTATACATGGCGAGCATCAGCCGCGGGGACCAGTCCAACAGTCCGTTTCTGCAAGCATCCCGAACAGCTGATATTACCGATCCGGTCACTTGGGCCATCCGGTTCTGTTCTACAGTCAAAAAGAGTCATATCAGTGGCAAAGACCGGGATCATGTTTAAGACACGGACCGATTTCTTTTGCAAGGCTTTCTCTGTCAATCTCGACGTTCTCGACGAAATAGGCCATGCCCTCGACAGGCTCTGCACACAACGGTCCTTGAAACGTCGCAAGCTGAAAGCCAGTCTCGACATGGGTGTCAAACTCTCGAATCACTTTCTCGGCGACGTTGGTTTCGGTCTCCTCAACAGGCCTGCTCTTTTCCAGCCGGTGTTTCAGTCTAAAAAAAGAATCGAACCGGCCTCAGACGGAACAAAAAGTGACTGACGAGGAATGCCCAGAGTTTGAGTTTCTTGCGTCGACAAGAATACATCCGCCAGCGTTCTGTGGCCCAAAGGCCCAGATACGCTCGGCAATGTCCGTCCATTCACCGCCGGCTTCTTGGCATTTGCCGCGTAGCGCATCCCAGAACTGTTCCGGCTTCACACTCGGTTTTCGCACGATGTTCCCGTCGATGTTGGAACCATCCTCTTCGTCTATTTCGGTATCGTCGACTGCGGTACCATTCCGCTCGTGCTGCAAATTCTTCAGGGTCACAAGATTTTGGAGGATAAAATCAAGGATGAGTCGAGGAAGCGGGCTGGCGCGTATGCTGAAGGTTACGATGTTTTGAGAACTGGCTCCATGTATAGTGCCCCTCGGGGCGTTCGCGGTTTTTGGGGGCGCCATGTCTATAAGTAACACGCGTGAGGGGATGTCGACACAGGCACCGAGTCTAAAATAAATACCTATTCCCTTGACCGCCGTCTCTCGAAACGGAACGATGGGCTTCGATGCCTGGATCTCCACCCGTGCAAACCGCTCCCGAAGGTCTTTCAGACATCTCTGTGCAGAAAAACCAACGAATTAACCCGAGTTTAGAGACTCCAAAAACCTGCGCAAACCTCGAAGTGCAGTTCACCAGCCGTCAATATAACATATTCGCCGGTTTGCTGTTGGAACGTCTCGACGCACGGATCTGATTGGCTGAGGAGTTTGAGCCCGTTAACCAGCTTTTGCATGTCGGCGGGCTTCGCGGGCTCCAAGGCAACGCGCAAGATTGGGGGTGCCTTCAACCCTCCGATTAACCCATTTCCTGAGCACCAGAAATAATTTGCACGCTTACAGTACGATTGACCCCGCCGAGGTTAACCAAACAGTCTCTTAATGCATCGACGTCCGGCGATTCACCGATCCCAGTCGTACCGGGCGCACATAGCGTCGCGCTCCGCCAGACTTTTCCCTCTAATCCCTTGATCGCGAAAATGTTCCCTGCACGGACGGTGTCGACGGCGACGAGCTCCCGGCCCATCATCACATACAGACCCTCCACGGCACCAGTAACGAGATATTTTGCGTTCCGTGGGTGAGTGGGTCCCAGCGCTCCGTTGTATTTCGGCAGGACGCCATACACCGAGGTACCTGTGGTGATGGTCCCAGAGTACAGCCGAGCAAAACCGAGAATGACCTCGGCGTCTCCGGCTTCCTCGACGGGCTCCGCGTCGGGCACCACACTGGGTGGGATCTCGGATTCTTCGCCCGGGGTCCCCTCTCCCTCGGCAACCTCCCGCGCTTCCTTCGCTTCCCGTGCCTCCTTGGCCTCCCGTGCTCTAGCGCGCATCTCGTCGGCCGTCATCGGCTTCTTCTTGTTCTCTGGAAGATCCTTCTCCGACACCGAAAACATCTTGCTGACATACGCCGTGACGCAGGCATCCGGGTCGGATTTCGATGCAAACAGGTCTCGCTCCAGTTTATTCTTCGGCTCCACGGTCGCCTCGTACAGGTCCGGATAAAGCATCTTCGGTATGCGGATGGCTTGCGCGATTGACGGCGCAGGCACGATATCGATCACTGTCTGGATTATGCACGTCGAGAGGGAAAGCCATTGCGAGAAGATGAGCGAAAGCAGGTGGCGCGTGTCCTTCGACTTGAGATCTCGCAGGGGGATTTTCAGATTCAGCGCTCCTACAATCTTAGTTACTTTCTCCGTGTTTCTGCGACAACAAGCCTTGATTAAATGTACAGTCTCAAGGTTGTGGAAGAGACGCACGGATTGAGCACGACAGCATCGTAGACAGCCCATATATTTTCTAGGATGAATTGCACGAACAGAGGTTTGAGCGCCCGCCCGCGAAGGTGCTTATAACTTATCACCTTCTTCGTCTTGGGGTCAATATAAAAATCGCCCCACAGTACCCTTCGCAAATTCGCCTCCTTCATCCCAAGTTTGGTACCAAAAAGCTGCGCAAATTTTCCAATGCGGAATCCCCAGCCGTCGATGGCAGACGCAAAGACAACGTTCCCGCGCTCCGGCGCAAAGTAGATGTCTTCGTCGTCCTTTTCTTGAAATTCTTCATCGACCGCCGCGTCCGTCTCGTCCGCATGCATCTCCTTCTTTTCCGCCATGCGGCGTTCGCGTTCTTCTCTCCAGCGCAGATCGTCCTCCATTCTGTCGCCAGCGAAGAATTTCCCCATTACAGCATTGACTTGCTCAATTAACCGTGCCAGATGGTGATATGCTTCCACCGGTGCGAGCTGCAGCTCTGTGATAAGGCGGTCGAACTTGTTGATAACCAGAATGGGGCGTAGTCTGTCTAACCACGCTTGGCGCAGAACCGCAATTGTCTGTCAGAATGAAAAATTAAGATGGAAACTTGAGTCGAGCGGCGGCATCTTACTTGGGTACAAACGCCTTCGACAGCGTCAACGAGGACTAGTGCGCCATCGCACAAGCGCGACGCGGTCGACACCTCGCTGGAGAAATCCACATGTCCCGGAGTGTCGATCATGTTCACTACGTACACCTTTGGGCTCCCTGCTCGGCGTTACAAAAAAATGCTGCAACGGAGCACAAGCAACATACCATCCTTGTCCATGACTTGGAAGCGGAGGGACACAGCGCTGCTCTCCATGGTGATCCCTCGTTCCTGCTCGTCCTCGCGGCTGTCCATATATCTCATCTTCCCAGCCATCCTGGACGAAATAATGTTGTTCGCTGCGAGGAGCGCGTCCATGAGCGTCGTCTTGCCGTGGTCGACATGGCCTAGGGTGGTGATTATACGAACGTTGGCGGCGTCTGGAGCAGCCATAGTTGTCGCGTAAAGAGTTCGAAAGCAAGTCGTAAATATTTTCTCGGTGCCGAAACGCGTCCAATTAGGCAATCGAAATGTGCGGTTTAGCAATCGAAATGTATGGTCTTCAAATGTCGCCAATGAATCGATATAGATGTATTTCCACAGGTGCGTTGCGCGTCAAGTCATTAGGAGGGTGCGCTATGGATCATTGACCGCGATTTCTTCCAAAAAATGTTTCAAACGGAGGCAATTACAAGTGCTTGAAAGCAGCATGCATGTATAGACAAATGTAAAAGCGAGAAAGATACAAATACATTGAGATGCGTACAAGAAAAGGCTAAGAAAGATCCATGGGGCCTTCCCCCTCGGCAGGAAAACACAGCTCGCTTTCGTCCGCAGCCGCCTCGTCATCGTCCTCGTTCCAATCGCTCGTCGTCTCCCAGTCATTCTCAAACTCGACGTCGACGGCCGAGACGTCGTCGTCGGTCTCGCCGGCGAGCGGGAGGAACGCGAGCATGTTCATCTGGCCGGGCGCGCGGTGGGAGATGGGCTGGACCCAGCGGCGCTCACGAAGGCGTTTGTGGCGCTCACGGTCCTCCTCGATGCGCTTGAAGACCTCGGTGCGGGAGAGGGAGGAGTGCGACGACTTGTGGTGCGGGGCTGGCGCTGCTGTTGCGGAAGCCTCCTGGCTCGCCGGGGGCGGAGTGCGATTCCCCAAGACCAATAACACATCGTCGACCGTCTGCGGGTCTACGACGCGCTTACTTCGCCAGCTTTCGAGGATCTGGCGGGAATTAGCAAGGAGTGGCGCACTGAAATGAGAAGGACTCGCCTGTTTTGTGCTCGTGAGGTTGGGCAGACCTTCGCGTCCGGCCGGTACGACGCACTCGACGATTTTGCCAATGTCGCGGTTGACAAAGTCGACATATTGGTTGTTCCCCCGGTCGGATCCGAGCGAGCTGGAGTGGGATTTGACGAGAAGGCATGTCTCGCAAAGGGAGTCAAGGAAGTACAGGATGTTGATTCGCGAGTTTATAGAGCCCTGAAAACAAAGAAACCAGTAAGATTTGAAGTTGGGGGCAGTGTGAGCTCCTACCTTCTGGCATTCCTCAACGATACAGTCCCAGAGATCCTCACCGCATGGCGGAAAGTATTTGACAGCAAAGCCTACGACTTTTTGGATGGACTGTTGGGAGCTGGTTGAGCGATTTTAGGAGGAACGCAGAGGGAACTAATGTTGATACTGACGCGTTTAGTCGTTTGAGAAGGGCCAGAAATTGGATGCGCACTTCGAACGGATCGAACTTATCCATTGACTGAGACAAGAAAATGACCGGCGATTGCCGAATGACCCGACATCATTGGACTCAGGCTTAACCTTTCTTGTGAACTACGACAGCGATGCCCCAGCCTCCCGAACGGCCCGCGCACGAGACACCTATGCAATGCATTTTGCACCGAACGGATCCATTAAAGAGTCTACGTCGCCAACCCCGCGTCCCTGTCTGACAGTTTGAGGCGGAGGAGGAAGAGGAGGATCGCCAATTTGTGATTAGCGACGCAATGGACTGGACAACAGGAGCAAGCTAAGCGAGGTACGAGCTAGAATTGATAAAGCGTCTGTCAAGAGAGACTAGGAGCAAGCAGACCCGAGGGCGATGCCATTTCATTCCGATTAGACTCTGAGTTCTGAACTGCGCCATGCCCGCGCGCGCCTCCCGCCCTCGACGCGCTCGCTGTCGCCGCGCCGGCGGCCACCGCCCAAGCAACCCTTGGCCCGCAGCTTGTCACGCGTGCATAGCTATTGCTCTTCGTCCCATCCCACCAGTCCCCCTCAATCCCACTTGAATCGCTGGCGCTCGCCGCGGACGCTCCCATCGCCGTCACCCCCACTCCAAGTGGATCAGACCTCACGGACCGTAGCAGTACGGCCTCCGATGTTGATCCTCTTCTCCTAGCAAGTCGGGTCCAGACGGAGCAGCACATCAACGACCTGCGCCACAGAAAGAAGGGCCGCAAACAGGGCAAGGTCGTCGGCGAGTTCTACGAGAAGCAGAACAAGCAAATCGAGGCCCTCCTCATGCCGATGGAGCAGCACATCGAACTTGCACAAGAGGAGGAGGACAAAAACCGGCTCGCGGTGCGTTTCCGCATTACTTCAACACGTTTATGCTGACTCGTTCCATAGATCAAGATCGCTATTTACGGTTCTCTCATCGCCAACTGGTGGGTTATTTCCCCGTTGTCCCCGTCCCGGTTGCCTAACTGGACTTGCAGCATCCTGATTGTTCTGCAGATTTATGCTACAGCATCTTCGCTCTCCCTGTCCTTTTTTACGACTGCAATGGACGCTATTTTCGATCCCCTGGCGAACTTCGTGCTCAATTAATGCCATCGCCTTGCCGTTTCAGCGGACCGCGCGCGCTACCCTTCGGTGCGTCCAGCCCAGTGTTTTCGCTGATCATACCACTCATGTTTATTTCAGGGGGGCAGCAGACTAGAGACCATTGGGGACATCGTCTACGCGGGAGCCATGGGCTCCGTTTCCATAGTGCTCATCGTCCGTATCGTCGTTTCGTTATACAACTCGCTCACTCATGTCCCCGCTAGGCGTTCTCGATCCAGGACCTTGTCAAAGGTTCTACGGGAACCGAGACACTCCACATCCCTACCGTTAATGTTGTCGGAATCGCCTTCGGTCAGTCAACACTTCCATCCTTTTCACCATAACCAACTTATACCTAGCCACCAAGCTCGCGCTGTTTATCTACTGTTATTCCGAACTCGCAGGTCCGGGTGCTTTGGGAGGACCAGTGAGTTCATTGGCGACGCTCGGTGCATATCTCTAAATACGCCTTAGCCGCAACGACCTGTTCGTCAACGGCTTCGGTATCCTGACCTCCTCTGCGGGCGCCAAGCTCCGCTGGTGGATCGACCCCCTCGGCGCGCTCATAATCTCGCGTCCGTCTTCCCACTTTTGATTCGCATTAAGTCTAACACACTGAGCAGTCGCCCTGATAATCGTCTGGGGACGCACGCTCTACCGCCAATTCCTCCTTGCCGGCGTAGCAGGACCGATTGAATTCCAGCAGTTTGTCATCTACAAAGCGATGATGTTCGCGGACGGAATCAAGCAGATCGACTCGTGTACTGTGTATCATGCGGGCCCCGTACGTCTTTTTCTTTTTCGGTATTCTTGGCTCACAATTCCAAGGACTACGTTGTGGAGCTCGATATCGTGATGGAGGCGGACACGCCGCTGTGGAAGGCACACGACCTGTCGCAAACGTTGCAGGACAAGATCGAGCAGATGCCGAACGTCGGGCGGGGTGCGTAAATTACTTATATAAATTGCGCGCGTGCTGACGCTTTTTCCCTCTTACGCAGCGTTCGTGCATGTGGATCATGAGATCAGCCACAAGCCTGTAAGTTCTGTCGTTTTTACTTTCGACATCCTTCTCATGTGGTTTAGGAGCATCGAAAGACCAAGTGAGTTTACGCGCGGAGTGCTGTATGGCCACCGCGGAACATGTTGCGGACTATTTACAGTAGGGAAACATTATCCTACATTCCTTGTACATGTAGACCGCGAGTGCCTACATTAACATAATCTAGACTCAATTGGGCATCTCCTCAACGGGGCCCTCGTATTTCTTCAGATCGTCGATGAGCTTGGCCCATCTTCCCCCATGCCATGTCAGCATGTCCTTCCACTTTTCGCTCTCCGCACCAAAGCCCTTCATGCACCACTGCAGTTCCCCCGCAATCAGTAAGTCCGCAAACGAGATGGTATTGCCCATAACGAAGCTGTCCCCCTCCTTCATCCATCCGCTGATCTTGCCATAACCCGCCTGCAACTCCTTCCACGCCGTCTCGTGCGCCTCCCCCGTCGGCTCCATCTCCGTGAGCTTTTGCTTGAAACTCGCCTCGCGCGTGCGCACGAAGTACTCCTCGCTCCGGGGCCGGAGGATCCGCGCGACGGCGGGCATGATGTACGGGATCACCGGGTTCGTCGCGCTGTCGAACGCAGCCTGGAAGGCTTTCTGCAGCGTGTGCGTCCCCGCGGGGGTCAGCACAGGCGTGTCCGGGTACGTTGCGTCAAGATAGTCGGCGATGCGCGCCGAGTCGGAGACGACGGCGCCGGTGTTGGGGTCGTGGATGACGGGCAGCGAGTAGTACGGGCTGCCGTTCTTGCGGATCATGGAGGGCTCGGCGCCGATTTCCTTGCACACACTTTCGATGTCGGGGTACTCGACCCATGTCGTTTTATAGGCGAGGTCTTTGAAGTTCAGCGCGTATCTGCGGGCGTAAACTTGAGGCGAACTTGCGGATGGGAAGACTCTGCGACCGACCTGATTCTCCATGTGTTGGGGGACCAGGCACACCCCGCGGCCGTGGAGGGGATGTCGTAGAAGATTATGGGCTGCGACATGATGGTTGAGGTCAAGGTCCACTGACTTGTGCGCGGGAGAAGATCCGAGCATCGCGTAGACGGGCTGATCCGTCGGACCAGCCGTAGCTGGCGCCTCCAGGCGCGAGCGGCCCATGCTAATTATACCACAGCCAATGCCATAAGTACTTGAGCACTCCAGTCTTCGCGACTAATCTTATCCACACTCCATGGTTTCACTCGCTGAAGAGCAGCGCAAGTCCATTCGAGGCATAATGGTGAGCACCCACGCCTCTGGATTTCTTACAGCCCCCGATGCATCTTCAATGCAGTCTCGCGCAGTCGAAAGCAAAACTGTGCCGGCCCTTTTCTGCGGGGTAACGGACCAGAATGGAAATATCTTCATCCACCAGGAAGGCCGGAAAATTGTCGACGACCCGACCAGCCAGCCTCTTGACGAAGACGCGGTGTTCTGGATATGTAGCCAGACCAAGCTGATCACTTCGGTGGGTACATCCCTGGGTCCGCATTATCGCCCCAGCCGTATCTTATGGATTGATCAGATTGCCGCCTTGCAGCTCATCGAACAGGGGAAAATCCAGTTAAGTACACCCGTGAGCCAGATTCTCCCCGAGCTGGCCAATCCGGTTATCGTCACTGCACGCGATGCCGATGGAAAGCCCACTGCTACGACGCCAGCCAAGAACCCAATCACTTTGGGGCAGTTGCTCAACCATACGAGCGGTATGGAATATAACCTGGAGGGCGCGCCGTTTGGTTCCTTTCCCCGGGCAACCACCCACGCCTATGGCAAGGACGAGGATTCGTCGACTTTCTTCCGCCTCAATAAGGTTTCGTGGCTATCTTACAATTTAAAGGTATCGCCTGACCGTTTGCAGGGCTCTTTTCCCGGGGAACACCTCAAATTTGAACCGGGGACGGACTGTGCGTAGTACGCACTTGAATTCTGGCGGGGATTGATTTTATTTCTTTCAGTTGCCTATGGGTTTTCAACCGATTGTGTCGGATTCATCGTCGAACGATTATCGGGTAAATCTTTGGACCAGTATTTGTAAGTACCTCTCACACTCTGTGCTGTCCTGAACAATGTACAACCGCCTATTATAGCAAAGATCACATATTTTCGCCCCTGGGAATCACCTCGGCCTCGTTTTACTTGACACCCGATCTCAAAGAACGCCTGTTGCCTTTGTCTGTCCGCGATTCTGAAGGGAAACTCGCGATGTGGAATAATGAGCCTAAAATCATTGACCAAGACCCGGAAAATAGTTCAATTGCCTCTTGCTTTCGTTTGCATCTGTTCACCATCTTTCCCCAGCGAACGTGCATTTCGGCGGAGTGGGGCTGTATTCATCGCTCAAGGACTACCTTGCAGTCTTGCGTCACTTGCTTCAGATAAAAGGCAGGTTTCGTTCCGATACCGCTCGGGATCCTAACATCTCGTATCAGCGGGCAAGGCGGCGAATCCCATTCTGACGGAGGCCTCTGTCGCGGCTCTCTTCAAGCCCACGCTCGACAGTGACACACTCGCCGCCGATTCGGTGGCTAAGATGTTCGGACTCCCGACAGGCTCCGCACAATTTAGCAGGGGGCTGATGTTGACCACCGTCGACGTTCCTGGGCGGCGGAAGAAGGGCGTCGGCGCCTGTGAGTTCTCATATATTCATTCCAGAATTCCTGACGAGTTATTACAGGGGCGGGGTGGGCGTGCACGTCGTATATCATCGATCCAGAGACCGGAATCGCCGCAGTGCTCGGAACACAGCTCATTCCTTCCCATGGCTTCGACCCTGCGTACGAGATGCTTTGGGTCGAGGTAGAGGCAGCTATTTATGAAGGGTTGGAAAAGTAAGAGAATTGCTCGACCGACGCCAACTTCAAGGATATCCTCCAGTTTGCTTCGCCGTGGGCGCACTCTCCTACTAATATTAACCGGAGTCGAAAATGTAGGAGGACGTACGAATTATTTCATGCAATATCTTCAACAGGGCCCTCGTATTTCTTGAGGTCGTCGAGAAGCTTGGCCCATCTTCCTCCGTCCCATCTGAGCATGTCCTTCCACTTGTCGCTGTCTGCGCCGAAGCCCTTCATGCACCACTGAAGGTCTCCAGCGATGACAAAGTCTGCAAACGAGATGGTATCGCCCATTACGAAGTTATCCCCGTCCCGCATCCATCCTTTGATCCTGTTGTAGCCTGCCTCGACTTCCTTCCACGCTGCCTCGTGCGCCTCCCCCGTCGGCACCACATCCGCAAGCTTTTTGTTGAAATGCTCCTCTCGCGTGCGCACGTAGTATTCCTTGCTCCTGGGACGGAGAATCCCCGCAACAGCGGGGATGACGTATGGTCTCAAATGTTGTCGCGTCGCGTTGTAGGCTGCAACCCGGAAACTTTCCTGCAGCGTGTGCGTCCCCGCGGGGATGAGTTTCGGTGTGTTGGGATACGCCGCGTCCAAATAGTCCGCGATGCGCGCCGAGTCAGAGACGATGGCGCCGGTGTTGGGATCGTGGATGACGGGCAGAGAATAATACGGCGAGCCGTCCTGTTCAATCATGGAGGGCTCTGCGCCAATGGCCTTGCATAGTTCCACGATGTCGGGGTACTCGACCCACGTTGTTTCGTAAAACAAGCCTTTGAAGTTGAGGGAATATCTGGTTGGGTGTTAGGCTGAGGAGGGATTCAGATCTCAGTAAGGGACACGAACCTGGTTTTCCATGTGCTGGGAGACCAAGCGCACTCCGGGGCCGTTGAGGGGATATCGTAGAAAATTATAGGCTTGATAGACATGGTCGTCGCCGGTCGAGGTGAAGACGAGTTGCGGTGAGCCCGCGGAGTTACGGGGCCGGCCCGATTCGGATCAGCCACAAAGATTGCTTTGCTTATGAACCTCTGCTATGTACTCGTAGTGTAACAGGGACTACTGTTATCCAAGCTACTCAACCAATGCCTACGTCCTTCAAATTTCTGTTGAGATGTATGCGTTCCAGCTTTATTCACGGATGAGTAGAATAAATAGTACACGCAAAGACGGTACTCACGCGGAGAAGTCGATGGGAGCTGCCAACAATAAAGACATGAATTCATCGTCGATGGCGTTATTGGAAGAGTCGCCCCAGCTAGAATTAGGAGGGGGGGGAGGGACGTCGTATTCAGCCGTGTCTGCGAGCAGTTGCTCGATGGAGAGGTTGGCGCTGGCGTCGTCGTTCAGAGGAAGCGATGGATTGGAAGAAGAGTCCATGCTGTTCCACGGATGGTAGGGGGTCGGAGCGAAGGATTCGGTATAGCTCGTGTGAGCTCCATGCGGGGCGGCCGGTGTTTCCCTGGAGGTCGTGATTGGCTCCGCGACCCCCTTGGATGCACCAGACTCGGCAGGGAGAAGCTCGATCTGTGGTGGCCAATTCAGATCTAGAGAGTGCAGTTCTTGGAGCAGCTCCCATAATCGGCCCGCTGATTGCCACCTGCGCCTTTTGCATTACTGACATGATCGCGAACATGTGCGCTTTTACCTTGCTTCTGTAAACTTGAGAAAAGACATTGCCGTTTGAACGCGCGCGAGATCCGGATTTTTGTCAATCAGAACACCTGCACGTTTACTTCCAAAAATATTGAGGAAGAGAAGGACACCCGAGACAAACACGGGATTCTAAGAACAAGGTAGGGTGTCATACGTGGTGAAAGGGAAAAAAACCCACCATGAGAAATGGTGCGGGGAGCCGCTGTGATTTTTTAAGCCAAACGTCTGCCACATGAACGGCAGAGCGCGCCGCACTAGTGCATATGGAGAGGGATGGAGAGAATCTGGTTGCCTTGTGGGTGTACTGCCGATGGATCTAAAGAAAAATCGGTGAGCTTGGCTCGACGAGACGCAAAGCGTATATAACTAACCGCAATCTGAGTGTGGTAGTAGGTTGCGTAGAGCACTGCTGACTGATCAAAAAATGCGTCGGGCTTGCGCTCTGGATCCCAGCGAACTGCACGGCGTACTTTTAAAACAAGCAGAGAGAGAGAGAGAGTTGTTGGCGTACGATGCGCTGGAACAGTGTTCAACCAGTCGTTCATAGCCGAGTCAAGTTCGGCAACAGCGCGCTGCTCCCATTCTGGGCCGGACCAGCCCATAAGCACTTTCGACTTATTCGACGAATACAGTCGACGTAGTGCATCTCCTAAAATCTGTCTCGCAGACTTTAGAAGGCAGTAGTTTGTAGGCTCCTCGAATTACCTCGCAGAGACGGACATGACAGACAAAGTACGAGAGAAGGGAGGGCTTTCCTGCCGGCTGCGTGAACCCGTGTTCCCAGTACTCATCATCGACCTCAATTGGAAGCTCAACGTCACAGCTGAGGTCCATGTAAAAAGAATTATGGCAAATGAGAGAAACACGTACTCCTCAGTGCGAATGCCAGCCGGGCGTCCTGTGAAACCAGTCATTAATCTATCGAACATGCACAGCGACCTAGCCGACAGGGATGCTCGTGAGCGAATGAGTAGTGGATTGCACAGAGTCGTACCAAAATGCCCGCTTCCATAACTCGTGGGACGGTTCCCATTTTTGTTTTCGGCGGTGCTCGCCCCGGTGTTGAAGGCAACGAATTCCGAGTCCCTGCCCGACATCAGCCTTCGCATATCATGTCATAATCGACAAAATTAGTACGAGGTACACCCAGCCAATCTGTGGTGCAGATGTTCCAGCCGAGAACCAAGTCATGAGCTGGGATTTAATAACCAGTGATACATCATCGCGGAAAACTAAGGCGTACACAATAAAACTGAACTTCATATAGGGTCGGGTCAAAGTTTTTTCGGAAAACCTGAACTTGGTTGACAAATTTCCAGCCTGCTGAAAGCGTCGAATTGTCGATGAATACGCGGTGGTCGTCCGAATGCTAGAGGGATAGGCATAATGATGGACTAGAAGAGGCCGAGGGTCAAGCTTACTCGGGAAGCGACACCTAGGACTACCAATAACACCTCTCCGAACTTCGTATCCTTCAGGTGCAAGCCCTCAGCCACAGACCGCTGAAATGAAGGTCTATGCAGAATGGGAAGAATTGGATGGATGATTGTAAAGTAGAGATCGAGAAGGGAGGCTATTAAGTCGCTTTCGGGATACACGTATTGGGGTCGCTGATCATATTCTTCCTTCTCCCACTGAGAAATAGACAACTTAATGAAGGGATGGATGCGCCAGAGAGTCTCACCGGAAGTATCTGCCAAAAGAGGGGGCGCCTCGAATGTTGTGCTGCTGGTCGTCCGAGGAACTTCTCCTTGCTCGCGACGGCAGTGTTCATCAATGTATAACTCGAGGCGGCCCCATAGAACCGAGTTTTCACCCCGCTGAGCGCAAGCATGCCGAATCGGTCGCCCAGGTCAAGAGGCGCAAAGTCGTCCTCAGGAGGGGGTTGGTTAGAGAGGGTGAGTGCAGCGGTAGTACTGCCCTGCGGAGTGAACACTGAGGCACCCGTGGGGGCTTTATCTTCATTCGGTAGGGATTTCTTGAACGGCTGGGCACATAGGGAGCAGATAGAGAGTGTCCGCAGTTTGGCTTCCAAGTCCACGACTCTGCGCTTGAGCTCTTCCACCAGTCTTCCAACCACCATCAGTCAAATATTTATTAGACAGAAAGCTTGCTTTGTGACACCTACTTGTTCTTCGGCCCGCGTTTCCTCGTCGGCTGTAAGTACGTGCAGGGCGAACCAAAGGCGAGGCAGTTGGAGCAACCGCCAGGAACTGTAGGACCGCCGCCTGAATTCCATAAAGGTCAAGATTTGTGCTCGCCGAGACGAGGCCCTCACATCGAGCTGCGCAAAATCAGTCACTAGAACGGTCCCTCAAGGTGAGTGCTGACTTTTTCGTCTTCGACAATTGTCGCAGGATCGTGCCTGGGGCACCTGTTGTGGCCTCCGCGGCCTACTTGACAAGTCATAGAAATTGGGATCCTCCTCGTCGGAGGACATGGTGGCAGTAAACTGATATTCGATCCGAAAGACACTCGCGCCGGGGATGCGTAATAGGAATACTTTCAAAGTCGCGGCAAAAAAGGCTTGCAGTGATCGCGTTGGCTTGCCGAAATCAATCGAAATATGATCGCATCACGACCGGCCCGATCAGCCGCAACGATGCTGTTTTCCTCCTCCCTCTTGTTAAAACCCAAGTTAAAGCTGAAATGCAGTCTCCGTTGGCTGAACACCCAGAGCAGTCTCGGGAACTTTGCAGTCTCCCTGAAACGTTCTTATCTATACGTTCCCTGTTCCTCTGATCGCATGCTCGGAAAGTCTCTCACAACCAACTCTGACATGATTATCTACGACCTCGAGGACAGGTGAGACGCGGCTGAACTAAATTATCAGGTATAGATTTACTCTACGTCAGTGTCCCCCTCCGTAACCGACAAAATTGCAGCGAGAGCCCGCCTCTCGGCTTTCCTCGCGGTACTTGAATACGCTCCCTTCCAATATGCGCTGCTTTGAGCCCGTTATCTAGCGAGGAGACCTCCCCCCGCGCGAACGCGTTGCCGTGCGTGTGAATGATATCACCACCCCGTTTTTCTGGGACGATATAACAAATATTGTAACGAACACACCAGCCCGCGTAGCGTTGCGTTCTCATTTTAAACAGGTTTCGTCGAAAGCTGTTGGCAGCCTGGTCCTTCCAAAAGTACACTCTGCCGAAGATATGGACACTGTGTCGAACGCGATACACGCTGCCGGCGACAGGCCGCCGCTGGGGCTTGTTGCCAGTATCGAGAGTGCGCGCGCGTCCTGGAATATCGGGGCCATCGCGGGCTGGAAGTCCAACTTTTCAAGAACTGGAGGAAAATTGATGGCGCTGCTGGCAAGTCTTACTCTCCATCCCCGTGCGCCTGCTCGAAACTGACTCGGGTTAATAGTTTGCGGCGGAAGACTGTAATAGATTTCATCTCTCCTTACGAGTCTATTAATTCCCCCACAGATTGTGCAGATACGGCGATATTACGATCACCTTCACGACTCGAACTGCTGTATACCCGCTCGCAAATCGTCATCGCCGCCAAAGCCTTCGGGCTTGAGGCCATAGACATGGTGCGTCTGCACCACTATGTATTTAACTTTCCATTTAAATGATACTTGGATAGGTGTGCGTAAATTACAAGGATCTTGATTACCTGCAAGACGAGTGTCGAGACGGGCGCCAGCTCGGCTTTACCGGCAAGGTGCGCCGACTCCTTCGCGCTTGGACGCGCAGCTAACAGCGAAGGAGCGCAGCAAGCAATCCACCCCATACAGGTGGACGTAATTCAGTCGACATTCGTCCCCACGGCTGCCGGTTCGTCCACCGTTCGTATCTCCGGCTGTAACTGTTATCTTATAATCCCCCAGAAATCGAGCGCGCCGCCAAAATCGTGCACAAGATGGCGCGCGTGCACGCGCTCAATCTGGGTGCGACTGGTCTGGAGGGGGAAATGATCGACAAGCCGATGATCTTACAGGTGGGTGGTCTTTTACTCCGCGCTGTCGATCCGGGTCTTACTTTGCGGGCAGGCGGACAAGATCCTGAATATCGCGAGGGCGGCGAATTTTAAGATTCCCCAAGTCGACGAGTCTTGAACATACCCTAGGTTCATGATGTGAACCGGAGTCCTACTGGATAAGTCTTCTGTATTTTCCCTATTAAATGAACGCCGCTCGCATACTTAGTGATAGACGAACATTGGGCGAACACTACATAGCTGATTCAATCAACGTGTCTCGGTTAGTACGCGATCTCTTATTACTTAAGGAAGGCGGAGGAACCCTTTCGAATGCCTAGAGTTCCAGCTGGTCAAGGCTTGCCGTCGACGCGACTAGTTCAGGCAAGGCCCAGGTTTGGTGATCGAGCGGATGTAAAATGATCGGGCGAAAACAAAACATATAAAACGGGCTGAGGCTGACCTTTTCGCAGTCTCCCATTCTTGCTTCTTCCCACCTTCACCGTGCGCGCCCTCTCATCTCTCCCTCTATCATAGCTGATAACGTCCTACAGACACCTGCGACATCATCTCCTCGACACAGCGACACCCTGCACCCAAATTCCCACAACCAATAGTATGGTTCAAGTATGGTTCCAAGTGCGCGTACAGTGTTTTCCTAAATAATCTACAAATCACGGAATAAAGATTCGTGAATATCCTTCCACGCTGCCGAGATTTCAATAAGAACTCTAGAGCAGAGATCAAAACAACGCACGTCTGTCTGCAACACGGGCATCGATGTTTGGACGCGGACGATCGCGAGGCGAGCACTTCCCGACACGCGTCGCACATTGAGAGGCAGCTGTGCCAGATGAAGATGAAGATGTGTAGCTAAAGAGGACACAACGACGTACCGACACGGCCAACAGATGATCTCCCGGGGTTCGCACGTACAGATGACGCAGTTCCTTCGCGTTTCGTCGAGCGGTTGGACTGGATAATGTGCTGGGGGCGCGGCCAAAGTTGGGAGCGGCGCTGCAGCCTGAGGCGGCCCGGAACCCACAAGCGAGCGGTATCGTCGGCGCGTGAGAGGGGACTCCTCGTCGCGCGTCATATGCGCGAGCAGGACCGGCGCAGACGTCGGTGCCCCGCTAAGGTCTGTGTAGAGACCAATAGCTTCAGCGTCGCCGAGTTCTCCCTCATGCAAATCCTCGTCGTCCGAGCTGCTGTCTCCCAAATCCCACTGCTGTGCTGCGTCGTCCTCGTCGTCGCTGATCTCCTCTTGCCTCAAGAACCGTCCGTAGATAGCTTCGTCTTGGTCGTCATCCTCCTCCTCGACAACGTCTTCCTGAGCGGTCACACCGACCGCAGCAGCGCCTCTCTCGCGTCCGCCCCACGTCTTGCCCCCCGAAACAATATACCCCCACAGCCCGACCACCAACCCCCGCCCCACCACCCAAACGACCCTTAAAAAGCGCCACGCCTCCCGGAACCACCGCAAGTTGACCAAGTCCGCGCCGAACGCCCGCGCACCCGCGCCCGCACCCACATCCACCGCGCGCACTTCATTCACGAATCCGCGCCGCCGGTACCTGCGCCCCGTGCCGGCCCCAAACCCGCTGGAGACCAGGACGACGCCGCTGGGCCCCAAGCGCACGGTGCCATACTCGGGGTGCTGCGGCGCGGCGCGCACCGCGGGCATCTCGTTGCCCCACCCACGCAGGCTCGTCGCCTCGAGCGACGCGGTGCCCACACGCAGCAGCACGACGCCCCAGTCCTCGTCGTACGGCGGCGCCCAAGTCCACGCGCCGCTCGTCCCGGTAAGCCCGAGGCCCGAGAGCGGGCGCGTGACGTGCCCCGTGAGGATGAGCTCGGTGAGGGCGTTCAGGACGACGGTGAGGGTGATGGTGAGGATAAGGAGGGTTTCGAAAGCGTTGGGGACGTAGTTGAGGAACGGGAAGGTGGTCGAGCCTGTTGCGCGTGAATAGACGGCCCGAGTGAGGGGCGCTGCTGGGAGTGGGACGGCGGGTGGTGGAGGGGTTGGAGCGGGAAACGTGGCGGTTGGGTGCGAAGGTAGCTCGACGGTAGGGAGCTTGATCTTGGGTTGCAAGTTAGGTAACAAGGGGGGAGGTGGCGCGGGACGAGCATAGTAATGAGAGTACAGCGTCATGTGGAAATGCAGGAGGGACAATGCAGAGGACAGAGCCGTTGGGAATAGGCGGTGGCTTGACCACCGCTTCCGGATAGATAAAATATGGAATATGGTTAACTTTTCTTGTAATTAGTGAGATATAATGCGAGATGGGACGGGATAACCAACCTGGAGGAGCGGAATTGTGATGGTGACGATGACATTTTTGTCAGGACGAGAGGGAAGAGAGGCAGGCTTGTAGACGTGGGTAATCGGGGATGAATATATGTGCAAAAGAAATGCATAACCGATCTGGAAAGCGATTAGAACTCAAGAGCTCCAGACCCAAAGACATTCTAACCAAATTGAAAGGAGACGTATTGGCGTTCATCTGGATGAAGCCCAGCCCGCCGCCGTCCAGACCTCGGACAATTGCCTCCATGGAGAAAGCGGCGCATATGGCACAAAAGGTCCGCCAGCAAACATCATGCATCTCCATACGTTGGGTCCATTGGCCGAGAGAAAATATATATCCAGACTCCCAAGGCGGAAAGAGGTTGGATGTTTGCAAAAGTATGACCGTCCATATAAGAAACATCTTGCACAAAAAGTAGAGCGTTGGTAAATGAAAGGCCAGACGTGTCGTTGTCCGGGTTAAATCGAGGGGGAGAACAAGCGCATAGAGCCGCCTGGCGGTGGTGTAGCCATGCCAATGACGAGCTGGACCGCGGGCGTGGCGCGATTGGCTAGATGAACGTGGCGGAACCACAATGTTTTGAATCCGATGCATGAGAAGGGCCTTCCGTCTGGATTAATTAGGTTCTGGACGAATACATATACCACGCACCAAAGCGACTATTCCAACCATGTAGCCTGACAGAAAGAAACCGTAGGGCCCGGGAAACGCAGAGCCCGCCAAGTCTCGGCTCGACATTGGATTAGATCTGGCGGCCCGCTTATTATTCAAAGAGGGAATGGAAGAGATTGCGTCTTGGAAGAGAAAGTCGTCTACTTTTCTGATGCGAGCGAGTAGACGAGAGGGAAATGCGATTATTGAGCTGAAGTTGAGAGATATATTGTAAGCGGGTGTGTGGAGAGGTTCTGGAGGAAGGGGCGGGGCGGCTGCGGCCGTTTGGCCGGTGAGTGATTTCCACAGCGCCAGGGCGAGATTGCGAGGCTTGCAGATGAGTTCGGGATGAACCCGGCGTGGATGTGGCGGATCAATGTGGCCTGATCGCGATGATGGAAGGAATCGGCACTCTCCGAGTCACCACTCACCAGGATGGTGTCCAATCCGGACCACAAAGTGCGCACTAGATGCGCTCATCTCCTGCACGCATCATTTCGCCCTTTTCCTTTCCATGACTTACCCGTAGAGTGCTTGTTTCTATTGATCCCACCCCGGCGAACTTGCCATCTGACTTTTGCAAAGGCTTGCACTGCGTATTCTGTTTTTCGCCACGGCGTGTTCCCAAGGCACATATAGATCGCTCCTCCTGACAAACAAGCAAATATGCGAGTGGATTCGCATTGAGATGCTGTCCGGCGTCTCAGTCATCTTGACAACCGACCGTCAAATGGAGGCGTTCAAATATTATATTGAACAGCGCCCCGAAGTCATCCCGCACATCCATTCTCTGTGGGCCATTAGCCCTGGCTCCTTCCATCGCATCGCACGCACCTGCGTATCCATCATAAACATGTGCACCAGCATCCGCTCGCTCGCCTGCCATCCGCAGGTTTTGCTCCAGTCTATTTGCCAGGGGCCGTTCAAGCACACAGACTGCGTCGACCTCACAATGATCGAATTCCGCGTAACCTGGAACTCGTTTATGCAGTCGCCCTCCGGAGCCCAATTTTTCAACAACATAGCGCGCCTGCATTTTATTGGCGCACTCGAACAAAACCTCTGGGCCAACTGGGCCGTCATCCCCCGGCTGCAAAACCTCACGCGTGCGTCGATCGCCATGGGTTCGCACAGGGTCATCTCCCCGGCGCTCTTCGCGCAAGTGGTTCAATCGCCCAAATTGAAGCAGGTGGTCATTACGACGCGTCTGCACGGTGAAGACCAGCAGATGATTTCCGACGCCGCGCAGGCCATCGACGATCGCTTCAGCGTCATACATCGCCGAAGGCGCTGGAAGGAATCCAACTTGTGGCACGAAAGCTTGCAGGACCCAAACAGATTCTGGGATCAGGCCAAGGAGGAAAAGTATCTACCCCCGGCACCACGTCCGCAGAAACTCCCCGCAAATGGGACTGTCAGTGGTTGAATTTATGGATATTGAAGGATATTGAATTATGAGTACTCTTGATCGTTCTTGTCAGGTCGTGCGCCATTCTAGTCAATGTAGTGTTTGCGAATTGATTAGTTAGGTGCAGATATTTGATGACATAATATTTCTTGCCTCTGAATGCAACAAATCTCGTTGACGTGAATAGTCAAGGCAGACTATAGTCGCCGAAGTTTCCTGTTGATAGTATCCTACCCGTTTTTTTTTCCCGCAGAACTTGTGAAAAAAAATCACGGTTACCACCTGACCACGATGATTCAAGTCGACACGCCTGCGCCGTGCGGCTCCTCACGCGCACGTCTTGCGCGGGCCGTTGTAATGTGTTTTACTGTCAGGTGTCGCCGGCCTCAATGATATAACGCTCAATGTTCTGCAAGTCCTCCGAGTCAGTTCCATGCAATGGTCAACTTGAACCTCGCTCTAGTGATTCTATTTCAATTTGCGTCCGCGTATGCGCAAACGTTATCAGTCTCTGTGCCACTATTGGCGCCCTCTGGAGCCACTACGCTCAGTCCAACCCTCTTCTCCTTGTCGATCGAACAGGTACGGACGGATTTGCTCGCGGAAGTCTACTGCTTCAGTAGATCTAAACATCCGTTATTAGGACACCTGGACAGACTGGGCCGGAACCGACGCGCCCAATGCATTCCTGGTGAATGTCCTGGATAATCTGAAGCAGCGCACGGGCGAACCGCCGTGGTTCCGCATTGGAGCGGACTCTGAAGATCGGACGAACTTTAACGCAGATGTCCAGGTCGGTTCATTTCAGCACAGGAAAAGTACAGTGCATAATCAACACCACAGTTCTCCCAAACCGTGTCTAGCACGCCGAGCGTCGCGACCCCGTACCCTGAGGTAGGCTTGAAATGCGACCGCCAGTACGAAACTGAAGTTCATGCAACTCCAAGGCGGGGGCAGTCGTTGTGGGAAACGGATTCTACCAAATTGCAGAGCATTTGCCTGCAGGTCAGTTCCTTTTCCCAGCGCGATCATCCCGATTTATTTAGGATTTATGAATGCTAGGAACGCGCGTTGTGTGGGGCGTTAACCTGAGATCAAAAAATACGACGGCCGCGGTCCTGGAGGCCCAGTCGATTAATAAGGCGTTCAGCTCCCCCGTGATGCAGGCGGCCGGCGTGACGCTGGAATTCATCGAGGTCGGGAACGAACCCGATGATTATGGCGATGACGTATAGGGGTTTTCCTCCCTGCGCCTTCTTAGACTGAGGCAGGCGCGCAGGTGGGCTACAACACGACGACCTGGACCGTTGAGAAATATGTGGCGCAGTAAGTCGGCATGTCGCCGGGCTCAATCTCAATATTCATGTTGACGCGTTTAGATGGACGGAGTTTGCGGCTAACGTGAGCCTCACGGGCGCTGTCAAGCCTGGCCTCGGACCGAAATTCTTCGGACCTTCGTTCGCTGGCGTATCGCACGCGGCGGATTCGTTCTCTGCGCTTGGAATTTTCACTTCAGGCATCCTGGAAACGCCCCCGGGATCCCTTCTGACGACGTTCGTACCATTCTGCCGCTCGTTCCGAATACACCCTGACCCCATTTCGAATCAAGTTTCTCTCAGCATCATTACCAGTGTTTGTTTAATTTTTTCGCTGATTTCTTTCCATTCTAACCTCCACAGGCGGGGCAGGAGAGATTCTCGTCGACATTGTGCAAAAAGACCTCATCCGCGGAAACTTGACGGAGCTACTGCCCGACATCGCCGTTGTGCACTCGCATGGCTTGGATTACGTGCTAGGGTGCGCGCATCTCACTCCTATCAGAACCTGCGACCTGCAACTGCATTATTGCTTATTCTAGTGAGACGAACTCGTGCTTCGGGCACGGCGCCGTCAACACAAGCAATGTCGGCGGCATCGCAATTTGGACGCTCGATTACCTTTTGTTCGCTGCCCAGGTTGGCGTTTCACGCGCCTTTTTTCATCAAGGAGTTGGGTACAAGTACAACGCGGTGAGCGAAAAAACTCTGCCTAGTTAGCGCTGCATCCTAACAATCCCGAATCCAGATTCAACCCGTGACGCTAACCCGCTCGACCATTGACGGATCTCCCCTTAGCGCGCCGCTCCCTCCGCACGTCCAACCTGCGTACTACGCAGCGCTGGTCGCCGCGGAGGCTATCGGGGCCTCCGGTGCGAGCACTAGCGTCGAACTCGATATCGCCGACGACGAAGTGTCCGGCTACGCCTTCTATGAACAAGGCGCTCTGAAGCGCGCTGTTCTGATTAGCCACAAGATGTTCTTTGCTGGGGGGGCAGTTCCACGAGGTGTCAAACGCATTGCGCTTGATTTCATTGGAGGTCAGGCTCCCAAGGGAAATATTAATCTCAAGAAGTTGTTTATCCCGTGCGTATTGCAGTTATACCAGTGCATCCGCTGTTAATGCTTTTTTTGCTTCAGGTCCGCGGACGCAACTACAGGGCTTTTGTGGGGCGGTCAGAGCTTCGACGGACCCGATGGTAAACCAAGTGGGACGATAGTGTTGCAGGAAAGTAGCGTAGACGCCGTGGATCTCAGTGATACCGAGATTTTACTTTTGTTATTTTGACGAGTGATTTTTCTTTCTTTTTGTCAAGTTATACAGTGCACCGGAGTTGGGACAACGGCCGCGACTCGCGAGCTAATCAGATCGTGACTGATTGGGAAAATCCGATCATTTACCTCACTGCCTACGCCCAATCCTGAAGCGCGAAGACGACCCCGACGATACCAAGCCCGACCGTCAGCTCCCCGCGCATCGGCGGGGCGGAGTTATGCAGCAGACACGGCCAAAATGGTCGGCACGCAGCATGATAGGTTAGCATCGTCCGACAGAGAGATTTCATTTGTCTCATGCCGCCCATGAAGCTGGCGCGGGTGGTGGCCTCATCGCTAGCGTGGCAACCTGTCCCCTCGATGTCGTAAAGACCAGGCTGCAGGCGCAGCGGGCGGTCCAAGGGCACTATGGGTACGAAGGCGTCCTAGGCAAGCTCCGCCGTTCCGTCTTGGCGCTCGACACAAGCTGAACGGGCGACCAGACACTGTCAAGTCTATTCTTAAGCATGACGGCTTGCGGGGCTTCTATCGCGGCCTCGGTCCAACGATTTTAGGATATCTTCCGACCTGGGCCATTTACTTTTCTGTTTATGACGGAATCAAGACTGCCTTTGGAGAAGCACCCTTAGGGGCGGTTACGCAGGAACGATTATATCCTGCTGCCCAGGTCAAGGGATACCAACCGGTCATGCGCGAGCATCCCTGGTCGCTGCATATTCTTTCTGCGATGACTGCCGGTGCCGCGAGCACAATCTGTACAAATCCGCTATGGGTAATCAAAACGCGATTCATGGTGCGGCCTATGTTATTATCGGCAGGCCTCCGAATTAATTCTCGCCATATACTTTTCGCTTCTTGCGCCATTCCTTTTCGCGCCCCCAGACGCAATCCCGGACAGAAGTCAGATATCGGCACACTTTAGACGCTGCCCTGACCATCTACCGCTCAGAGGGTGCGAGCGCGTTCTACCGCGGCCTCGTTCCCAGCCTCCTCGGGATCTCGCACGTCGCAGTCCAATTTCCGTTATATGAGCAGCTCAAGCTCTGGGCGCGTACGTTCTGCATTGTCCTCTCGCGCTAAAACGCACATGCCGACCCCACGATTTCAGAGGCTGGTTCCCAAGCTCCCCTATCCAATCAGTCCATACTGCTGTGCTCTGCGGCGGCCAAGATGACGGCGTCCGTGGCGACATATCCGCACGAAGTAGTGCGGACGCGTTTGCAGACGCAACGACGGCCACTGACTGCAGAGTCCTCCGATGGGCTGCTCAATCGCATGGACCGCGGGGGGATCATCTACACGACCAGAAAGCTCGTGAAGACGGAGGGTTGGCGGAGCTTATACAAGGGTTTGTCGGTAAATCTCATTCGCACTGTTCCAAACAGCGCTGTTACTATGTTAACGTCAGTGGGCCCATTCCTTTCTGGTTTCTATCACTCATGCGCGCGATTCAGATACGAGCTGTTGATGCGGCATCTCTACCGGACTTCTCCACGATAATCCACACGCATTTTAGACTAGTCGATGTTGTACTACTTATTTGCTCTCTTAAACTTTGAATGCCTCGGCAACTTTTTTTTCATTACTAGTCATCCCGCAAGCGGTTAAGTATTTCCATGGGTCAAGCCCAAAGTCCACCCACGAACCCCGACATGATGGTATAAAAGAGTGGAGTACGAGGTGCGCACTGACGCTCGAGTTGGATGCGTAAAGCAGAGGCGACGAGGAGTGTCAAGAAAGAAGGAGGAAAGTTGACGTTGATGTGACTAGATGTAAAGTGAGGCATGAAAAAGAATGGATGCTAGCTACAGGAAGCTCGCGGAAGGGGACACCTGGGGGGCAATAAGGGTAATATTTCGGCTGGGCCAGTCCGTGGTGGTTGCGAAGAGGGAAATGAATAAGTAAACACGGAGACTATATAATGTCAATGGAACAGTGGAAGATACAGACCCGCGACAAACCGAATGAAGATGTCAGAGATGTGGGGATATCAGTGGGGATTGTCGTGCGCCGTGTCGCCGCTGTCGCTCAGCGTCTCCACTCTAACTCCCCTCGAGGATCCCACACTCCGTATGTCTCTCCCCTCATCCGCCAACTCCCGGCTGATAAGCTCGTCGTCGTTCGCCTCGGGGTGGTCCTCCGGGCTCTCCCCTTCTTCTACTGGTCTGCCGGCAAAGTCAGGTTTCCGAAGGGCTTTCCTGAACGCATCGGCCATGATAGCCGCGTCTGCACCCGAGAACGGTCCGGGGTCGCCCGCGCTGCCAGCCCTCGAGATGGTTGACGCTCCGTCAGGGGACACGACACTGGGCGCACCCTGCCCATGGGACGTGGCGGTGCTCGCATGTCGGCCGGGCACGACAGCCCCGGCGAGAAGGGGTGATGCCGGGGAATGGCCGCTGTTCGCCATCATCGGGGAACTGGAGCCCATAGAGTTCCGCTGCTCATTAGCGTTCCGTCTGCGTACCCGTCGAATGATGAAGAATGCGAGAACACATGTCGTGGCCATTGCGAGGAACCCCAACACGACGATAACAGCAATGGCCCAATGTGGGAAGTTGGAACTGCTGGCACCGGATTGCAGGTCGGGGTTTGTGCCGCTGCTTGTGGCCCCAGCGGGGCCAGAGCTGCTAGGATGAAGGGACAGCGAAGAGCCTGTTGTTGAGGCCGCTGCGGTAGTGGCAGAGGCAGCGCCGACCGAAGCCGTTGAAGCCATGGAGGCAATAACAGAATCAGCGAAGGTTGTCTCTGAGCCGACGTCAGTAAGACGTTCGCAGAAAAGGCAAGGGAAAATACTCACGGACTGCTGAAAACGTTGCTTGTGGCTTCTGAGTCCCGTCATTCAACGACTCGTCGCTCCGCGACATGATCCAGAAATACGGATATGAGATGTTGGCACCATCCCAGTTGGAGCCTCTGTCGCCCCACCACGAGTCGTTGACTTGCGCGGTGACCGCGCCTGCTTGTCCTTTGGGGTTCACTACGTTTGCAAAATGGAGGATTTCTTGACGAGAGTCGCCGTGAAAGAGGTAGATGTCGACGCGGTCCGTCTGTGTGAAATCCGGGAGATTGGAGTTCCCTGCAGACAACGCCGTGAGGGGATGAAGTGGGAAGACAAGGAGGAGTACGCACAGACAAAGGTTGCCCATTGGTGCTGGGGTATCACGGTGTCGGCGGTCGGAAAACACGACACTATGTCATTGCCCGAGTTGATCTCGCAGTCGGTCTTTGCGGACGCTGGAAGCCGTTTAGGAACATGGAGTATGGGATATGGGACATGGGAGGAACTCACCAACAGCAGCGGAGTCGGTGACAATCTGTCTGGCCATTTTTGAAGTACTACCGCGCGGTTGGAGTGGGGGATGGTTGAGACTCCGTCTCCGCTTGGCAACACGTGGAGATGGGGGGTCGGGGGCGGGTGTCTGCTCCGGCCAAAGGTTGTTTTGGGAGGGGGTCGCAGACATGGATGTCGAGAATCGAGATGGGATTTCTAAAGGGAGCTCGTAACGTCTGGGTGGGAATTATACGAGGTGGAAATGGGTGTAAATCGCATTATCCAGGGCCCCGGTGTGATGAAGGTAAGGTATCTGCACGCCGGACCAGTGCTAGACGGGCGAGACGACAGCGAGGCGGCACGGGCGACGGCAGACGAAGAGACGACCGGACTATGCTTGCACAAACAACCCCTTCTTCTTCGAAACTCGTACTACACCCTATTTCATCTCGAGCGGATCCTACAAATACATTGGCTAGACTACCCGCCTCAAGCCTCACCGCCAGGCTGCAAGAAGCTTTTTTCTTTTCTTTTTCGTCGCGCACAGACTCAGAGGCGCTCAGACCTGGTCACGCTTATCCAACACGCCGTCATGGGAAAAAAAAAAACTTGGTATGCTCCGAAACGGACTGTGATTTCATTGTCGTGGAGCGCTGTATATGACTGGCGGTGACGACGAGGTTCCTCCCTTGATAAACAGGCCGGCGTTGGACGCTCGTTGGACCTTGAAACATTCCGTTTTTGGGTCTTCTCGTTATCTGCTGCAGATGGACATCAAAAACAGGGCAATGGATCCACGCGGAGTTATACTTAGCAGGCCCTGTTTGGCCAGCGTCTTCTTAATTAATTCTGGCAGTCGGAACGATGCAGGCCGGTCGTGAGGAATGAGTTCGGAATAGGCGCAGGGCGAGACTAGTAGACATCTGGAATGCTCAGCTTCCGTCAATGGCGCCGGCGGCGGTACCAGAATCTGAGGAGATTGATGATACTGAGAGAGCTTGCGGTGTCTGGCGGGTGTCGTTCTCGGAAGAGATGGACGTGGAACATGGGAACGCGGCGGCCACAATTGTCCGAGCGGAAGTCAATGCGGAAGTGGACCAAGCGCGCCGGAAGTTTCCGATCAACCGGTCACGTTCGGGCCGCCCTCTCGCTTAACTTCGCGTTCGACGGCAGCCAGCATTGGGCTGGCATATACGATCCAACCATGTCAAACCCCGGGTACGCCAACTTACTAGCGCATTTGCATAATCCATCCACTTCTCTTCCCCTCCCGACCATCCAGTCGGCCCTTGCCCATCATCTTGCTAAGCTCGCACCACTTCCGACGCCTCTGGCTGCAATAGCCGTGTCTTCTCCCCTCTTTTCCGTCCATCCATTTGCACACCCGAAAATTCAGGCTCTGTTTACGGCTTTTCGGCATGCAACGCATCTAAAATATCGTGACTCCAAGGACGCGACGAACCAGTCTGCACTTGGCTCCGTGTTTTCCATGAGCACCAGCGCCCGTGTGAAACACTGGGCTGGCGCAGTATTAAAGGGCATCAAAGGCGGCCAGCCTATTCTCAGATTGGCTTGCTGCGGTGGCCTTCTGGCCGGCTTGGAGGACCTGAGAATCGCGGAGAATTTGGAAATTGGTCGATCGCAGTTTGAAGATGAGGTAGTGATTTCTGTGGCAGAGTCCATGGACACATATTTGCGTCCATCGACTAGCGGAGGATGGGAAGCGGAATTCCAGCCAGTTGGGGACGGTAAGTGCGTGCCGTTGTCTGAAGTGAAGGTCCCTCACTATACTCCTACTTACGCTTGATGCAGTTCATACGATGACTCTGGCCTTGATATTGGCCTCGCAGTCTCTTACGTTAGTTGCTCCGGGAAAACTCAAGGCTCTCCCATTATCCATGCTAATGGATCTTCTCACCTTCACGGTCACGTCCGCATTTGCCTCTGGGACCTTCCTTTCCGCTGCATCCTCGTCTACGTCCCGAGAAGCCGCTGTAAATATTTGATGCTTATTCTATTGATCTGAGCTTATCGCATCGTAGTCTCCATCGTCTACTCTCCGAACCATCAATGAATCTCCCCTCATGGAATTCATAGCCCCAATATCGAAATTAACCGCCTTGACTGCGACAATTCTCTGCGAATCTCGTCCTGCAGAAGGCATGGTTGCCGCCGCCGCGACCCTCGAGGCACTTCGACCCATTTCCAAGACCCTGGAAAGCGATTGGATCCGTGGTGCTTCAGCGAACGCTGAGAGTCTCGGTTTGGGTTTCGTCACATTTTTTCTACGTTATCCTGATTGTGCGACACCAGATGCGCAAGGACAGGCCGCGCCGGTCTGGACGACTCTCAAAACACTTCTATTCACGAACATCATGATTGCAGACGCAGCTCTTTCTGCAGCAGTCTTCGTCTCGCCAGCGGCTTACTCCGACGTTGCGCCTACGCCTTCCGAATTGGCTCTGACAGTACTGCACACACTCTCTAACCTGTCTTTTGTCATATCGCAATTCGGAGGCGTCACAACGACTGCTTCTCCGGGATTCGTGGAGCTGAAGAAGACCTTTTATCTCGCGCTCGATATCCTCGCGAAGAGTGAAGAGGAGAGCAATCGGTTTGTGCGCGAGCTTTGCCTTTCCGTCCAGGAATACAAAAAGGCCAACAACTCCGGTTTGTGCTCCTTGTTCGTGGCGCGAATATAATACCAATTTTGGCTTAGACATCCAGGCCAAAACAGCCTATGCGCTAACGTGCATCGAGCAACTCGTTCCCGTGTTGACCGGCGAATGCATCCAGTCGTATGCCTTACCGCTGTCCCTCCCGTACGTTGTCTCTGGCCCGCTTATATCCACGATAACTTTCATTCATAGCCACCTATCCGACCCTTCACACCGAGAAGTCTATGAATCCAGCCACTCGGTCGTGTTGGCCATCTTCGCCTCGCACGCAGATCATCATGCGACGGGCCAGGACAACGTCGCCTCATCCTCCAACGCGTCCACTCAAGGGCCGCGTTCCACCGAGAAGATGGTTCCGTTCTACGCCCGTTGTCTTATCGAGGTGCGCGCACATTGACTGACGCAGCAAGATGGCAGCCTCTTAACTCTGATCGTGCGTACAGAACTCCGTTGACGGCAGACTTAACACGCCCCAGCTGCGCCTGGCATTCGCGTCGCTAGTGCGGAGCGCCTGTGCGAGCGCGCGCGGTCCCAACTCGGCTGGCGATGACACTGACACGTACGCGCTTGCGTGGTACTGCATCGACATGCTGTTGGGCACCATTCACGAATTGTCACTGCTGCGGGATGGGCATGGAAATGGACAGGACGCCTCTTCCATCAATGACAGACTGCACTCCCTGCAACTGACGCTCGTCTCCGTCGTCCCTGCCCTCCCGCTGAAACTCCTCCCGCGGGTTTTGGAGGAGGCGAGGGCTATTCTTACGGCGCACGGTGCACAATCGGACAGCGGCGAAACGCAGACGAAGGAGTTGGTTGATGCGATGTTTGTAGAGATCTCGGAGCGGGTGGGCGATCGCGAGAAGGAGTATGTGATGCGGTGGTGGTACGATAACCGGACCGAGTTTCTTGGAAAGGCGGACGAAACTCGCGCCGCCGCCGTGGCTGGGGCTGATGGTATGGCGGACATTTCGAAGCCTTGAGGGAGACGTCTGATTTGTCGCTTCCATCAAAATCTATCCGTGAACCAATGCCAATGTGTTGCAGGCCACCAACCGTTTTCACAGCGGACCGAGCGATATATGTTGTATCCGATCTCGTGCTTGATAGACTTGGAGGACGCGACAGGGCGCGGTATTTCTTTAAACAGAATAATCCAAGTATGCAGAACACTGAACACGGCGGTGACGACTCCTAGCTTAGCCCGGTTTATCCAAGTTGCCCATACTTTTCGGAGGGTGGACGACCCTGAGAAATGAATTACATAGAGTACGGGGGAGGCGAACAAAAACACCTACGATTGTTTGGGAGGGAGGCCTCTGACTCGGTCGGACGATGCAGAGGAGGAGAGGCCGCACGTATGTAGAGCGGGCTCGTCGAATCCTTGAAGACCGCTGAAAACCACGAAAGCTGTAAGGAAGCGCCCAAGATAGAGATAAAAAACGGAATACGCACAGTAAACACTACTGTCATTAACTCCATCTTCCTCCTCGGCATCCTCTAATGAATACGCGCTGAGGTCGACGACATGAAGAATCAGGTCCGCCGGGATGTTGTTGGGAAACATCCAGGCGCCAAAAGAAGTCTCTGTCGTCGGCGCCTGTCCTCCCGTACCGCTGGCTCAGGCGGAGGAGCTCGCACCACCCGGGCCTTCCTCTTCGCCCCCGCCGCCCTGAGCATCGCCGTCCTCCTCTTTGGTCCCGCCCTTCCCTGCCCAATCCTGCTTATCCGGCGGCCCCTCGCCGGTGTCGGCGCCGGCAGTGCCACCACCTGACCCACTCCCACTCTCGCCGGAAAAGGTGGAAATCATTTGTGCGCCATTGAAGCTATACCTGATAACATTTTCAATAGTCATAGAATCCGCAAGGAGACTAGCATTGGCCTCAGACTGCTGATACTGCACATAAGAAAAAAGTTAGCATGAGGTCAAGAAACCAACGAGTTTGCTCACAAAAGCGAGCGGCGCAGGGAACCGGATTTGACGTAAAAATTGCGCCATCCACACGCAGCCAGGGAGGCAGAAATCAGTGCCATTCACAGTCAAATACATTATTTGAGGCAACCGCCGCATGGTCCTCTCCCAACGCTGAGGTAGATCCGCCGTTTCGGTGCAGTATAGTGGGAGTAGAAGATCACCAATGAAGGATGCTTCCTGGCCCCGGAAGACCGATGCTGGCGCCTGGTTGAAGTATGTTTCCGGATCTACGTTTTCATTGAATGTGGTCTCGCTTAGTGCCAGCACCTCGACGACCTGCTTTTCCTTCACCACTCTGAACTGGTAATTCAGCAGCAGGACCGGCCCCATTTTTAACGTTCGCTCCAGTGCTGTGGTGGAGGCGGCACTGGTGTAAGATACAACTGACGAGGATCCCCGTGTCGTCGTGTACAGGTCGAGAGGAAATAGCATTCGGATCCGGGAACCCGCAGGAAGGTTAGACTCGGCGGAAAAAAGCTCTCTTTCCCGCCACGTCTTGGGGTCAGGGGCTTGGGCGGCGGTTGGTACTGCCATGGTCGGTGGGTTTACGATGGACTAGAGACAAGTGATAATCTGACGGCTGAAAGTTTTGTGTGAGCCAAGATTCGGAAAGAAACAAAAGACTGAATTGCGGGTGCCGCTCAGATGCTGAACCTGGTATCATGAAGATTGGACACGGATGATAACAAGCTGGCGCATGACAAGTTACCAGCATATACGCTGGTATGCGATGATAAAGAGAGATTGAGACACAGAAGATGGAGCGTAAAGTTACCTTTGTAAAGGGAGCAGCGTGGAGGCAGTGTCTGTCAGCGAGGTCAGGTTATTTCCAAAGCCCAGCTCTACACTTCCCTATCCAATCCAACCCTCTTCCTCACTAAAAAGAGGGTAGTTGAAAAACCCTCACACAAAGCAACACAGCCAAGTTCAGTGTGTAGCTGCTAGCCTTGATCAGATTACCTTGCCCTTGGCAGGCAGATAGGAGAAGAAGAGAAGGAGACAATTGGTTGGGACATATAAAGAAAGAGGTTCAAAAAAAAGGGAGCACTCAGCTGAGGAACTGAGCTAGTTAAAACAACCTCTGCCCCAGCTAACAATTTACATGCTGAATACCTTCAGAGTCGGACTATACGACCAAGGAGGCCCTCTAAAAAACACATATTCCACTTCAGCATCCTCAATTTGGAGCCAGCATCATGCTCAATTATCCCTTCTCGACAGGCTGTAGAGCTCAGTCCGACAGCGCACACTGAGAAGACTGTTCTATTGTGCTAAAACTGTGGTATCCAGTTGTAAATACCTCTTCTTTGCCAAAGAAGGCTCCCACTGCTATAATAAACACCTACACTCTAAGTTAAATAAACCTAGCACCAAGGTGTACTGTTTGCAGCGACAGAAACATTCCCCCTAGAGGATGTACATTTCTAAAACTAGCCTGGGTTACCATCTTGCTTGGCAGTTTATGAAACCACAGTCCACATCACAACAGGTTCCCGACCTTTCAAAGATTTCACCCTGGTCCAGATCTGTCTGCATGCCATCCTGAATCTACTTCTGGCCATGCAGGATGATGCAATGTTTCTCCCAGAATTCCCCACATTCTAGAGGCACTTGCAGCTTTATCTCGGTTCCATGTTGGTGGGTCGCACAGCGTGGAAGTGTGGTTTGCACGATCTTGCTGCCATGTTTTTGCACTGCAAACAGGGATTGGTTCCCAATGCTTGATGCTCGGACTCATGTGTGTGAGTTGGGTGTGAGGTGTTCTGTTCCTGTATCCCTGCACAGCCTACATATTGCCTCGACCTGTTCACCGAGCGCAAATCAAACTCTGCTCAGGCCCATGCACTGCAATTTATGCCACTAATCTCCTTCGTCATTTTCCATGCTCTGCTTTGGACCGGGGATTTCTGGCCAACCAACTTGGTGACTTGCTTTCAGCTGAAGTTAATATTTGTGATTCTAAATCCATGCAGGGTTCAGGGTTCTGCCCCTCCTCTTCACGTGGGAATCCTGTTCCTCTCTGTGCACCTTCGAGGTGAAGACAGTTCAGACTGCACAAATCCATTGCTACAGTCATTCCACAGTCCTTACACAATCATTGGTCCTTGCACACGATTTTTTCTGGCCTTGAAAAATATGTTTTTGGTTTAGTCTTTCAAGTGGATCCCTTCATATGTGTGTCCTTCATATTCTCCTTTTTTCTCCTCAAGCCCTTCAGGTATCTGATGGCTGTGCAATTATGGCAACATGGCCCAAATTTACATCAATCATGGCTGAAAAAAGACCCCCCAAAATGTGTTGCAGATATCATATCATAATTCTGAATGATATATTTGCTCCAAAGACAATCCAAGGCCATTGGGTGGTCAGGACATTGAGGAGGAAGAAATCCATCCTGAATCACGTTCCCATGAGGTGCAAACAAACACAAATATTTTGTAACCAGGATGAAAATGTAGTGTGAGGCCTAAGAAGAGGTTTCATGAAAAAAAGATGAAGAAAAGAACACAAGAAGTGGTGGACACAATGAGGTCTACAATTAAATGGGTTGAAGTTGAGATTTGAGTGAGAGGAACAGGTTAGGACAATCCGAGCTCATGTGACAACATATGAGGGACCAGGAGTGTTATCTGTTTCAGATATGGGCCTGCCTTTGCTTAGAACATGAATTACTGGCTGGCTTTGTGCCAATGTGCAAGGACCGGTGTGATGCTGACCGCGGTGCTACGATGCAAAATAGATGGTATTCGCTTTGTAGCTCATTCAGCCACTAGGGGGTCAATACAAGATGGACACCAGTGGCATAGGTGGCTGTCACGCAGACGTGGTGTGTTCCGTGGGTGTGTGTGTGTGTGTGTGTGTGTGAGGTGTCTCGCAAGAGACGAGAAGATGGTCAATAAACAGTGCCGTCAATGAATGTGGATACCTTGGCGATGAGCAATGCATCTAGGTGGGGTGTACCGTGGAAGGGGCACAAGGAGGGAAGAGAGCGAGCCTCGGACAGGAGGCTGCAGCGTGGAACGTTAGATGTGGTGGTGGTGGTGGTGGTAAACCGAGTGTATTGGTGGGGGAGATACACGGGTCGACTACTGACTAAAGATCCCAAAACCTCGCCCTTTTATACCTTTGCTGCCTGTGCAGCCTCCGGCGTCCGGTACCACGTGCTCCTTCCGCAAAGGGAAGCTAGGCCTGCTGGAATCGGGGAAATCATGTGATTCCAAGGTCCAAGAGGGCGATTTTGGGGCTCCAAGGTTGAAATATCGAGTGATTTTATAGAGTACTTGCTCCCTTGTTTCAGGCCAAGCCCAAATGGAGGCAAAACATCCCGCAGTGCATCGGTGGCCTCAGGCCTGGGGTCCATAGGGAGGGTGACGGACGGGCAACAATGCCCGCAGTCCAAAACAGGTGTCCAATGCTAGGAAATCGAGTGATTTTACAGGTACGGTCTTCAGAGTCGCTTATTGTTTGGTGAGAATCGAGCGATTTCTGGTGACCAGGAGGCTTCTGGGCACGGTGTTGCATGGGCAATAGACGAGGTAGGTTGCTGGTGCTGGGGCGTTTAGTGTACATCAAAGGATTTTGGCCAGGTCGGGGAGTGGAGAGGAAATCATGTGATTTTGGACCAGGAGTCAGGGTGAAAGGCTCGGTGGGGCTCGAATCAATAGTGTCTGTAGTGGATTATTGGTCATAGTTTGTGTCCCAGTCAATGCCCTAGGTCGAGGAGCGTGTTTGTGAGAAGTCCGAATGTGGTTTCCAGGTGTGTCCCGATTTGGTGATATAGCCGTGCCGTGCTTCTTCATCCCCGTTGTGCCAGTGATGCTACACGAGGGCATATGCAGAGCATATACAGCCCTCATACTGGTGATGTCTGAAAATGTGCCCTGCAAGATTGGCCTCAAAATATTGAAAAACCGACCGTTTCTCCTGAATTTTTTTTGCAGTACCATGGTTTACATAGTTATATCATCAATATGTATGTATACTTGGTTTCATTGAAAAAATCCTATTTAAGATGAAAAATGGGAATTTTTAAAAATGTGGTGCAAGGATCATGGAATGACTGTAGTGCTTCAATAAATGCCAAGAATTTTAGCACCCTCCTTTGTGAGGTGGTCATCCTGGACAGAGCTCAGGGTTATGCCTGTCTTGTGGGTTGCTGACTGGGAGCCTCACCATCTACATGTCCTGGAATACCAGTGCTGCAATGAATTCACCTGGGAAATTGCGGCACGCAAATTTGTGAATTCCGCAAGTGTGCTAATTGTTTGCCTTGCTGAAAGTGATGTATTTGCTTGAATGCTTGAAACCCAGTAGCCCAATTCACTCAACCATGCATCCTCACTGGAAACAAAGATTGCCTGCAGTAACCTCCTCAAGCACCTGTGCACACCTTGCACTGCTCTTGCAATGCTCTGAGTTCCCACAAAATATGGTTTGCCCGAACCTCAAGCATCTCCACATGCATCCATGCAAACTCTCTGCTTCCGACTCATCTACCGCTGAGCTTGCCGCTGGCAATAGCTGCCTGGGAATTTTCATGCCTGATCTTTCCCAGTCATTCTCTCTGGCATGGGGTTCCTCATCGGGCTATTCTTGCAGGTTGCTGCTGTGTTCATACACTTCGACCCAAGTATGCACATGAACTGTTGGTGTACCTGGGAAAAAGAAGCCAGTCTCTAGAAAGCCACACACACTCAAAACAGATCATTGTCAGGGAGTTCCATGTCCATGATGCTCATTGATGCGGTCAGTCCTCCAATGGCACCAGTTGGATGGTTCAGTTCAATGTATTCTATATGAAGTGCTCGGATTTCGCATGTACTTGTCTGGGACAACTATATTTGTATTCATCTCCTTCCTCACAGTCTGCTCATCTTTTGTGAACTGCCTGCACTGGGACTGCATGAGAGCCAACACACTTCAAGAAGCATTGTTGCTTGCACAATTATCTGAATCCCTAGCTTGATGTGGTAATTCCACATTCATCTCTCCCTCCGGCGGCTATCTATATATGTGTGAACAAAAATTATTGTTGCCTGATGCCTGGCTAAACTTTGCAGGTTTCGAGCGAGCACAAGTCCTAAGTCTGATAGACCAACACCTGCTTGGCTACAAATAGTTAAGGGTGCCTTACTAGGATGCATAGTGCCCTTGGCTTGGAGAAAACAATTCTGAATATAGATGATCATCATGCACCCTTACCGACAGGGTGGGATGAAACATAAAAGTAGTGGCCAATGGGAATGAATATCACATGGCACTCTCATAAAAGGAGATCTTCCCTCCTGGATTCTATCACTCGAAAATGCCTCCCCAGCCCAGTTCCCCACAGATTCGGTTCGACCATGTGATCGCGTGTTTGAACACTGCTCTTCCCACCATGGAAGCACTTTCACAGAGTCTAAATACACCCTTCTCAGAACCCATATCAAACACAATCCAGTCCCTGTTGACTGCTGCCCAGGTCAATGTCTGCAACAAATCCCTGTATATTGAACCTCACATGGTATTGTAGACTGTCAAAAAGAACAAGAACATATGTACACAAATGCTGGAGAAAATACATACATTGCTCTATGCTATTATTCATCTCCATATAGGGTCCGAGACTGGCACTGACTTGCCACCGGATGTATCCCACAATTTGGGAAAATTTGCTGAGAAAGTTCCTTGATATTCACCATTGTTTGCTTCTGATCCTTACACAGGACTCTGCACAAGATTCAGACTTTTTTTGAGGCACAGCAGAAGAAAAGCAGGATTAGGCAGTTCTTCCGACAAGGGGAAATGAACACATTGTTAAAGGCCTGTAACCTGGGAGTTGAGCAAGCACTTGAAGTGTTCAAGGTAGATCAATTGTGAATGTTGTCATCTCATTTAAACAACAACATGATGATTGCAGATTGACGGGACTGGCATTTTGGCGAAGGTCACAGACATGCAAAAATATGCAGATGCAACACATAAGAAGGTTTTGGAGTTGATTTTAGCCAACTCAGATGGACAGAGTTCTGACAGTAAATCCTTCGTGAGTAGTTCACATCATTGCACACCTGGGAATGTCATGTTTATGGGCCATATAGATTAGCAGCATGCTTTCCAAAAATATGAACAGGTATGTTTGTCACCCAAATTCCCGCCAAATATATCCTGATTGTCATCGAGCTCGAGTTCACTTTCATTATTGCCATCTGCACCCAAGATATTCTATGGACGAGAATCTGAAGTTTCAACTATGCTCCGAAGCCTCAGGGAGGATTCACCTAGGCTAGCCATATTAGGAGCTGGTGGTATGGGCAAAACGAGCCTAGCAAGAGCTGTTGTCCATCACCCCGAAATATGTGCCAGGTACCAACAGTATCGGGTTTTTGTGGCCTGTGATACTGTATCAAACACTCTTCAACTTGCTGCCCTTATTGGGACACATCTAGGGCTGAAGTCAGGGAAGGACCTCACCCAGCCAGTGATCCACCACTTTGCTGGTGGCCCACCATCATTACTCATTCTGGACAATCTGGAGACGGTCTGGGAACCAACAGAGTTGCGGGCAGAACTTGAACAGTTCCTGTCCTTGCTTACAGATATCAATGATTTGGCGTTGATAGTAAGTGAGGCCAAGCATTTATATCCCTAAACTAACAGTCCTTAGATCACAATGCGGGGTGCAGAAAGGCCATTGAAAGTCCAGTGGACTCATCCTTTCCTGGCACCATTGACACCTCTGGCACAAGAAGCTGCACGGAAAACTGTTATTGACATTGTTGATGAAGGTTTTTCTATGGAGGACATTGACAAAGTCCTGGCCCTCGTGGATTACATGCCCCTAGCAATTGACCTCATAGCCCATTTGGTTGACTACGAAGGTCTTACCAGTGTATTGAATCGTTGGGAGACAGAAAGAACCTCGCTCCTCTCTGAGGGCCATGACAAGGGGTCAAATTTGGACTTGTCAATTTCATTGTCACTTGAAAGCCCCCGAGTGTCATCTTTGCCAGATGCACCTCGCTTGCTGAGCCTCCTGTCAATCCTTCCGGATGGGCTTTCAAATAGTGACTTCCTCCAAAGCAAGCTCCCCCTTGATAATGTGCTCGCTTGCAGAACAGCATTACTCCGCACCTCTCTGGCATACCTTGATGATCAGAAACGGTTGAAGGTACTAGCACCAATCAGGCAATATATGCAGAAGATTCACCCACCTACACCGCACATTGTCCAAACCATGCTGGACCACTTTCACAAATTTATCAAGATCTACGCAGAATATAATGGGACTGCTCTAGCATCTGGCATTGTAGCTCAGATAACAGCGAACTTTACAAACATCCAGCACATCCTAGTAAACCACCTACAGAATCTGCTGGTCCACCATTTAGATGATTTCAGTGGCATGATCGATGTGATCCACTGTATCTGCGAGTTCGATAGGTTTACCAGGCTGACTCGAAATGAGCAGAGCCATTTCATTCACCAAATTCCGAATATACTGCTTCACCTTAAAGACCCAGCACTCCAGGTTTACTTTGTGACTAGTCTGTTTGCTGGCTATCTATACCACCACATTCCCGATGCAGACCAACTAGTGGGGCAATCTTTAGAAAGTTTTACGCAGTTTGATGATCCAAATCTGAAATGTAGGCTGAATATCTGATTTCATTGTTGCTGGATACTGAAATCCTCTGCCCAATAGGCCAATTTTACAATATTATGGCTGTATATTCTCGTCGCCAGGACAATATTGCTAGAGCCATGAACTTTGCTCAAACTGGGCTGGAGCTATCAATCTCAACTGGAAACACCAAGAGACAGTGTGACCTGCTGTGTACATTGGCATGGAACAAGTGGTACACTGGTGGCTATTCTGCAGCACAGAGGCATGCATATGAGGCACAGAGATTGGCCAAGGTTTCTGCAAATTTGTACAGTGAAGCCCAGGCCCTGCGAATTGAATCTGTGTGCTGGGGATCTCTGGGTTGCTACCAGCAGAGCAGCTATCTCTATGGAAGGGGAAGAGACTTGCTCAAGCTCTGTGGTCTGTCTGGAGGTTGGCTGGATCATGCTATTATAACCTCCCAGGCTGAGGTCAAGCGAGTAAAATCTGAATATAGGGAGGCCCATGACATTTATACTGAAATCCTTTGCAATGCCTGGGTTAAGCAAGACCCGTACATGAATGCCCTCACCTTGATGAACACTGCCCAGATTGGGGTCGAAATTGGTACATCATGGGATGAGGTCCGAGAGCATCTTCACATGGCTGAATCACTCTTCAACACAGGGGGACACTCAGCTGGAATGGTCCACTGCAAAACAATCCAAGCAGCTCTTAGTTTGAGAGAAGCAGAGTTCCAAGCAGCCGAGAGCGGATTTCACAAGTGTATGGCATCTACTTGGGGGAAAGATATGGACGCAGTCGCCTACTGTTTAGCAAAACTTGGTGATGTGAAGCAATGGGGTCCAGCAGCTCAGCCCTTATCCACTTGGACCTTCATATTCTTGGTCCACAGTCTCAAGTATAAACAGAGGCTAGAGGTCCACATGGCTTTCCAGTTCCTTGGAGATGTTTTCTTGATGGATAATGATCAAGATACAGCAGTAAGCCTCTTCAGTGTTGCTCTGGAAGGATTCACCTGGATGGATGTCCATCGCAGCAGGGCAGAATGCATGGTTCGGCTTGGCAATATCTCAAAGCAGAATGGAGACACAGCAAAGGCAACAGAGCTGTGGCATGCAGCAATTCCGTTGTTCCAACGTTCATTGCAGGTCAAACAAATTGCTTCTGTTAATGAGACTTGCAGGGATCAGCATCCCAGATCAGTCCACAGAGGTCCAACAAGCTTAAGCTTGAATGGGGGGGCAACAGATGGAAAATATTGAATCTGGTTATACATGTACAAGTCCCGCTATTCATTGTGATCCATTGTAATGTTAAATAGTGTCCCTTCTTTGTCTTGTAATATTTCACAAAAATTTTTAATTTATTTAAATCCCAGTGAGCACCGAGCAGATGTATTTGCTTTTTGGGTGCATGAAGCGGGTTGTTGATTGGTGGTGTCATCCATGGGTATTTACGTTCCAGGCGGAACTAGAGTCTCTTGGCGCTCGCAGGTTCCAGAGCATATTTTCTTTGAATAACATTTATTGTGTTCACACTGCAGATCTTTCCTCAAAGACGCTGAAACAGATAAACCAAAGCGGGAAGTTTCCCAGTGGCATGTTGTATGAACCTATTGACCGAGTCAATTCACCGACCATAAGGTGGATTTGATCAGATCCTGTCGAGGGAAGGTATCACCAGGACAAGGACCAGTGGTAGGCAACCTGTCGCATTTTGACAGTGATTCCATTCAAGAGAAATAAGCTTCGTGTTTTAAGGTATATATTTGTGACCAGGCAAGTTGATTCTACGACCTCTGGATGGCCTGCATCGAATTTAGCTTCCCTGAGATCACCGAATCGGGATTTAGTTGAACTGATTCTATTACAGTACCGTGAACTCATCAATCTTCATTCCCAGGGTCTTTCATGAAAGCACGCCGACACACTTGTGATTGATACAGCCTTCTGCTGAACGTTGGACTCAGCTTACTTTTCATTCGCAGATGCACTCCAAGCGCCACTGAGCCTTGGCCCTTAGGCCTTATCCACTGGTTCTTGCTTCATGCCTTGTCCAACTCTTTGGGTCCTGGGTGGGAAGTGTAGATGGGAAAAATTAATATGCAGTCGCGACAATTCCATGGCCAGGCTCGAGTCAAACGAGCAGAATTATTGACTACATCATCTTATTAATAGATGCACCAGGCGGTACTGGGCCTTGTATACTGGTGCATGGCTCGATTTATATGGGACTCTCAGGAGCAGAAAACTCAACTGGACATGGTGCAGCGGATACTCTCAGATTGATGGTACATCAAGTTTTTTTTTTTGGTTTCATCCACAGAAACATGGTGTAGCATAGCCTATTGGAGGAAGGAACATCATAGGAACGAGCGTGAGGCTAGAAATACAGAGGGTGTAACGGAACAGAGATAGGAAAAGAGATGAAGGCACCATCCAGTTGCCACAGGACTGGGGAGGGTGGGCCACATCGAGGGGCACATGGAAATCAGAGACGGCCGCGACAGGGAACACATGCCAAGCTCGATGTTGTGCATATACTCCAGTGGCACAGAGCCGGACAACGGTGCAGGGAGGATGCAGCCCCCCTTCTCCATGTCAACATCGTAGGCAGTGGAGGTGTCTGCGAGTGAGGTGGAAGGGAAAGCGGAAGCACTGGCGCTGCGGATGCGCCTGACTTTGTCTTCCATGGCAGCACATCGTCCGCTGGCTGCGGAACTCTACAGCGGCTCGTGACTGCCCAAAATGCCAGGCGGTGGTGCGTCCGCACCTCCACCCGAACCCAAAGTACGCGAAGAACGTGAGTGCACAGCATTGCCCAGCCGCATGAGGTCTGCCTGTGTGTGACAGTGTGTCCGGTCAGGGAAAGCCTGTAGGACGAGAGCGGGAGTTTGAGGGAGAGCTTGAGGGAGGTGTGGGGTGAGGCCGGTGGTGGAGGCGCAGAATTTCCAATTGGGTACACTAGGTGCTGCTGCGTATGGAGGGCGTAGATGCAGTACGTGGCGGAGCCGAGCCAATTATGCTGGGCCAGGGGTAGGAGAGGGGTAACCGGGCACAACATTGTAGGCTGTCGACATTCTCCAAGATGGTTCTCCAAGATGTTGACATCATCCAAGATATCGGAGCGGTGACCTTGCGTGACATGTCCATGATAAAGAGAGATTGAGACACAGAAGACGGAGCGTAAAGTTACCTGCGTAAAACCTCGTAAAAGGAGCAGCGGAAGCAGATACAAGAGCATACACGAGCATCGCCACTGATTGGACTCACTTCAAATTTGATTTCCTCCATCATTTTATGCAACAACCCTACGGGCAGACCTGGATCCTCCGGTCGATGGCAATGCCACATCCCGCCATAGCTATCAAGTGATGTCAGCACCTGACGCGGTCGCTTGGTCACTTGACCGTGAATGATAGCCGGTCCCAGAGACTCTTACGGCATTCGGAGCGCCTGTGAGTACGCCAGGGCATGGGTCTCCGCCCCGAATTCCGTCTCTATTACCATGGGCGACATATATTCCGCATCCTCAGGAACACTCCCCGCAATCCCGGATGATTTAACTATTCCTCAGTTCCAACTCGACCACTGTACTGGTCCGAAGCGATCGTCGAAGACGCCGTGTTTAATAGAGGATGCGTCGGGAAGACAGGTCTTTCTAGAGGAGGTGCGTATCTATACGGGCCCGATTTTGATCGTGCTGAGTTCTTCCAAGGTCCGAGAGCGCACCCAGGGCCTCACAAACGCCCTTTCTTCGTTGTATTCTATTGGTAAGAACACCGAATTCTGGTACTTTTGAATGCTCACCCTATTCTGTGTCCAGGGGAGGAAGATGTGGGTGAGTAGCCCTCTATTTTTCTCTCAGGAGTCGCCCTCACTGGATACCAGTCCTGTTATTCAGTAGAAACCACCTCGACTACCCAATCGCCTTATGGGCCGTCCACCGCGTCGGTGGAATCGTCTCTCCAGCGAACCCGGATTTTTCTCGCAAAGAGCTCGAATTCCAGCTCAAGGCAACCAAAGCGACTCTCTTGATAATTCACCCCGATGCATTGGATGTGTCTGTCGCTGCTGCGCGGGAAACCGGCCTTCCCATGGACCGAATCTTGGTCTTTGACGTGCCAAACGCCAAAGCCTCGAATTTTATCACTGTGGATGGATTAATAAAGCGAGGGCTCCGCATGAAGGCTTTTTCGGACCGCAGATTGAGGCCTGGGGAAGGAAGGACCAAGCTTGCTCTCCTGAGCTTTTCATCAGGTATATTGTGCGACACTCGACATCCTTCCGTCTGACCAAGATATCAAAAGGTACTACAGGGACCCCCAAGGTAACCAACATCCCCCCATACTTCTAGCCCGCGTATTAATATGTATCTCAGGCTGTTGCAATACCTCACATCGCTGTGATCGCTAACGTCCTACAACTGGCCGCGCATAGCAAGGTCAACGAAGAATGTGGGGAATGGAAAGACCGCCGCTATCGTCCCGGGGACGTTGCAATAGGAGGTGAGCGAGCCTCTCGTTGACGAGTAACATGCTGCTGATGCCAATGCCCCAGTCCTTCCCTTTTATCGTACGCCCATCCATTCCTATCTCTATGGTGATCTCAACGCAACATCACCTAGATATCTACGGATTAGTCGTCAATGTAAGGTCCTATAGTGCCAGTTGCATTCGTCATTGATAATTTTGGGGTCGGCAGTTGCACTTTCTGCTTTACTGTGCGGTAAGCTATATGATATATCGTTCTATGTCGGGATGAGTACCAACCCCTACAAAGATGACGATCGTCGTCGTGCCGAAGTTCAATTTTGAGGGCATGCTTCGCAGCATCGTCCGCCACAAGATTACCCACTTGATGCGAGTCCTATCTTCTTCGCACTACGAGTTACAATATTCACATCCCCGGAAGGATCGTCCCACCGCAGGCGGTGCTACTGTGTAAAGTATGTGATCCCTTGTCGTCGAGCTGACTTACAACTTGCTAACATGATACAGCACCCCGCTGTGAAGAAATACGACTTGAGTGGGATAAGATATATCATGATCGGTATTTTCACGTTTTCACAGTGTTCACGACGCCGTTTCTCATCAGCTAATGACAGGCGCTGCTCCTCTCTCGGACGAAGTCAACGAGAAGCTCTTCAGATTGTTCCCCGACGCGCACATCGGCCAGGGATATGGTATGTAATCAGTTACATTCATGCCATAAATTGCATACAACACAGGCATGACGGAAACCTGTACTGTCACAAGTATCTGGCCCATTGAGCGCAAGCGGGGCATCTCCGGTAGTCAGTCCACCTTCTTTATTCGAGCGATGAGGAAGGAGTCGATGATGACCTGTTTGTAGGCGCCGGCCAACTTGTCCCCGGAGTCATTGCGCGCGTTGTGAAGACCGACGGGACGCTGGGCGGTTACAACGAGGTCGGGGAACTCGTGGTCAAAGCACCTTCCAATGCGCTGGGGTATTACAACAATCCGCAAGCGTGTGTCTTCCTGGGTTCTATTTCGTTCTGCACTCCTGATTGATCGTCCTCGACAGGACTGAGGAGACATTCATTGACGGGTACGAACTGCAGATATTGACCTGACTTTGCCGCTCTGATAAGTGCTTTCCTCTAGTTTCGTGAGAACCGGGGACGAAGTGCGCATCACGCCCGAGGGCGAGCTGTGGATCATAGACAGGATCAAGGAGATCATGAAGGTACTACATTGCATATGTTCATGTCTTTTCAAGTAACCTTCCAATCCAATCCAGGTCAGGGGCTTCCAAGTCGCTCCGGCCGAATTAGAAGGGACTCTGTTGTACGTCTCCATCTCCACTGCACCGAGTCCGACTGACACTCCTCTAGGGACCACCCCGACGTATCTGACGCTTGTGTCGTGGGTGTCCCGGATGAGTATAGTTTAGTGTGCTTCCCTGTACGCTGCTAGCTGCTGACCGATCGGCAGGCGGCGAGGTGCCGCTGGCGTTCGTCGTGTTGAGCGAAGACGCAGCTCGTAAGGTCACACAGAGCCCTGGCGCTCTCCAGGATATCACAACCTCGATACTGAAAGTGAGCGTCGCAGCTGAAATACCAATGCATTATCGGCAAGCTGATAATATACCAACACCTAGCACGTCGCGGATAATAAGATCGCGTACAAGCATCTGGCGGGCGGTGTAGAGTTCGTCGATAGCATCCCGAAGAACCCCAGCGGGAAGCTGCTGAGACGGATGCTCCGGGAGCGGGCGAAAGAGCTGAGGAAGGTAGTTAAGGCAAAGCTGTAACGGCTCGCTCGGAAGACGTGATCTGTAGAGTTATATAGCGCCATTCTCAATGATGTTTTTCTGTATTAAAAATACACGAGGGAGGGGGGTGAATTACGACCTAATGAGGTGTATAATCCTCGGTACTATAGAAAATATCTAGTTAATATATCTAGCAGAGCAGAGGCAACATATTAGCCCTGGTTAAGTTAGGAGGAGCGATCGTACCTCGTCGAAAGGTCTAGTGTCCTTGAAGCAGCTTTCAAAGACCTCATTCACCACCCGCTCGGCGGTTGCCTTGTCTGGGCACATCAAGTTGCGGGTTACAGAGGTGACGGATCGCCGGCGCACGCAATCCTATACAAAATAAAATAAAAAAGCCATGTTTAAAGACTTCGAGGGGCCGAAAAGGCTTACTTGATGGTGCTTGGTGAAGGCTAGAGAACCTATGCGCAGTTCACGGGCAAATCTGCAGTCGCCGCTGAGGCTGTTTGCGCGAATCTCGAGGCACCAATTTTATTTCAGCTTCCACAGAAGAGTGAAATAAAACTACACACCTCACTGCACGCATGATGCCGTAGGTTGTCCCAGTCGACTTTGAAGCGGCACTGGTCAAACATGTGTATCATCTCGTGGACCATCGCGTTTTCCATATGTGCGTCGCCGAAGAAGACACCCTGGCACATAACGATGACGCCCTTGTGCGGATGGAAACCGCCGGCAGATTTGCGGTCGCAGGGTGCGCATATAATGTTTGACGGCGGGAGTTCGCAACCCGCCGCCTGGAGATGCTTGAGCATGAAGACCACGGCGGAACCTGGAGAGTTGGCTGAGGTCATGCCAATGGGCGGAAAAATGCAAAGCACACACTTCGTTGCATGAATCGCAGCTTCTTCTCCTCGCAAGAACGCCGGGTTTCTTCGACAAGATAGTCGAGCCGCTCGTCGTCAGTGACGCCGAGACCAGTGGCAAGCATCGCATTTCTCCGCCATCGTTCAAAGGAACTGGATTTCTCTGGCGGCGGGTTCGGGTCTGAAGATGACATTGGCGAAAATCTGCGAGCAGCACGTGCGGGGTGATCGGACTTCCGGTCCGGAGCGCGTTTGTTTAAGACGCGTGAAAGCGTGACCGCCAATCTCATCCTCCCACCATGCCTGCCTCCGCCCTCGCCGATTCTACCAATTCTCTCAAACGTTCCCCTGCCCATTTACCCGCTGGCGGTTCTTCCCAAAAGAAGCAGTGTTCCAATGATCGTAAAGCGCGTTGCCTCCAAGGTCCTCGATGCGTCCGAGACCACCGGAAACAGCGCTGAACCAACCCCTTTGCAGAGGAGAGTCCCACGAAACCGCAGACACCTGTTGTTGGTGACCTGGAGAAGCTCCTTCGACGATTAGGAAGAGGGAAAACCGTCGATCAAGCCACTGTCAAGGCGCTTAAGGCGCTGGCTACTGGTACGCGTACCCTCGACGCGTCAATTCTCCTCCTTTCTCACGACGACGCGCCAGGCAGCGACCAGGTTGCATGCATGGTCGACATGGTCCACTCCATAATCGAGAGCGTCAAAGTACGCGTCTCCGAGCGCTGTCGCGACTTGAAAGGCAAAAAGAAGATGCTCCAGGCCGAACTTTACCTTGAATGGTTGTGCGAGTACGAGTTTGTGCTCGCTGCTGTGGAGGTACGTGCTCGTGCACATGAATGACGCGTTTTAACGCGTAAAATCGCGCTTAGAACGTCCTCCGCGCCAAAGTACCCATCGCGACCGGCAGGACGCTATTCTCCATCCTTTTCCATCTCATCGACGAATACATCTCGGCGGTCGATGCCCACCAAGACGGCTGGTCCCATCGGTTCCCTATGGTGCCCATTGAGCGGTATTCCTGGGTTATGACGCTGGTGGAGGAGGCGAACGATTCGACTACCGATGAACGGTCGACTATGGCAGTAAAAGACGCAGAAGCCAGGCTGGAGCGATATGACAGCGTTATGGCGCTCGCTCTTCAGCGATACAAGGCCGAATGCACAGAGTACTGGCAACTTTCAGCAGCTATCGGCCGCAAACAGGAAACGCTGGCGCGAGGATGCTGCTTGCTCACCGAGCAAACCGGCTACGGGTCGGAAACCGACGAGATGGGGTTCGGTTTGCTGGTGACAACCAGGAATTCGATGATACGATGGAAGGGACAGGTGCGTTGAATAGAATATCGCGTCTGCCGATTCCGATTTACTGATTGTTTTGTTATACAGACCTCTAGTGGCTCCGAGGCTGACGACAGCGGCTACGAGACTTGATTATTCACTTACCTAACTAACTAACTCTCGGACGATTTATTTCTTGTATACATACATCTACGCCACCGACAGTGAGACACGATCGGGGTAGCGATCGCGTCTTGCTAATTCATCACGTGTCCCACTTCGAGTTGTATAAATACCTTCACAGCTGCTTCCTGGCTCGAAACCTCACACCCACTACAATCACCGAGCCCACCATGAAAGTTACTCTGAACGGCACAACCCTCGCAGAATCGAACGAGACCGTCGTCGTCGAGAACAATCATTACTTCCCGCCTGCCTCAGTCAAAACCGAGCTCTTCAGCGATTCCAATACGTCGTGAGCAGTGCACCACCTCAGGCGACTTGACTCGTTCCAACCTCCAATCTCCTCACTCGCAGCACCGTCTGTCCTTGGAAAGGGTATGTAGGCCGACTCCGAGGCGATTCCGATATGCTGGAGGCTCACGGTTGATCACTGGTAGGACCGCGGCGTACTACAGCGCGACCGTCGACGGCAAGACCGTAAAAGATGTCGCCTGGTGAGATTCGCCCTTACACAACCATTGCTCTCCTGCAACGCGTTCTCAGGTACTACCCCGAGACATTCGAGAAGGCCAACAATATCAAGGGTTACGTCGCGTTCTACAAGGTAGATTTACCGTGTGCGTTATCCCTGAATTCGGGACTCATAGTCAACAGAATAAGGTCGTGATTGAGTGAGGTCTGAAGGCGCAGAGAGATGAATTGTACCCTTCTGTATTACTTGTAATAAGCAATAAGTAAACGAACGACGAGGTTGAGGATCTCCGGCAAGATGACAATTCATTTGTCGGCTTGGTCACTTGTGGCCAAAATGAAATGTTTGCTAGTTCTTGATGCGCATCTTTTGAGTGAAGGCTTCGGTAGAGATCAATCGTACAATTTTCTTCTAATAAACGGGTACGTACCGTTAGTCGAGAATCAACTACATAGCGATTTCAAGAGATGGACCAAGAAATAATGTAGAGACGCGCATCAGGCCGATTCATCCGAATCAACGTCCATCGCATCGTCTGCCTCCACTTCCATTCTCAGAAGCGGGATCGAATTATACGCCACCCTGTCGTTCAACCACCTGCCCCAGACCACATCGACTCGGCAGAGCCCGGACCCCGTAGAAGACGCGATCAGCGACGAAGAGGCGAGGCCGTTCCCGCAGTTCCACACGACGCGCTGCACGCCGACCTCCTTCGGCCACGCGCCCGAGCCCGTTGGCGCGATATACGTCGTATCCTTATTTTTCGCCTTTTCGACGCGGGTTGCGCGCGGTTGGGTGGGACGGTCTTGGGCTTCCTGGAGAGAAATTAAGGCGAGACAGTCCGAACGGAATGACTAGGAACGTACCAAGGGAAAGAACCGTTCCAGCATTCGGAACTCTTTAGTCTTACGACTGTAATCTAGTTGGTAAATTTTGTGCACAAAGAAAGGCTGCAGGATTGTCGGGTTGGGTGTTGGTTAGCAAGGTAAAAGGGAAGCACGAACAACAGAACCGCCTCGACGCGTAGATCTGAGCGTATTGGTCGTACTGCATGCGCCGTCGGCCGAACCAACCGCTAGCTGCGGATGATAATCCGAGGCGTGCAAGCTCTGCAGTCTAAATGAGAGGACAATTCAAGACTTGAACAAGACGGACATACCCAAATTGGCCCCTGAGGCTCCATCAGAATGTGTCCCCGTCCGAGCATGCTAGGCGACACCGAGTACACTTTCACAATGTTTTCATGGTCAATGGTTATCGGACCTCCGCCATATGGAGAGTAAGTCATGGAGTTTATGACATCTGTTGCTCACGATGAACACACATCTGTATGAGCGCCCGGATGATTATACCTCGTGTACGATTCATGATTGAGCCGTGGCCCTCGCGAATGTCTGTGAGACACTCTAAACCGTCGTACCCTCCAGTGACAATGACGGTGGGATCTGCATCCACTCGAGGCGCCCCTGAGGGCAAGCTTGGTGGGGCGCGAATCCACGTCAATGCGCGTATCGCAGATTGATGGATGGTGAGATAGTGAGAGGGAAGGATGTCCACAGGGAGGGTGGGGTCTGAAACAACGTTTAGGGATATATACGTGAATCTAGGGCGACATACTCGGCCCACAACTCGCTTTCAGGGCTTGACCAAGATGATACACTGCAACGGTGCCTAACTCCGTCAGATAAAAGTGACTGGAATCTCAGACCAAGGCATACCATGGGACGTTCCAATCGCAACCAATTCACTGTTCGCCCAATCGAACGAGCAACAAGTCGCCTCTTCCAATTCTATGCGAATCAGCGGTTCGGGAAGGTTGACTGCAAGCGGGTTATACTTGTTCTACGTGCAGATAGAGGGTGACCGCCTACCAAACACAGGCTTGGATGGATCGTGGCCATCTGGGGTCACATCCGACGGCTCGGGGACAACGTAAATAGAAAAGGAACCATCTTCGAACGTGCCGCCCAGTAGACCAAGCTTTCGCGGCCGCGTCGTTTGGTCGTGGACCTAGATCGTCCGAGAATGAGCTGGGCACCACCGAGGATGTTGGGGCACTGACGGAATCGTGCGAGGGCAACGGGCACCATTTCAGGTCGTGCGCGGGCCCGCTGTCGACGCAAAGAACCATGGCGCATTTCATCACCCCACTGTCTTTCTTGTTGACTCCAGGCTTGGTGGGGCTGAGGGTCCATATCTGTATGCAGGCGAGAGCGGGGCGCTCTACCTTGACGCCAACGTCAGGGGAGTGCGAGGCGGTCGGGAAGGGGGCGACGGCGAGATATTGCGTATAGGATCGGCCTGGAAAAATATTTGGTGAAAGTGATACACACAGATACTGGGGGATGGTACCTTGTCTGTCGTTATTGTGGATTGGGCACCAATCGATTCCCCATGCTGGAGCACCAGGATTGAAGATGTGTGATTTACTCTCAGGAAAAAAATCGGCTGCGGCGAAGATGAGCTGGGCGTCCCGAAGGTAGCAAAGGGATAGCTGACCATTTTTCAGACTCTTGAACATCGCAACTTGGACGCGTTTTTGCTTGTCAAAGGGGCCGAATAAGCAGGAGATGGGTGGAGGAGGTTTGAGGTGTCCTTCCTCGGTCGTAACAGTGTCAGTGGGCAAATAAGGCGTGGCTTGGCTAAACGCCCAAACGTTAACGGAGAAATTGACACTTGCACGAAAATTTCGCACTCTCGACTGAAAAGTTGCCAACCGGGCTTGACTCTCAGCCCATGATGCGTAACCGGTCGTCGAAAGGCCTCGCTCGCCACGGCGCCGTCCGTAGGCACAGCCTCCTTGTACCATCCGCGGTCCTCCGCCATATCCCACAGTGGGCCCGCCCCTACGTTGAACCCCCAGCCCTTGTTGACGCGGTTCGTAACTGCGAGACTATGCGTGAAATTTTTGGTCGACGCCGTCACGGATGGCCCAAACAAAACAGGTTTAGCAGCAAGTCTTTCGACGCGTCCTTGGTGCGAATACAACGGAACTGCCCTATGCCGATGGTGGACGCTCGGGGTGGGGAGAATATAAATCTGGCGTTTCGAGGTGCGCGCGATCCCCGAGCCACTCCCGAGGGATGGCATAGTGGTCTCGAGGACCCCTTTCTTGCTTTTTGCAGACGCCTTCGCGCGCGGCTTGGCTGCGGGACGTGGTTTGGCAGCAGAGACCGTAACAAAATCGTTCACCGGGGGCAAGTCGTCCTCGACCTCGAGATCGAGGGACTCGTCAACCCCGGATGCATTTGCTGAACCGTCGTCCTCGTCCTCAGCCTCCACCTGCGCGACCTCTTTCTCCGGAGCAAAATCACTCGCGCTATCCTCTTCGTCAAGGATCGGTTTTTTTTTGCGGGAAGGGCCGGCGACAGGCTGGTCGTCTACATCATCATCGAGCCCGAGGGCAACAGCATAATTCGGTTGCGACTTTCTGGGACGCAATGCTCGCGACATTTTACTTGAGGAACGGTAGAGAGAAAAGACGTAGCCCCTGCAGCACAACAGAGCACAACACGATACAATATGCTTTGACCGTTCAATTAATACATGTACATGAAATAATCTACGCCACTATGAAGGCGCAGTCGACGTAGTACTCGACGCCCCGACGGCTTTGGGCATTTTCTTGTCCCCCGTGGCCAGTTGTTCGAGGTCGGCAGGCTTGAAGTAATGGGGCGCAACTTCAAGTAACCATGCCGGCTTGATCTCCATGACTTGTCTACGGAAGTAAAATCAGCAGGCATGATTCAGAGCATAAAATCCCGCCCGACGCACCTCATATACGACTTTGAGGTCATCACAAGCTCGTAGTACAGGAGTGTCCTGACTGGGGGCTGGAACTGGAATAGACTCGACGAGGGGTGTATGTACACCGTGTGGTTCGTTTTCAGTGTGCGGTACGAGTCTCCGCTCTTCTGCAACTGCGCCTGTTGAGAGTTCTTAGCACCTTACAACGGAAGGAAACAGAGAAATACGAACGGTGTTATAAAAGTACCCCGCCGTCAGTGCCTTCTGCACCGGCATGATGTCGTTCGAGTTGGGGTTGGACTGCACCACAACTTCCACGCGCTCGCAGAGCCCCGCCAGCTGGTCCCGGATGTCCCGCGCTCGGCTGATACTCTTGAACTGGAGGAACTGCTCGTAGCAAAACTGCTGCGAGTAGTTCGTCTCCGCCCATTGCTCCCATACATTGAGCAGCGTGAAATGGTCCCCACCAGGCCGGATGAAATTCTGCCGCGCCTGATCCGCATGCAGCTTCTTATCCTTCGGGCGATAGAACAGCGACCCCGACTCCGAGAGCATGGCGATGATCGTCAGGACCTACGCGTGTCAATAGCACGGACCCGCGCTTAGGATCGAAAAGACATACCTCATCCGTGCACACATACTTCTCGCTCGAAATGATAGCCTTGGACAACATAGGATCCACAGGGAACTCTGCCATCCGCCGTCCGAGCTTCGTGAGCTCCCCCCGGTCGTTCAACGCCCCCAGCGCATACAGCAACTCCAGCGCACGCATGAGCGTCTCCCCTGGCGGCGGGTCCAGAAACTCGAACCCGATTAGGTCGTTGATCCCGAGCGACTTGAGCATCAGCACCGTCATGCCCAGGTTCGTGCGCTGGATTTCGGGTACGGTGTTCGCTTCCAGCTCGTTGGCAAACGCCCATTTCGTGTACAGGCGGAACGCTTTCCCGGGCCCCACACGGCCTGCGCGACCGGCCCTTTGGTTGGCAGACGCACGCGAGCACTGCACACGACGTCAGATCGTTCAGCCATTTCTGAAGGCAATGAGATTACTGACCGGCACGACTACCAATGAGGACATCCCCGTTCTCGGATTGTACGAATTCTGCTTCACGAATCCCGGGTCAATGACAAAGACCACACCGTCGATGGTAATAGACGTTTCCGCGATATTGGTGGCCAGCACGACCTTCCGCGCGCCCTCCGGCGTCGGCTCGAAGATCTTGGCCTGCATCTCGCTGGGCAGATTAGCGTAAATCGGGCAGATAATCAGTTCCGCGATTTTATTGCCCAGCGCCCGCGAGGTTTCTTGTAGATTCTCGTGACACGCTTCAATTTCTTCTTGGCCCTGGTATGAAGGGGATTAGGCATGAGATAGATTGAAGCTCGCCATACATACGGTCAGGAATACGAGAATATCGCCCTTCGGCTGTGTGGTGTGGATCTGGAAGACAGTAGTGATGGCTGCATGCAGGTAGTTGGCCTCGGGTTGGGGCGTATAGTGGATATCGACGGCGAATTGACGTCCAGGAACTGTAGACAGCTATCAGTCTCGCACACCACGATCCAAATGTCATTAATTACCATAAAAGGTCGGGGCGTTGTCAAAGTATTCGCTAAACTTTTCCGCGTCCAAGGTCGCACTCGAAATGAGCAGTCTTAGTTCAGGTCGGAAGCGGGCGATATCCTGTATAGAGTACGGGTCAACGATCTAAAATGCGAGACATGAGCGCGGCGACGAACCTTCACGAGAGCGAAGAGAATATCCGTACTCAGCGTTCTCTCGTGCGCCTCGTCGATAATCAGCGCAGAATACCCGGCCAGATCCGGCTCGGTGAGGAACTCGCGCAGGAGCATGCCGTCCGTCATGTACTTCAGCACAGTCTTATCGCTCGTGCAGTCCTCGAAGCGGATGGAATATCCAACCTCGTAGCCGACCTTGGTCCCCATTTCTTCGGCCACACGCGCGGCGACCGACATGGCAGCGACGCGACGCGGTTGGGTACAGCCGACCTTTTGGCCGTTGGCGGTGTATCCGGCTTCGTGGAGGTACTGGGGGAGTTGCGTGGTCTTCCCCGACCCAGTTTCGGCGACGACGATCAAGACCTGGTGCTCCTTGATCGCCTGGATGAGGCCCTCTTTGTAGGTATAGATGGGGAGAGATTTGCGCGTTTCCTCAATCGTCTTGGCTATGTATAAAAATCAGAACAAGGACGAACGGGAGGCATAAACAGATCTACCCCGTTTTTCTGCGGCGTCGATTTGATCCTGCAGCAGTTTCTCGGCGGCAGTCATCTTCAGACCGGGCATAGCAGTGTCCATGACGAACTTGATCGTCTGGCTCTCGTCGAAGACGTACTCGTACTCGTCGTGTACCTCCTCCTTGTCCATCGCCCCAGACTTGAATGTACTGTGGTGCGTCTGACTGGCCTCCCATTGGTCCACGTCGGTGACGAACTGGTCGTCCTTGGGCTTGGCCTCTTCGTACCGTCGATACAGCGCATTCTCCTTCTTCTTCTTGTCGATTTTGCCCTGCTCCGTGATGTAGTCCTCCGGAAGCTGGTAACCGTCCCATTTATCGTTTATCTTCAACCGCTCCTCAACGAGCTTCAGCAGCTCCTTCTTGTGGTCCAAGTCGCGACGCTCTCGCTTCGAAATCTTCATCCCGCTGAACAACGCCTCGTCATCGGCGATTTCCTTGCGAAGCAGCTCGATTTGCTGAATCTCGCGTTTCGTCAGGTACTCTTGCCGTGAGTGCTGCCGCAGTGAGGGCATGGCGATCCCGCGCGCCTCGGCGTCATCCGCCAGGAGCCGCCGCTGAGCGGCCTCTGCCGCCGCGCCCTTGTCCTTCGACGAACGGTCCTCGACCACCTTCTTCGTCCGCTCGCGATCTCGATCTCGCACGCGCTCCGCAAAGGCATCGCGGTCCTTGAGATCCTCCAGCCGCTCCCGCTCCCTCCGGACGTCCTCGTCCTCCACCGGCTCCATCTCTTCGTCCGAGCCGGCGGGACCCCGAGCTTCGTCGTCGGCCCTCCTCCGCTTCCGGGCCTTCTCCTCCTCGTCGCTCTCCCACTCCCTGTCATCGGTGTCCCGCTTCCGCGTGTGCCGCTCGCGCTTCTCCTTGCCGCTCTTCTCCTCCTTTTTGCGCTTCTCTTTCTTCAGCGGAACGACATCGCTGGGGCCCGCATCGTCGTCAAGCAGGAAGCCGAACTTTTGAGAGCTCAGGGTCTTGGCCTCCTTTTCGGACTGCCTCCGAGTGCTGTCGACCGTCGCGCGCTTGTGCTTGTGCTTCCTCGGAGCCTGTTTGAATACTTCGTTGATAAACTCGTGGGCATCGGGTGTGTCTGGCAAACCGGAGGCGTTGAGGGCGGTGAAGAGGCTGTCAGGGGTCTTGGCGGAGGATGCTGGAGAAAATTTGAGCCGTTGTACACAGTCTGAAGTGTATGGGACGAACCTGACGCTAATACATAGTCGATTATTTTACTGTCTGCGAGACCGAATAACTGGTCAAGTCGGATGAGGGAGGTACGGAACAGCAAGCAGACAAGGCTCACCCGAAGAGAATTATCGCTGATGTACCTTTCGAGTTCAGACGACATGCAATTGCAGAGGAAGGCGCGATGTTGACGGCTGTTACCCTGAGAGGCCTTCATCCCAACTCGATGTCCCGGACACCACTACGACGCGTCTCCCAAGGGTCCCTCTTCGCCGTTTCCGCGTCGGACAATGGACAGGGTCTCGATTTCCTCGACGCAGCCATCTCCGAATTCGCAGATGAAACGGAGATGCTACAGACGAACGTCGAGAAGATGAAGAACCTCAGCGAGTCCCTCGCGACGTTCAACGAGTCCTTCGCCAGCTGGCTCTATGTAATGAATATGAATGCCCTCACTACCGACTGGCCCCAGGTGCCCAAGCTCCCCTCCGCTCCGCTTCCCTGCCCACGCGCTGACCCGTCGCGCAGGCCCCGACGGACGCGTCCTTCGACCTGGCGAAACGCCGAGCAGGCATGTTCGTGTCCTGGCCAGAAAACCTGCGGCGCGCTGACTCCAGTGCCAGAGCGCGACGCGATAGCCGCCATGGAGGCAATGCAGCAGGCGCGAGCTGCTGCCGCCGCCGCCCGCGAGGCTGAAATGACCAAGACGATGGAGCAGACGGAGATGGACATCACCTACGCGGGCCTCACCACCACCAACGCGTCCGTGCCGTCGTCCAAACCTGGCGTTAAGAAGAAGCCCGGGAAACCCAAGCTCACGGCGAAGGAGAAGAAAGAGCGGAGTGTGCGCCTTCCACTTCATTCTCTCAAATTACCAAACCAACTCTACCCCAGATCGAGATTGAGAAGGTAATATCCTGTCTGCCGCTCGAATTCCGCGGCAGTGACCCGGTGCGTACGCCTCCGCCCGCCCTGCGCGTTCCTCACCTCGGACTCCCGCAGAACCTCCGCCGAAATATGGAGGGCGTGATAGAAGGGCTCCTCAACGCGCCCGCCCAAACCGCTAAACGTGCGCGCAGCTCCCTTATCCCATTGCCCGCGCTCACCCTACATACGCAGTAACGGACCTGATTTCCCCTCCGGACCTCTCGCAGGCGCGTGTGAACAAGTGTCTCATCGCGCTCGTCAACCGCAAGGTCGTGCAAAAGAATAGCAGCACGGTGCGTGCTCTCTTCTCTGTTCTCCCCTCCGTGCGTTTCTGATGCAGCGTAGGGCACGGTGCTCTATCATTGGCAAGGAATTTGATTTCGCTGTACCCCATGTATCTTCTCTGTACAATCTATTGTGCAACACCTACGGAACGTCCTTTTCGGCGACGTTCGGTGTTTGACTAAAAACGTGTTGGAATCGACGGATGCGCCTAGCCCTCACTTGAAGATTTTGAATCCAACGCTGAATTCACACTGATTCAGAGGAAACTCAGCCAGCTGGGCAAGGGCGGACGAGCTCATAGGCCATCCTTTGTTACAAGGAATCCAATCTGGTCCAGCTCCCTGTGGATCGCACAGCGCCCGCATACGTCGACGCGTCCCAGAGGTGCTCCGTGTCTCCCGCTCTCCGCCGTCCGTGTTCCCATCCCCGTCCCCCTCTGCCCTCCTTCGAATTCGAGGAATCCACTACCAGGCCAAACGTCGGCTGCCTATCCATCAGTGATCGAACGACGATCTTGCGCGGGATCGGCTACCTTCCCCTTCTACCTCTCCTACAGCCTTCCAGCTTCACTGCCGCCATTCAAAATGAGCTCCCCCCTATCCTCTTCCTCAAATGTTTGCTCAAACATTAACTATTCTATTGCCTTTGGCTGACCCATATTCATAGGTTCCGAACCACAAGGCCGCCGCCTCTACTCCTAAAGCGTCCGCGGCCGCATCCTCTTCCTCTCCCTCAGTTAGTCGCCTCAACATTCCCTATTGGCGTCGCCTGACCAAATTCGTAGTTGTCTGAGGTAGTGACATTGGCACCGATTCTACACGTAGTAGCAACATTACACGGGGACCAGCCGCATCTCAAACCCGAAGAGCGTCAGACGACGCACCATCGCGAGGCGGCGCTCAGCCCGCGCTTTCCCTCAGTGCATGCGCAGCAAAAGTTCGTCGACGTCCTGCAGGCTCTCGTAACGCTGTGTGCGGCGGAGCCCGGCGAAAACAACATCGCTGCTATGGTCGCGCTCTCCAACCAGGAAATAAAACTATTCATATGTCAGAACGGAGGACGTCCGTTCCGGGATATTAAACAGCATCTCCAGACTGTATGGAGAGTGCTCCACCAACTGCACGCCTTAGTATCTCTGCCTGACACCGAGCCCAGCAATTTGGTTACACCGCCTAGAGTCGCCAATCCGTCAGAACTCGAATTGTCCCGCAACCTCTTAACTATCGCCCACCTGTTCGTGGCCAAGAAGGCCGTCCACCGAGCCAAAAAAAGACTTCCCTTACTGGAGAAGCTCCTCTCTCACGTTGTGAGCGAACCTTCGACCACCGACTTCCAGCGGCGTCTGGTCCTTCTTCTTGTCGCCATTGCTGACTCAGCAAGCGAAGTCTTCAAGAAAGGTTTCAATAATCTCGAGGAGAGGCAGGACTGGAAAGAATATCGGGGACACACCCGTCTGCTCTATAACCTAACGATCGATGATACGTATGTCGAGAACATGGACGACGTTGAAATACTTCAAGTAATCGCCGAAAGCCTAGGTAAGGATCACATCTATTGGCCTCTTCTTATCTCAAGCGATCCCCAGGTTTTAACTTGAAGGAAACCATAGAGAAGGCGGTCAAGGTCCAGGCAGCCGCTTTGACACTGAACAGGTTCGCTGTCTCACCTCATCGCGGCTGGATCACCGGTCTAGATTTACGAGTTCAGCCTGTTCCACTCCCTGCTACAACCTCCATCGACGTTCAGCTCGATGAGTTCGATAGCTGGTGTCCACCCACGATCGTGCTCGGAGAATTCCATTCGGATCTGCGCAAGAGGGCTGCGACTTCTACTAATGAAACAATAACCATCAATTCCAATATTCACTCTGAATGTGAACTAGTTGCAAGAGTCATAGACAACACCACCACCGGCGTCCTTGCAGGCTTCGATCTCATTCACTACGTTTGTTGTTCGAAATTGCACTGCCATTTTTGCCACCTATGGCTCGAGAACTTAAACAAGGTTCGGGACACAAATGTGGCATTTGACGGCAGCCACGGCGGCGTTAAGCCAGGATGGCTGCCACCGACCTGGGAAACACCCCTGTACGGTCAAACGTTGGCAGGAATGAGGTCTCAGCTGGAGCAAGAACTCGGAACACAGGGGCACGGAAGAGCAGTGCCCTCAACTTCTTCAGACCCTTCGACCTCCATGGTGGAGCCTTCGACAGATGTCGATGAGCAACGCTTTGCTATGAAGACCGAGCAACTGCTTGCTCGTAAGCTTCGTAATATCCATTTGTATGAGTACTGACAGGCAGCATGACAATCCAGGTAATCTCAATCGTCGACGAGCCAGTTCATGACGATATTTGTCACGTCTCATCGACAGATATATAGTAAGATTATTTAGACAACTTTGAGATGTACCAATCGACGCTCAATTCAGAAAAGCTGAGCATGGATACATCTACGTGAAAGTCGAGCAAGGGCGGACGAACCCAAAGGGGTTGCATGGATAGAGAAACAGAATACATACACGGATTAGATACAACAGTGCGAAATACAATAAATTAGCGCTCAAAAGTAAGACCCAGCACCCGCATACGTCCCAGAGGCGCTCCGTGCCTCCCGCGAGCTTTCGTCCGCATTCCCATCCCCGTCCAACTCGAGCGCCTCCGCCCTCCGTCGGACGTCCTCGAGGGACCCTGGCCCAAACGCCGGCTGCGGCGGTATAAAGGCCTTCGCCGCCAGCGCCAGCCGCCCCGCGGGTATCCGCGCCTGCAGCTCTCCCTGCGGCGGCACCGGCTGGAAATGCAGCTGCTCGGCGCGTAAGCCCCAAATTAACGAGCCCCAAAAGAAAAGAAGGGACAGACGGAGTCATTGGCCTTCTTGTAGTGCTTTAGAAACACGCTGACGCTCTCGAGCTCGCTCTTGCGTCCCTTGAGCTCCTCGAGTTCTTTGCGCGCCCAGACGAGGAACCCCACCGCATCGCCGCCGCGGTCGCCCTCCCCCGCGTCCACACCCAACCACTTGCGCGCGAGCGCGCCGTGGAAAGCGGCCGCGTCGCCGAGGTGGCGCCGCAGGTCCGCGGTGATCTCGCCCGCGAGCGCGCGCGCGGAGGAGTATAGCGCCGCACACTCGAGGTGGAGCTTTGCGAGGAGCGCGGGGGAGGGGTGTGATTTCGGGAGGGGCGGACCCGGCGCGACGTTGCTGTCGTATGCAGATTTGGAGAGGAGCTTGCGGATGGCGAGAGTTTGGGCGTCGGCGAGAGCTGATCTGCAGACAGGCTGTCAGCGAAAGAAGGATACAGAGAAAGCAAAACGGCGAATGAAGAGAAGGAGCACGCACTTCGCCAAAGCATTGTTGACCTCCCGGCTCACGTCAGGCGGCTTCGCGAACGCGGGGCCCGGGGAAGCGCTCTCCCAGTCCACAAGCACGGTCTCACTTATATATGAGAACATCCCGCTCGCCCTGCACAATAAGTCCGCTGCAACGGTCAGCTGTGTCTCCTTCGCCTTCCGCTCCGTGTCGGATATCGCGCGGTCGAGCTCATACGCGCCCAACGCGGTCACCTTGGATTTTGCTAGGTTAGAAAGCGCGAAGGCATGCGTCAGGAGGGAATACGCGTAGTCGGCGTGCAAAGACGGGAACGACTGCCGGGGGGAAGTGTTGAACAGGTTCGCCGAGAGGGTCGTCCGCCAGCTGAATACTTTACACTTATTGTATCAGCGCGGACTCGGGCGGCCAACGGCAGTCGTACCGGGTTCCGATTTGAGCTCGATCTCGTTGCGGGCGACGCAGACCATGACGCCGCGCAGTCTGGGCAGATAATCATCCAGGATCTTGAACGAACGTTAGCCTAAATGTAAATGGAACCTCCGCGGCGCACTTTGACTAGCTTCAGATAGTCCTTCTCCCCGTCCTGGGTGCGCTTGCTCTCCTTCAGCACGGCGCGCAGATTGGCTCGGGACTGCGTCGCTTCAGCGATGTGGCTGGTGTACAGCTTTTCGGTGCTGGCATCTGTGCAGAAGTCGGAGAACGAGAGAGCGCCAGTGGTGGGGAGCTCGTAAAGGTAGACGCTCATGGTGGAGAGTTGGGAGCGTCGCCGCCAAGACTTGGGTGGGTAAGTATAGCCAAAAATTTCACGAAGTTGATAAGAGGCAGGCAACCAAGTGCCTTCTTCACTATGAAGGGTTGCAATGGGCTATAGATGGAGATGGACGGACACAGTAGAGACAGTACTTATTAATTTTTAATTGCAGCGGAGAGAGTAAGGTTTGCACAAGCTTGGTCGTTACATAAGGACGGTCGACGCCCGTGGACGGTGGCACGCGAATTTAAACCAGCCCGGTCAACGCTTACGATACAATTTGAAGCTTGAAGGTTCGCTGAAGACGACTCAAGATACAGAATAGTACGCAAGCTACCGTACATGAGGAATAACTGTAGATTCCAAGCTCTGTCGACTGTCGTGTTAACACGCGCGCCTCGTAGCGGCCGGTCCAAACACACGCGTTCGAAACTCCATAGGACCCAATAGAAACAGGAGATTAACTAACCCACCTCGTAGGCGAACCGATGACGAGGGGCGAAGCCTTGAGGGCTCGGCGAACATCGAGAGCGAAACAAATGGCCGAACAGGACACTGCAGAACGAGTGAGTTGATTCCTGTACAATTTATGCAATGAAGAGCAGCTTGAGTCAGAGCGACGTGCACTTGCTCGATCGAAGACTTCGATGTCCTCTACTCCTCGCTCGCTTCGCACCGCTTCGACTTGGTCGTTCATCTCGGAAAGGTGGCTTTGAATCTTGAGGTTTTCGGCCGCCGAAAGTTTCCCCAGGCCAACAAGGAGCTCGTCGGAGCATGTTGGCACGAAACGAGGCGGTAATACAGGTTTCACGAGCCGTTCGTAAGTTGGCAGGCTAGCAGTCAGGTCCCGGACAAATGAATTCGGCGAGAACAACACTGGGACTACCACCAGTTATGAAGCGAGCGTACTTCAAGTTGGTATCCTCCTTGATGGTCCCAAAGAGCAAGACAGTCCCCGTTCCGTCGTGGATAAGACGTCGATCCAAGCGAGTGCTGTGTTCCATCCAGCCGTTCCTCCGCCTTGAAAGCATATGCATTGAGCCACGCCATCAATAGGGGTGCAGCCCGTTTCCTTGAGAGATGAACTGGGGAAGCGTGCAGAGTTGAGCGCCACCTGAGATTGAGCGGACTGGGCGGCTTCGAAGTGTTTGATCACGCCTGTGCCGTCGGTTACTGGTTTGTTACTGATGAACTCCCGGAGTCAGAAGATATCGACCTAACAAGTCAATAACAAGTAGTTAGTATGGAGGATTTCCAGAGTTCCTCGGCGCTGAGTGTGGACAAAAGTTCCTTGATTCCAAGAATCGTAGTAGCAGATCCTCTCACGCTACGTGAGTGGGGTTTATTATGAGCAGATGGGAGGCGGTTTGAGCCTTGAGGCAATGTTCGCGGTCCCGTGTTGGTATTTGATGGCGATCGCCATCAAAGCGGATCCAAATCCGACTCCTTTACTTTCCGCCTCTTTCTTCCCTTCTCCCACGATCTCCATCTGACTGAATCCTCCCTGAATTTCGTCGATTTCAACACTGGAACCGTGCCATGTGTACCCATCTCTCGTAAGTTGCCAACACCTCGACCATTCAGAAGCACGGCTCACGCGTTTTCACATCCCCTCCTTGCTCGATGACTTCAAGACCTCGGATTCTCAGCCCGTTTGAGCTCTATTGGATTTTTCTGGGACCAAAGAGTGCAGGCTTTCTTCATCTCAACAACAGCTGCGCCCCAGTAGGATACTCCGCATTGAAGCATCCTTCCAAAATCCGTCCAAAACAATGACTCAACACGGCATCGTCGATGGTGTCGAATTTCCCATTGGCATGATTGGTGGCAGTTTGGACTTGCTCATCAAGACTGGGTGCAAGATTTGTAGTCCAGGGAAATCGGTTCATCAGAAGTGCAAAAAGCACGATGCCGAACCCGAATATATTGACGTGTGTGGGCGGGCTTCCATAGTAGCCTGTCGGACAGGCAAACACAGGAGGCGGATGGGTCTTGAACCAATGGAGACACCCAGGCTTGATGACGGAGCAGTCGAAATCGGCAAGAACGACATCGAATCCTTCTGTTACCAGAATGTTACCGAAATGGCCGTCTGCCCTTCAGCAATTACGAGCGCCCAGTTGACAACGAGGGTGTGTTCTGGAGGAGGTACGACCACAAGGTACCGTTCTGGTGAAACTGGAGCACAATGCAACGACCGCGGTCAGCAAGGCGAGGATTCTGCGGTGAGGCGAATTGTGTTGTACACTTCCTCTTCTTGTGCAGACACAGGTTTTCTCCACGTATCTGGAACGAAAGCGCGAGGAAGTGTTGCGCATCGTTTCTCGCGGCAGAAGAGCTTACCAGAGTCTTCGTCGTAGTATCCAGGCTCAGGAAACTCGGAATCCGACGAATTATCTGGAGTAGAGATGAGAAAAGGGTTGCGGGATCTTTGCTCAGAGCTCACCGGAATCTTCATTCTCAGGTCCAGAGGACATGATGGATGGAGATTAGATGATGTATCATGATGGCATTTCTCCAGGTCGGCAAGCCCAGCCCCATGCCCAACTTCGTTGGCGAAATGATTCACTGTGTTCGGAATTCAACCAAAAAAGTCAACCGTGGGAATTTTCCGGCATGCTCGGTACGCTGAGCATTATCGGCGGACGGCCAACACGAAGCAAAGGCGATGGTTGGGTAGCTTCATTATATTACAATCGTAATGTCCATGAGTAGTACAAACGAACAAGCTCTAAGTGGGTGCAATTAATCGTAATGTCCGTCATCGTGTCGTATCGTATGTGAGTGCAATATGCAATGCAACGCAAGGCAAGTCTCATCCGTCGTCAGGTCAGCTCCCGTCGTCCGCTCGCGCCCCAACATCTCTCTGAACATCTCTCTGAACCTCATCAACACCCGTCATCAGGTCAGCTCCCATCGTCTTCCGCCCGCGCCCCAACATCGAAACCCCACGAATACCGCTCAGCGCTCAGCACCCGTCCCACAGCCGGTTCTTCGGGAACGTAAAGTTCGCGTCGGCCCACACGGTCAGGTTCGGGTTGCTGTACGCCTCGATGTGGCTGCCGCGCACGTCAGTCACTTAAGGTCCAAGCGGGAGAAAAGAACGGGGCGCACTCGTTGATATACTGGGCGGTCGGGCGCGTGGACGGGTTGCACGTCGCGCCCTCGGACACGCCCTCGCGCTGGTACACCCGCACGTAGTCGACGCGCATCTCGTTCGGGAACGTCATGTGCATAAAGTCCTGCGCCTGGAACGACGGCGACATGCCCAGATTCAGGATCAGGTACTACACGCGCTCCGCGTTAGCTCTGTTTGAATAAAATAAAATAAGAGGGAGGGGGCGCACCATGGGTTCTTCGGGGACGAGCCGCTGGCTGATCTCGACCGCGGGGTCCGCGCCGATCGCCGCCGCCGTCATTGTCCAGCTCTCTGCGCCGTCGCTCACCCACGTAATATACCCGTCGTCCCGATTATCCGGGTCCGACCAGTACTCGAACCCATACACGACGTACTCCTGCTCCCCATACGCCGTGTCGGGGATGTACGTCAGCGCGGACACGGCCTGCTGCTGGTTGCTCCCCTTGTACGAGTTGAACTCCGTCTTGCTCGCGTCCGCAAACGCCGCCGCGGGCGACGCGTTGACGAACTGCCAGTCGAGGTTGAACGGCGCGACCTGGTAGCTCTGCGAGACCTGCCCCTGGAAGAGCGACACGTCCACTTGCGCCTCGATGATGTCTGCGGGGTGTTCAGTGCGCGGAGATAGGGGGATAGGGGAGCGGCGCACCGATCTCAGGCACGCCGCGTCCGGTGGACACGTCGGGCCCAGGGTGGTCCTCGCCGGGGCAGGTGCACGCGGAGACGCGCTGCCCCGGGAGGAAGCTCAGCTCCTGCCCCTTGCCGCCCGTCGCGGCCGCCGCGGGGGTGCCGTCCTTCGCGGTCTGGTTCTTGAGCGTCCCGACGTCGCACGCAGCGTACGTATACGGCCACATGCCCTCCGTCGTCGCGCCGTACCCCGCGCGCCCGAGGTTCCCCATCGTCCACGCGCCGGGCCAGAATCCCGGGCTCTGGGGTGAGCCGGGCAGGCTGATCGCGACCTCGACGTAGCCCGTCGTGAAGCAGAATTTGTTCCAGGATTGGAGCATTCCTGTGTACCATTAGGGGCATTCAACGAAAGCAAAGGCGGGACGCACCGCTCTGGAAGTTGAGATTGTGGCTGGGAGCCTCGGTCATGGTTATGACGAGCTTGCCGTCTTTCGTGGTTATTGCCTGGGTTGGCTAAGGATTTCGTTCGGCGCATAATGGCGCGCACTCACCGCCGGATCATACCACTCCAGGTCACCAGTTGGCCAGTAGTGGAGGTCGACGGCCTCCCAGTAGGGGTCATCTCCGGGATAAAAGGAGCGGCCGTCGGTGGTGAACTCATCGCTGAAAATCAGATTGTATTTTTTCTTGTCGGTGATGCCCGTGCGCGAGTACGCGGAGGTGGGGGTGTCCGCGTCAATGAGGGACGGCATTCCCGGGAGGTCCGGGACCTGCCCCGTGGAATTTATGCCGCCGAGGTTGAACGCGCCGAGGGTGGTCGCGGAGTGGCCGAAGCTGGCGATGATGGGGTAGCCCGCAAAGAGGACGACCAGGCCACCGACCAGGACGACGAGGGCGGTGGCGTTCGCCCAGCCGCGGAGCGAGAAGGGCGTCCAGGACCAGGAGTCGCTGCGATTCGGGTCGTGGAGAGCGTCGTCGATGTCCGGGTCCGTGTCCGCGTCCCACGCTTGGCCCGGTGCAACGGACAGGGTATTTGCGCGGACCATCGGACTGGGGACAAAGGAGGCGGCATTGCTGAAGCGGGAATTGGTGAAGGCGCTGTCGCGGTTTGCTTGTGGGTACTGCGGAGAGTGTAAGGGAAAAGGACACGTCGCAAGGACATTCCATTATTCGCGCACCGAGTAGGGACCATAGCCAGCGCCAATTTCGCCCGTTGCGACGCGGTTTATTATGGAATTCTGCCTGGAGGAATCTGCTGAGGGGGTCGCGAGGGTCGAGGTGCTGGGGACGGGGACATATCGTTGGGATGGCATGAGAGTGGGAGTCAAAACAGGTAAACCAACCAAATTTAGACAGCTGCGGCAACGTCCCGAAGAGGAGCCATGAAATGACGTCGTGTCAAAATGTCTGCTTGCTGCGCAATCCTAATGCATCTACACCGCCTTCGGCGACGATGGCAGTATGCTTCATCCTCTCGTTGCGCCGTTGTCGTCTTCTTCGCTAAAATCTCAAATAAATATTAATAGCCGCGTTGGACAGGACATCCACTCGATTGAGCAAAGTTTATGGAGCTCGGAGTTGCATCGAAGCGACCCCGTCGGAACCTGAAGGATGTCAATCACTGTGGCGGTACGGAGGCTTCGGTAAGTACAGTCTCTTCGAGTGTCTTTCTCTCTCAGTATTAACCGGCTTGCCCACAGGGTGTATTCAAATTTCAAATTTCATATGTCTACGCTCCGACGTTGCCCAGCCTGGCGCCGCCGTCGCGTTCACCAAGCACTGCATCACAAATCCAATGCTACGGCACGAAGCCTGCGCGCTCCACCGCTTCGCCGGCCACCCCTCCATCCCGGCCGTGGACGCCTGGGCCAGGATTGCGCCGTACAGTACGACCTTTCCGGGCCTTTCCGTTGCCGACAGGTACGCGACTGATGTGAAAGCACAGCCACTGCTATTTAAAGGCTCGCAGTGTTTGGTCCCGCATCCCCGACGCGTCTTTGAACCTCTTTGCACTCTATTCACTTGCTATTCACCATGAAAACTGTGAATAACACGTTCAGAAATGCCCAAATACCTGTCTGATTACAGCCGCCTGCAGCGCTCTTCGAAAAACGCGTCCGATATACCAGCGCCGTCGACCAGTGCCCCGATAGCAAACGTCGCGAAAAAGAAAGGCCTTAAAAGAGCCCACTCTCCCGAAAAGCCGGTGGATGCTGTCGCGAAGCCCGTTAAGAAGGCCCGAGATCGCTGTCGCGCCCACACCCGCCCCAGTTATCCCCGAGTCATCCAAATGGAACTTTGACTTCTACTTTGACAGCGCGTCTGGCTCAGACTTCCAAACGCGCTACGATGCTCTTCGCCAGAAGCAGATCTCTGGCAAGCGCCCCAACGGACTGTGCTACTTCGGCACGGCGCCAGCCTACGCGGACTCCTCCTTCAAGGCCGGCGCGTTTCTCCATCCCATGGAGGAGTCGCCGTACGGCCTCTCCCTGCATTCTATCACCGCCAACGCCTCAGACGGCATCTCGGCGCAGGTAGGGCTCCTGGCGAACGACTGCGGCCTCGCCTCCCTCGAGGGCAGCTTCACGATGAAGCGCGTCTGGGCCAAGCCCGGCGACGCGTCCGTCGAGCTGTTCGAGGGCGAAGTGCGCGTCAAGATCGGGTGCGCGTCGATGTACAGCAGTCGCGGATTCGGCCGGGGGACGAGCGAGCAGTTGACGTTCACGGCGATCCGCAAGAAGAATGCTGCCGGCGAGGAAGTCGGGCTGGGCCCGCGGAAGTGCGAATCGGGGCCGCTTTCGCGTGGTAGCGGTGGCGGGCGCTTCGGAGGCGGGGTGTACGGCGGCTTCGACGACGACGGCTTCGACGACTTCAGTGACGAAGACAAATCTGATGACGAGGATTCCGATGGGAATGTCAAGGGCAGTTTGCGCTGGCATTATAAGCGCCACCAGGATGGGATCTACAATTATTGAAGCTTTGCGTACTTATTTTGGATGTCGTGTCGTTGATTTGGGAATAAATGGTCTCATTGTATTGTTCGTTGATGTGTGGAGGGGCGTAACTACAGGAATGAAGTCTAGAAGGGAGACTGGCTAGATGGAGCCTCGACATCCCGACCATGCAAGAACCGGACATATGATATTGACGAGCGGTTGGTACCCATGCCGGGTTCGTGAGCTGGTGTGTGTTGAAAGGGCGAAGAGGGTCGCTTCCGCAGACTCGCGTCCACCGCAAAATAGACGTACTCCATAGGCGCAGTGGAAATTATCATACATACTCGCATACAAATACATACGGTACAATTTAGGTCGACGGATTCACCGCAATATAACCGCCGTCTATAACGAGTTCCTACATGCGCGTGCTCAGACGAAGAATACACATGACACTTGACAACGCAGCGCTCACCTGGCCGTTTGTATAGCAGCCCGCAGGGCTCGCGAGGTAGATCACCGTCCCCGCCATTTCCTGTGCCCTGTTGCGTGCAAAGACCGTCAGAGTGCTGCGCAACGAAGTACGGAAAGGGGCACGCACGTCCCGGAGCGCGCGGCGGGCACGGGCATGACACCCTTGCCGATGCTCTCGACCATATCGGGCGGAATGGTGTCCGCTGTCATCTCCGACGCGTATACACCCGGCGCGATCGCGTTGACGCGCACACGCACACCCTTGAGCGCGCACTCGGTCGCGAGTATCTTCGTGAGGTGCGACGCCGCCGCCTTGGCGCTGTTGTACGCGAACTGTTTAGGGCGTTAGGAATGCCAGCAAGGGTACGAAGAGACGAAACGTACGTGGTCCTGCGCGAGCCGAATGAGCCCGGAGATGCTCGTGATGTTGATCACGCTCGAAGTGAATCCCGGGGTCGTCGACTCGCGCTCGCGCGAGCCCTTGTCGAGCAGGCCAAGGAAGGCGGTCGTGACGAAGAATATCGGAAACGTGTTGATCGCATACACATCCGCCCACCCGCTCGGCGACTCGTTGAACAGACCCTGCCCGAAGCTCTCCGCATCCTTGTGCTCTGGCGCAGCTCTATCGTTTAGGAACGGCGAAGTTGGCCCGACTTGTCCCGCACTAAGTAAGTGGGATCAGCACAGGAGCAGAAGAGAGAGACAGCACAAACGCACTTGTTAACGAGGATGTGCAGTTTGCCTTCCTTCTCTTGTATCATCGTCTTCACCGCGGTGATGCTCTCCCGGCTCGTCACATCCATCTGCACCCTGATCGGACGCGATCAGGACCAGCTGCGTGGCGCGGGGAAGACATTGCACGTACGCTATAAGGCTCCCCTTCTGCTGATCCCATGCAGCGACGACCTTGTCGAGCACGTCCTTCCGCCGCCCGGTGATGTATACTTTTGCACCGTTCGTGGCAAGCCCCTGCGAGATCATCAACCCGATCCCGGTCCCGCCGCCCGTGACGAGCGCGACCAGCCCGGTGAGATCGTAGAGGCTCTGCAGAGTGCTCGACATGGTGGGAGGTCAAGCAACGTCTGTATGGTTCGCGTGATCGGTGCCCCTTTCCGGATCGGGCCGGAGCCGCGTGACGCGGCCCGCCTTTGGCCCGCCACACATTTTCGCGCGTCTCACCCACGGCGTCGGGGAAGAAACGAGCCGTGCCAACCATACTCGAGGTAAACCGTCTGGAGGGATGGCAACATATACGTCCGCATAAAGGGCTTGAGACTCGGGAAGGCATGGCGGCGGCGCCCGACGTCCACGAGGTAGAGTGAACTGAGCGCCGGCGTGGAGAGATATGTGACCAGACGCGCGAGCTCCGGTGGGATATCGCGCGTTTCGACGCGTAAATGAAGGCGGACGAGCCAGGGCAACGAAACGCGTCGCAAAATCGCGTGAAACGCGCCTGGGGGGCGTGCAAGAGCTTTGCGTGGGAAGAGGATCCGCAGCTCATGCAGTCCCGCGCAAACTGCGAGCATGGAGAGGATTTCAGCGACGGCGTCGTCTCCAGCGGAGAATCCGTGGTGCGTGTAGTCCAGGAAAGTGAGGTTGCGGAACAGCGACGGCAGCCATGTCAACCGGAGGCCGTCGACGGTGACGCGGCGCAGTCTAGGCGTATACCCGGAAAACAGGCAGAACTCCTTCGTGTCGTCGTTCGCGCGATACACGAGCGTCAGGTCTTCTAACAGCGAAGCTTTGGCGCGTTTCTTCTGCAGACAACACGGGGATAATGCGGCGTTGGCCAGAAAGGGCTCGTATGCTGGAAGAATAATCTCAAGCGATCGCCAGCGGTGTATGAACGGCGAGACAAGATGCATGCACAGCTGCACGAGATGTACGTCGAGATGCTGCTGCGCCACAATTCCGCCTGGACGAGTAGTGCGCCACGGCAGAAGCTGCACGTCAAGGGGGCACGCTTTCGCGCGGTAAATGCGCTCTCGCCACATTCGCTGCTGCGGGTCCAGCGAAATGCGGCACCAGAGCGATGGGGTATGGAGCGCGATCGCGCGCCAGGTGCTGCAAACATGCGAAATGGCGACGGGGAGCATGGCGTCGTCTTCCGCGCCAAGTACAAATATTCCCGCGATGATCTCAGTGGGGAGGCGATGGATGAAATGGAGCCGTGCTACACGCAAGTTCCATCTGGGGCGCTCTGCTCCCCATGTCTGCGCGTAGGGCGCAAACGCATGGTTCTTGGGCGGGAAACTTATTGGAAATAAGCATATTTAGCACGCGTTGTAAGGGTACAGCACGCACAGAGAGTTCAATTTGTTCACAGCCTTGGAGAACGAGTGGGCGATGGTGCGCCGCAGAGGAGATCTAGATGGCATCCGAGCCTTGGGATTCGAACGGCCACCGAGCCCTCCGTTCTTATACCAGATGAGACAATGAAATCAGAATGGAGGTTTGCTTTGTGGGGTAAGCCCGAATAGCCATATGTGCCATATGCGCGTCGACAGCGCAACGCCGACAACAAAAAGGCAAGGCAGGACCGATCCGAGAGAGCGGTGAGTCAGTGACGGCGCCGACTCCCGAGAGCTCCCGAGAATGGAGGTCTCGGGAGAAGTGGCAAGTCACAGGAAGCAGAGGACTGGGGTAGCTCTGTGCGGAGTCTTGCTCTTCGCTCTGGTCCAGAAAGCATCGAATCTGTACGCCGTGGACGCGCCAAGTTGCGGGTTTCAGGTGGACGCGTCGTGGAAGAGAGCATTTTACATTTCGTAGTTACTTCCTTTTGGGGATCGCGCAACCGTGTCTCTGACATCCACATTTGGACTCATGGACGAGTCTCAGAGCCTCGATGCAATTGCCAAGGTCCTCGTCGAGCTGGAAGAGAAACCCTTTGACTTGGCGCTCCATGCTAAGCACATTCGGCTCGTCCAGTCGTTGGAGGGCATGCAGGAGGACACCCTGTCCGCCATGGAGATGATGACCTCCTTCTTCGCCGCTGGGGAGGACGTTTGGTTGGCGCTCATCAAGGCAAAAGAGGAAACATTGGACCTGGATACGGTAAATGGTGTCGAAGAGCTTCTTGCCCTGTATAAGCGCGCCGAGGAGGATTATTTATGTGCGCAACCTCTTTGATATTGAGCTCCCGTGCTCACCAACAGTCCAGCTATTCCTATTCTGAAACGACACGTCGAGTTCATCCTCGCGCGTTTTGAACATTATTCAGAAACCGAAAAGCCTCGGGAGCTGGGGGAACTGTTCTCGGTTGACTCGACTCGGACGGCGCTTGGGGAGGTCGTCGACAAAGGCATCTGGCACTTGAGTCAGGTAAGTGCTCGTACCATGATTTCAGTGCAGTGAATTCCGACACCGAATCCCTCACAGAGTCACCTACTATGGGACCAATTCCGCGACTGGGAACTCCAAATCCTAGCCGCCGTGCCGGACATCCCAGAGGCAGAAAAGTGCGTGTTTGAGTAAACTAGCTGAATCCGTACTGAGTTGGCTAAGAGCGCAAGCGATTTCCCGTGTTGAAGAGTTTCTTCTCGCCCGCCTTGCCCAAGTTCATGCCAGTATGTACGAGACTCGTGTACACATATGCTGACTCTGACCCCGTTCCAGACTCAGAAGAAACCGCGCAGGCCTACTCGTCTTTTACAACGGCCTACAAGCCTTCTGGGGATTATGAAGCATTGCTCGTCAAAGCATCCAAAATCCGCGGAGCGGCTGTCAAAGCATTCCAGCGTCGGGAGGCCTGGGAGACATCCCTTGTATGCATCTCTGCTCCCCGTCCCGCTATCATGCCAACGCTACATCTAGGCTCAATCCAATTCTCCCGAGACCTACGCCCTGTATATTGCTTCCGAACGTCGTGCCAAAACCCCTAGCGCCCCGATATTGAGCACGTTGTACGAGCGTGCCATCGCTGATGCTGCGAAGCGCCGATTCTCCGGCGAGCAAGGCGCAGAAGAGACATTGAGAGCCTTTTGGGCGGGTTATTGCGATACCTTGGTTCGTCATTTCGTCATTTCTGTCCGTTTCACGCCCTTTCTCATTGTGCTGTGCAGCGTATTTTGGACGCTGGCATTCCTGCGGAGCTGTCGGTATTGCAAAGAGCTGTGCGCAGTGTTCCTGGCTCGGGAGAAGTTTGGGCGCGGTATATACGCTGTCTTGTAAGATCGACGTTCTTTTTCACGTCTGTAATCTCACCTCGTTGCTTAGGAACGCGCGGAAGACCAAGGCGAACCGTCAGTTCAAAGCATCTCAGGTACACCTTTCATCCTGAGCTCTGAACTTCGTCTGACTGCTATGTAGACATCTATGACAAAGCACTCAGTACCAACCTGCTCCAGTCGGATGTCGAGCAGATTGTGCCTCTCCTATTGGCTCGTGCGGGATATGACAAGCGACGATATGATGCCAGTAGCGGAGGTATGTTGCAGCTACGCCGATAGTTGCATTGATCAAATGCATGCACCTAGACGAGGACCTTTTTGTGAATATGGTTGCTGCGCTGGAAACTGGGATTGAATTAGTGCAGAAAGGTACATCTTTAGTGTTGACTGCCACGTCCGCAACTCACCGTATCCAGCTTCTCCTACCGGCGATGCGCGCCTCCGCTTAGAAAAGTATCTCGCTACCATCGTAAGTTACCCTTTCCCCAAAAGATACCGTGCTGAGTCAAAGATTCAGTACTCGAACGCAGGCATGGTGGATGGAGCCATCGAAGTTTGGCACACGGCTGCAAAACACTACAAGACGAGTTACAATGCTTGGATCTGCTATACCGACGCCCTGATGTACGTTCCCCGCTCATGCGTTGCCTATTGCAGTGCAGTTGAACTTACATCTAGGAAAAACGGCCAGCATGAGACCGCGCGCAAGGCATTCGTCGATGTCCACCTGAAAAACTTGGATTGGCCCGAGGCGATCTGGGAGGCCTGGCTGGCGTTCGAGCACCTGCACGGGTCGGTGGAGCAGATCGAGGCGTGCGGAGACAAGATCGAGAAGGCGCAATACATTGTCAATACCAAACGCGCGAAGGTTGCAGAAAGGCAAGCCGCTCAGTATGCAGCGGAAAATATGGCATCTGTGCCTGTTGCCCAAGCTCCTGTGCCCGACATGGCCCCCGCGGAGCCCATGGATGTCGATTCCGGCCCTCGTGGAACAAAACGAGCAGCAGAGGACGCCCCAGAGGAGGGACACAAAAAAGCGAGAATGGGTATAGTTTTATTCCTGTCTTTGTGTGGCTAGGTACTGATGCTTACGTCAGACACGAAACCTGCTGCGACGCTCAAGAGGTGAGCTTTATTCATACCGTATCTGGGAGTGGAAGTTTTCAATTATTTTAGGGATCGCGAAAACAGTACAGTTTTCGTGGCTGATCTCCCCTCCGGTGTCACGGAGGAAGAGCTGACGGCGCTCTTTAAAGACGTGCGTTAAATTCTCAATTTTCCCAGATGATTATCGACACTTCTCTAGTGCGGGAAGGTCCGGGAAGTGAAGATCACCGAATTGTCTGGAGCGATTGTTGCCACAGTCGAGTTTTTCGAACGGGTAAGCCCACACGAATCTTATGCTGGGTGGCTTGCTCATTGGCTCCGCAGGACAGTGTTCCTGCGGGCTTGACGAAGGACAAGAAACGACTTCGGGACCAAGAAATCGCGGTCAATCTCGCGTGGAAATCCACCTTATACGTCACCAACTTCCCCGAAAGCGCAGATGATGCCTCTATGCGAGAGCTGTTTGGCAAGGTAAGGCTTCATTTTATGGATGTCCTTTGCATTCTCAATTATTTCGTCAGTACGGTATACTTTTCGACGTCCGTTGGCCAAGCAAAAAGTTCAAAAATACGAGACGGTTTTGTTACGTCCAATACACGTCGCCCGTGGGTGCCACTGTTGACTCCTGATATTTTTCTCACCGGTCGATTGCACTAGTCATCTGCTCAGGGCGCTCTTGAGCTGCATGGGCGCGAGCTGGAGCCGGGGCTGACACTGAATGTCCTGATTTCGAACCCAGAGCGGAAGAAAGAGAGGTCGGATCAGGACGCTAACGAACGAGAAATATACGTCGCGGGACTGAGCAAGTTCACCACAAAGGTGGATTTGGAGAAGCTCTTCAAAGCTGTAAGCCCTCCCTTTTTTCCCCTACAGATCATTGAGTCTGTTGCTAGTATGGCGGCGTCAAAGATGTGCGGATGAATACGGACAAGGCCGGTCATTCGATAGGCTATGCGTTCGTCGAATTTGAGGACGAAGTGCGTGTTGTCAGTATCGTCCATCCATTCTTACGTTGATGTCCATTTCAGAAATCGGCACAAGCTGCTCTGGAGGCCAACAATCAAGAGCTCAAAAAACGACGTATCGCCGTGACTCTGGCCGACTCGCGGGTGCGTGCACGGAATAAGTAGGTTGCATTCATCGCAGGGGTAGTATCTGGTTCACGAACATTTCAGGAATGTCGAGACAGAAAGCGGTCTGGGTCAGAAGGCCGATGTACGCAGTCGCTCTGTCCGCGTGCGCAACCTCCCTGCCGGAACGCAGGAAGGGCTGCTCCAGCAAGCTCTCGAAAAGATCGCAAAGGTTAAGCGGCTTGAGGTCTTTGTCGACTTGAAGGAGGCGGTTATAGAGTTGGAAAATGCCGCGGTTAGTGGCATCGGATTTAAACAAGCAAGCACCTCTGACTCACCCGTCGGTTTGTTTAACAGGAAGCCGGTAAACTGCTACTCCGACCCGAACCCGTGGTGTTCAACGGGAACACGCTCAAGTTGTCTGAAGAGGGCACGGACGTGGCGGTGTTGAAAAGCGAGGGGTTGTTCGTCCCGCGAGCGACCAAGCCGAGGGCCGGGTTGGCGCAACGCAAAGCAGTCCCGCGGTCGTCTGCTGTGGCCGCGGCCCCTGTGGCTAGTGGTTCCCGCGACGCGCCTTCCGCGCCCGTCAAGGGCAAGGGCCAGGACGACTTCAGGAAAATGCTCGGATGATTGATTCAGCGTGTTCGGTCGATACTTATACTGTACAATATGCTATTGATCTTGTCGACGAGGTTTCTAGCTACCTTTACACCTAAAAGTGCAAAAAACTGCTCCGTCACTTTCCTTGGAATAGCCTGACGCCCTCGCCATCTGCGACAGCGATTAATTGGGAACGCCCTGTCTTGGCCAAGACGGCGATGGCCTTTCGCAATAGATTTATAGGGATGTTGGAGAGCGGAGAGGGTATTGGCGGATCTGCTATCTCGTAGAATGTTAGTATTGTGTTCAATTGCCCCGTGGATATTGCCTGGAAACGTTGAAATGCGATGCGAACAATTGGGCGCAAAAGCATACCCAGCCGTGCAGTACTTCTGCCCACTCTTCGGGCAAGCGCCAATAGAGCAGCGCAGAGCGCGTCTGCCCCGGTGGGTCGTACGTAGCCAGATTCTTGGATACCATCGTTGCGATGATCGAAGATAGATACGAAGGCAGAAGTTTGCCTGGAAATTATTTGAGGAGATGAACGAGCAGGGGCGAAGCGACGCACGGTTTATCCGCTCATTCCGCACGACTTCCTGCCAGTCATTGTCCGTTATCTCAGCGTCCTCCACTCGGAGGACGAAGAGTTTCCGGTGCCGCGCATACGCAAGGATGAGAGTGATCCATTGCTCGGTCACCGTTGCGTTTGTGCCTGGGTAGGGTTGCTGTCTGTGGGATGAGATGAATATTGACGGCTCGGACAATGGAGGCGACGAGCTGACGTGAAGAATGGGGGCGCAGAGTGTACGGACGGAAGCAGGAAACCTAGCCGGAAGATTACGATCCGGAGTCGAGATTCAAAGTCAAGTACACTGACCCGTTGGTGTCGTAAAGGTAGAGAAAGACATTGCCATCTCAGATGTCGATTTTTTCGCGGGACCGACGCGGCAGACGCGAAGCTAAGTCCGTCCGAAGTACGAAACCAACTTGTAATTTAGATGTATTTACGCCTCGACCTCTTTCCGACCTCGTCCACGATATGAATATTATTTCGCATGTCTCCCGCCGCCGCCGCCGCGCCTGGCGCAGGCCGTTGATTTCGCGTCGTGCGGCTATCCGAACACAGTGTTTCCGAAGATTGCCCGGAATGGCGTATTGTGCACACCCCTTTCCGGCTCGGTTTCTTCCCTTGCCTTGGATCTGCCTCCCGTCGTCTTCATCGGGCGCGCCGGACCGTCCTGCACTCTCACTTCGTCACCTGCCTGAAAACCAATGCTTCTTCTGTAGCGAGAGGATCACTGAACTCGGTTCAGTGGTCGGATGACGAGCAACATGAGAGTATAAAATCTGTCTCCTTCTGCATACGAATAATTTGAACCGCGCTATGTTGGCCCGACTGCTCGCGCCGCTGTTGCTCCTCGTTCCGGCATGTGTCGCCGCTTTCCATGATCAGTCTCTGCTCCGTAGAAATTCGACGGGCTTGACCGACGCTGTGACTTGGGACCCAAATTCACTGTTCATTCAAGGCCAACGGGTTTTCATACTGAGTGCCGAGTATCATCCGTGGCGTCTACCGGGCAATCCAGATATCTGGGCAGATGTTTTCGAGAAAATCAAGGCAAATGGATTCAACACGGTACATTCTTTTATACTCGCCCACGAATCCAAGCCCACGAGGACCTTGACCGCAATAGGTTTCGTTCTACGTCAACTGGGCCCTGCACTTCCCTACGCCAGACACCAATGGTGGCGAAGGTAATATACGTATTCGACGTTGTATATCAACCCTCATTTGTTATAGGCGACTTCGAAGCCGGCACCTATCGTGACATCGAGCGCTTCATTCAAGAGGCCAAAAATGCAGGCTTGTGGATGATTGCACGGTTCGCACACTTTCTCAAATACTTACTCGTGAAGTTTGAACCCCGTATAGACCTGGACCTTACATCAGTCAGTTCAATACGATGATATCTTGAATCTCCTTCTAATTATTATACAGACGCGGAGACGACGGGCGGCGGATTTCCGGGTTGGGTGGGTAACATCGCAGGTGTGTTGCGCGGTGCTCGCGGAAGCGCGTAAATTTACTGGATATTTAGGTGCTCTCCGGACGAACAACACGAATTACACTCAAGGTGCGTATTCTTCTGCAAGGACGAACACAGTGAAATTGAAGCACCTCGGAAGCATGGTCGCCCTATATGACGGCCATCTCCAAGATTATCGCGAGGAACCAAATCACTAACGGCGGTCCCAGTATGCTGATCTATTTATCTCTTCGGACCGAGTAACCCTCCCCACAGTCATTCTGGTCCAAGCAGAGGTACGTACTTGAACTCGCTCTCTTGTCCCCCAACTAATCTCATCCAGAACGAATTCAGCGCAGGGCCTACGCAGAGCCCCTATATGCAAGCAGTAATTAACACCTATCGCGCCAATGGAGTCGTCATCCGTGAGTACTATAACGCATCTGATTGCCCCGACTGACTGGCGAGTTGGCATAGCAATAACCCACAATGACCAACACAGTGGACAAGCTGGGTAAGTTTTGCTGTGGCCCTGAGTTATGCAGGAATCTCATCAGGGACCAGAAACTTCTCGCCCGACTTGCCTGGCACCGGTGCAGTCAATATATACTGGTTAGCCTCTTCATCCGCCCTCGGCAATGGTTTGTTCACTTAATTGCGATTTCTAGCGGAGATTCGTATCCACAAGGAGCGAACAGCTGGGCACAAGTCCAGTCCATCTATTATTCAGATCACAAAGCAGTCGCGCCTTCGAACCCACTTTGTCTTGCCGAGGTAATTACATAGCTTCACTGGCCTCAGTATGTACAACTCACTTGGCATTGTATTTAGTTTGGCGGAGGATTTTTGCTAAACTGGGGTGGAGCTCCTTTCGGCGGTACCGGATACGAAAAATACAGCAAGTCGTGTTGATATGGCCATGACCCTACTAACCTTTGGCTGGATAGGTATCAACCCTGGCCTGACGAACGCCGACTACGGTAGGACGTCTCACCCTTTCTATTGCGAATAACGTCATGCTGTGCCCAGAGAATGTCTTTTACAAAGAAAACTAGTGAGCTGGTTCTTAGGATCGTAATAACCACAAGCTTAACGGTCGTAAAGCGCACAGACAGCGACCATCCTTAGTCCGTTCATTAATCAAATCCTTAGAGATAACTGAACTTGACCTATTTTCAGGCATTTACAGTTAGTGATTCATAGTCATGAAGATGAGTACGAAGATGAGTACTTAGACTGACGCAACACTAGTGCTTTTTGGAGGGACCAATTGGGGAGGAACCGCTGCCCCGGTCTCATACACTTCGTATGATTACGGAGGAGGTCAGTTGCACCTACTCTGGATTTCTGATTTTCCTGATCATGTGCTTGTAGGGATAAACGAGAACCGTGTTGCGGGTAATATCTCTCTAGAGAACGCTTCGACGGATCTAACACTTCTTTCTGTTATGCAGGACCCAAAATGAACGAAATGAGGCTCCAAGGTCACCGACATCTAACGTTGTTCCTCGCATGTTGACTCTCCGCAGGCTTATTCCTTCGCGTCTCTCGCGACTTCCTTGCCGCCAATCTTATCGCCAATGGAACGAATTACACGACTTCGGCCTTGATTCACACAGCGGAGCTGAGAAACCTTGAAACTGGCGCAGGCTTTTATGTGACCCGCCACGACAGCTCGCCGTGCGTGTTCGAAATTTTGACACCACGTCCGTCTGATTGTTCTTAGGTCCACGGCGCTGACAACAACCCAAATAACTGTCCAGACTTCTGTTGGCCCGCTCCTGATCCCGCAAACCGGAGCCTTGACCTTTAATGGTCGTGAAAGCAAAGTTAGACGGTTATCATCTTGAGATATTGTCGCTGACGGCTGGCCCAGATACTGGTTACCGACTATGTGTTCGGTACAAACAACACGATTCTATACTCAACGGCGGAGTGAGTCCATCTGTTTCCATTCAAATTTTTCCATCTAATACAACTCAGAATCATGACATGGACGACGTGAGTATCCGTTGCATCCCCTGTACATCTGCTCATTCTCGGCTCTTCATAGGATTGAAAGCACGGATTACATCATCTTCTACGCGCCCACGGGACAAACAGGGGAGACCTCCTTCCTGTTCGATTCGGCGCCTACTGTCAATCTGGATGGACTCTCTGGCGCCTCCAGCTTCTTTAACGGCACGCTCGTACTAAGTTACACCTTGAACGGATCTGCTTTTGTGCCGATCACGCTCGGTACAACCAGCATTGTTGCCATCCTACTGGACAAACCGACGGCAAACCAGTGGCACGCACCTATCATCCCAGGTCCCGGACCATTTGGCAACTTCTTCTCCGTCGGAACCAATGAAACGTCGGTGTCCAAGATGTTGTACCTTTCCTCTCGCTGACATGCAATGCAGGGTACTTGTTTCCGGTCCATATGTCCTGCGCAACGCATCGATCTCCGAAAACACGCTGTCTCTGGTCAGGTTCTACATTGACGATATGAGCCGCCATTGATTTCAGACCAGGTTGGTGACTTGAACGGGACAACTACGATCGAAGTAATCGCTCCCGCATCTGTCTCCGAAATTCTGTGGAACGACGTCCCCATCACGATAATAAAGACACCTGGCGGTTCCTTCATAGGGCAAGTTGGGGCTGCGCTCACGATGGATCTTCCCACTTTGGAGAATTGGAAGGTATCCGGAAGGTTAGATTTTAGTCCATAAGTCCAAAGAATAAACTACTAACATTCACGTTATAGCCTGCCCGAGATCGATCCTGAGTTCGATGATTCGAACTTCACCGTCGCTGACTTGACCACGACGAATGTAGATGTCTTCCCATCGTGCAAACACAGTCTGACCATCTATCTCTTCAGTACACGAATCTGCCGCCGCTGGCCGGGAGCCAAGTTCTCTACTCCCAACAATATGGGTAAGAAACATGTCCAGCGTAAACTGCGGCCTGAATACGAAGAGCAGGTTCTACGGTGGATATCTCATCTTCCGCGGTCGTTTCAACGCATCCGGGGATGAGACTGCCGTCAACTTGACAGTGCAATACGGATTTGCCGGAGGGTACACCGCATGGTTGAACGGTGTTTTCTTGGGATCTAGCCAAGGAAATGCAACAATAAGCCTGTCAACTAACTCCTGGGCTATCCCAAGCGGCACGCTGAGAGTCAATGAAACGAACGTTCTCGTTGTATTCCAGGGTTAGTGTAATTTATCGATCATTATACGGATCCTTACCTTCGACGCAGACCACATGGGGTACTATTTGTGATTTTTCATGGACGACTGCATTCTAACCTTTATTATGATGCAGCATCATTGAAACCAACAGTATGTAGATGTCCCCATCTCCTTTATTTGACCTTCCTAATCGATCTATCGCAGCAAATGGCGGGAAAGAGCCTCGCGGAATCCGAGGATACGCTCTGGTAGGGGGTAACACGACATTTGACTCTTGGAAAATTCAAGGAAACTTGGTGGGTCTACATGCTGCTCCTCGCGATTATAACTAAGTTTGCTCCTTCCTTCAGGGTGGCGCCGCAAACGCGCCTGACACGTTCCGTGGATACCTCAACGAAGGAGGGCTATGGGCCGAAAGAATAGGCGCCCATCTCCCTGGGTTCCCAGACGATTCCTGGGCGTCCGGATCGCCACTTTCTGGTGTCTCAAAGGCCGGCATCAATTTCTACAGGACGACCTTCGACCTGCCTATATCGGACGGCATTGATTCTCCCATCCGACTATCAGTCGCTCGAGACAATACTACTGTTTCGAACTTTCGCCTTCAGATATATCTGAATGGGTGGCAAATTGGCAAATACGTCAACAGCATAGGGTGGGCCTTTTTCTTGTTCGGATCAGAATAAACTCACAGAGATCGGACAAGACCTCAAACTATCTTTGTGCTGCCCGCGAGGTAAGTTTATGAACTGTGTATGCTTGGATAGTCTTATCGAACTCTTGACTAGTATCTTGCGCCGCCAGTCTACAAATACGCTGGCAGTGTCGGTATGGGCCATGGACGGTTTGGGTGCGACAGTGGCGGGTCTCCAACTCATATCGGACGGAGTGTTCTCCAGTGCTCTCCAGTTCACAGATTATGTGACACCTGATTTCGAGGACCAACAGGACCTCCGACCTTCGAGTCAGTTCATCGAGCCCATGTAGCTACCTTCGGCGTCTTGTCTGATTGACAAGTGTGAATGAATCAGACTGTGATTACACAGTCAGCCCCTAACTCTCTTTCCTAACTCTCTTTCTCTCCCACCCAAATGACGACCGCGGGCAAGGTACGCGTTGTCGGGCTCTTCGCCCCAACAGAAACCGAGGCAGATAATGTACGGATGGCCATTAACCTGGCGGATGACTCCTGGTGGTTCACCGCGTTCCCACCGAAGAATGGGGACAGGACCGCCATCGACCCCCCTGCGGAGAGACCCCAATTCCTGGATATCATCACAGCGGGAGGCAAAATAGAGGAGGTCGATGACGTTCATCGGCTCAAAACCAGATTTCTTCTGGCTATCAGAGAAGCGTCAGTCGATGCACGGCTAGAAGATACACTGATCATAGCGATCTGCGGTTGCGCCGATGAAGAAACGGGAGATATCATCGTCGCTGATGGTGGCCAAGACTTTGTTCCACTCAAGAAAGAGGAGATCGAAATGGCGGTAGCGGCCGCCGTTATCCCGCCCGAGCGTGTCCATCTCATCTCCACGGCATGCATTTCAGGACTGTGGAGAAGCGAGTCGTGGACTTTACTCGCAGCCGTCAGCTGCAATGACACTGCCGAGGTATTCGCTAAGCGTACAGAGGCGTCTGACTATCCCGCGCTGGAACCTCATGAAAAGGAAGAACTGTTCCGCTTGGCAACAGAGTACCACAGGCGCGACCACGGCAGCAGTGCGATTGATGTTTCCGTCAACGCTAAATCCAGAAAAGTCGCCACACACTGTCCAATCCCATTCAAAGACGAACGAATCCTTCTGACAAGACTGCAATACCGCGAACTTGCCTGCCGCCGGGCCTCTGAAATTGCCCAGTTTCTTGGCTGGAAGGCCCACAGGCCTGTGGAGGAGTGGACTCGCATAAACGGTCTAACGGAGATGCTGGAGGCCGAGGAAGAAGGGGCTGCCATCGCGACCGTATTCTTCTTGGGAGCAGCGGTGGGGGCGCGCGTGGGTCTGGGGCGGCCTTGGAAGACGATGGGACCTGGCGCGTGGCTCGCAGACGCGTGGATTACAGCCGGACGCCCCACAGTAGAAAAGAATCGGTGGGAAACGGCAGTGGCACACGCTCGTCAACACACCAAAGAGAAACAGGAGCCTCTCCCTGAGCTCCCCATCGCTACCTCAGATCCCGACGTAAGCTTGACTGTATTCTACTTTTGCATATTCTAAAGGCGATAATCTAGACTTCCCCAGCCGGCCACGCCGCCATTTTTTTTTTTTTTGAATCAGTTTTATTTTCCCTTTGTCGCGTACGATATGTTAGGAACCCCGCTTGCACTGGTCGTAAACTAGAGTCTAATATGTACGTGAGTCCGTGTTGTGTGTGAATGCGGCATAACTGTGAGCTGGCCCCGTGGCCGGGCCCATAGCGGAGGAGTCCCCAAGTATCGTGGTAAGTAGGTGAATATTAAGAGATAATAATGTAAAAGGGGGGCACGATTACCGGGGCGCTGGGGGAACCCAGTCGGGGCCGATGTCCCTCGGGATCCGGAGGGCGGGGAGGCGAATCGCGTTGAGCTGCACGATGGCTTCGGTGCGGGTGGGGGCTTCGAGCGGGCGGATGTCGGGGAGTTCGCCGAATACTGTGCGATAACGGCCAGAGCGTGCTACGAATTGGAAGAGGAGGGGGAGTAATTTCGGCTTGGTGAGTAGCTTCTCGAGGACGCGACTAACATGCGGTGAATGCAAGAAGTCTCGAAATCGAAGTACAAAGTGGCGAGATAGGCGCTGGTGCGATCGATGCACAAGAGGATACTGAGTGCGTGCTACACGGCTGGCATATTCTGAACCGTTGCTCATTCTCAGTATTCCAGGTAAGGAGGAGGTCGAGGAAATCATGCTTGATCTCAATTTGTGATATGCCGCCTTGTCCCCAATGAGTTAGCTAGAAACATCGTAATATTGATCCAGCACTTCAGAATGATCTGGGCTTCCACCCGCTGCGTCGCTCAAGCTTGGAGAGGATTCAGTCGAATGGAAGGAAGGAGGCGGAAAGTAAAGGAGTGACTCGGATTTGATGGCGATCGCCATCAAATATCAAACACGGGACCAGAACCTTTTGCGCCGACTTTTTTGTTGGAGAGCCTCTCACCTGTTACGAATCCCGCATAAACTAGCAGTGCTGATCCAAGGAACTCTTGCCCATACTCGGCGCCTCGGAAATCTGGAAATCCTCCAAGACTATTTAGGTCGATATCACTGTCGCACACCAGCATTATCCATTTTGAGCCCAGCCTCAACTCAGACATGCAAGCTCGGAGGGTCAATATTCATTTGGCTCGACGTCTCGTCTATGCTTGGGCCACATCGTTCACCTTTGTCCTCCTACCCTCGTCCAAGGTACTGGGCATCAGAACCCATGGATCATGGAATAGGGTTTCTCGCTCTGCGGTGCATCTTTGATCACGTACTGGCAGAGTTTTATTTTCAGGACGCCGACATATACTCTACTCTAATGTCTGATGTACTATTATACATAGCTTGAAATATTATCTATCGTCGTAAATCCGCCTGAGTCCTAATCGATTCTTGGCTCTCATGTCGCCGCATTGCACAAAGTTACGAAATCCGTTTATTTCGATAAAATGAACCGAGCTCCTTGATACCTTGTCCGAAACTATCCGGTACCATCAACTTGCTCCCGATCCATTTCGGTAGTTTATTTCGAATGGAAGCAGACGCGTATCTCTTGTCAAGAAGGATTAACGACGCCCAGTCGCCTCGGTGACGGATTGCTCGACCTATGGGCAATGTATTCAGCTCCCACCGCAAGACTGAACGGTCGAAGACGCACCGATGCTCTGATTGACCGCGTTCATGCACATATTCTCGTACAACTCCGCGGCGGCGTCTTTCTGTCCTTGCGGCCGTTTCGTCCCCCGGTTTTCCTCCAACTGCTTCACATACTTCATACGTTCACGCAGTTCCGGGGAGCCGAGATTGGCGAAGGGCAGGCCGACGATGACCACAGCCCGTGCCAGGTCGTCTGCAAAATTGAGACCTTCCGATAATTTAGCTCCAATAACGGCAAAAAGGAGTCCTCCTTTGCTTTTGACCTGCGGGGGCGTTACTCGAGGCTCGGTCATTATTTGGTGTATACTTACCGATGAAGGTTCATCTTTAGACTCGTGAACCGCTGCAGCGTAGCCTTGCAGCACTTGGTCGACATTCGTAGCCTGTTCAGGTTCAAAGAAAACCTGGACGCTGTCAGAAAATATTTTTTGTCGAGGTGAAGAATCTATTACCTTCTTTTTACCTTCCAATCTAGCAAGGACTCCGCTTTTCTGCCATGCGTCTTTGGCGGTATTTAGGAAGCGATATGACGGGAAGAAGACAATCATTCCCCGCGGAACCAAGGCTGCGAAGTTCTGGAGTATTTGGCCGAGCTCCCCGATCTGCGGCAGGGTAAGCATCGTACTGCTGAAATTATAGACACAAACTTACAGCGGCCTCGTCTCCTTGCTTCCCTGCTTTGTATTCCAACTCTCCTCCTCGGGGACCTTTACCAACGACTATCGTCTGGAGATTGGCTTCCGGGATAATGTGGCCGCAAGAAAAGCTAGTGACTTTCTCTGGGGGAAGCTGGGAGAATAGCTGGTTTATGACATCGGAGATCTACAAGGAAGCATTATCGGCGAAGACCACATTGCCGGTGATTTTGGTGCTTACAGGTGACATTGTTCCTCCGGCTAATATGACCGACCGCGCGCATTCAACAACTTCTAAAAAGTGAGGAGCCGGGTTCAAGAGTTGGAATTTCATTTCCACCTCCTCTTGCCCGGAGCTGGTACGTACGAGCGTGAAAGTCAGACGACCATCTGCATTATATGAGCGCAAGTGGGGAGGAAAGTAGTCGTGGGTACCTTCATTTGTCCCGGTCAACGATAATAGAAACGCTTCAACAGCGTGTAATGGAGGCACTGCTCCGCGCTTTAAGCGCAACTTGGGATCTGTTAACAAAACGCATCTCAGAAAAGGAGGTCGAACTCCGTTGAATAATGCCAACCAAGTTCTTTCTCGGCTTCTTTGTCCGAATAACCAGAAATCTTCCTTGCGATCTGTGCAGCGATTAATTGAGAGAGATGGATAAATGCAGCGGCTAAGCTCTACCTTGCTTGACCTCAAATAGCCCTCAATCTCCAACAAATTCACGCCGCTGATTTTCCGACCCAGGCGATCGAGAAGCTCTGCCACAGTCATCAATTCAACTTTAGACTTATCCGGTTCACCATGCTGCGCTTTCCACTCCACTACATATTTCTTCAGTGCGTCCATAAACAGTACCAGTCGCTTGAGATGTAGCACGTTGCTAGCTGAGAGCTTCGTACGGAATTTAGAGAGATATATGCACACTTGCTGAAATGACGTCGAAAGCGTGGAATACGGCAATCGCGTAGTGGACAGGGAAAGAAGGGTTGGAATCAGATCTAATAAGTTTAGGCTCGCTATCAAGGAAGTGAAGGAAAGCAACGTACTGTGCGCTTCGTCGATAATGACGATTTGATCAGCTAGATCGATTCCGAGGGCCTCACGAGCAGTCTTCTGCAGGAGGAGATTGTATGGAAGGGTTATGAGCTAAAAAGGCTCTGATGAGCTGGGCCAGATCCGGGTTTAGAATACGCGACGCGAACCTCTGCTTGCGGAATTGCGCGTCTTGACCCGAAATAGGGGCAAGTTTGAGCAAGACGACCAACTGAGGCGAGATCCTCGATGTCCTTCGGCGCAGCCTGACTCGCGCGTTTAAACAACCGTGACTCTAGACTCAATTCACTCACCAATATCTGATCTCTGAAGTCGAGCATCCGAGTCTCTTCCCCAATTGGAGGCAGATATTGGCATCGTTTAGCTTCCTTTTCTTGACAAAGGGAAAACTCAGGTGGGTAAAATGCGATTCACAAAGCGAAATTGAACCCACCTCCTAGGAGCTCCCGACATCCTTCGTCAAGGTCTTTGCTTTTGGAGCGCACCTCGTCATTGATGCACAGCTGTTTGCGCGAACCTAAGGAGACCGTTCTTGAGTATGCCACCGGAATTTCCTCCTCCTGGTCATCCGGAGCAGCACGTTTCAGGCCGACGTCGACGGATGAACCGCAATGAGAGGAGACCACGGGTGTGAGCTTAAGCCGCCGCAGCTCAGGAAGGATTTGCGCAAGCTGTTAGTTACGATCGTGTCAATGAAGAGTGAAAGGTAGGGTAATATTGTTTCCGTACTTGTGAATGTGTCCGGGAGGCATAGTAGATCTTCGTGCAAATGGGTTCTTCTTCTTGGTCGAAGAAACCGTTCGTTGACGCGCCTTTTTCCAACCTGAGTTTCCCAATGAGCGGGCGGCGAATTGAAGCGATGAGATACCGACCGCGCCATAAGAGCACGCACAGCCGGAGAGATATTGTCGTCTTCATTTAGTCTGTCCGGTTCTTCAGGAAGAAATATGTCGTCGGGGTCCTCCAACTCTTGCGAGGGTGCATCATGGTCTAATTTCTGAACGGAATATTATGAGTGGCACACTTATTGCGGCGCGAAAACCACGTACAGCTCTCTTATGGACCCTCGACCGAGCCATTTTCCTCATGGCCTCCTCTTTCTTCCTGGCTTGTGCGAGCCGCTGCTCATACTCACGCTCCTCAGCTTCCATTTCTCGCGCGCGACGTTCCCGAGTTTGGGCCAAGACCCAATCCATGCCAGCTAAAAAATCAAAGCCTGAAACAGAGCAGCGATACAACACCGTACCCGCCGTTTCCGTTCCAAGCGCATTTAATGTGCCCTTCTTCGCGCGGTTCTTCTCGTCGGCCAACCAGGTCAGGCTCGCGCAAAGAAGACTGAGAGTCTTTCCCTGTTCAAAACGATTCAGATGGGGTTCCACGGTGGCGCGGAGGACCATGTACTGTGCCTGTTGGGCTCTCGACGATTGCCACTTTCTTCTGTTCGATCGACTCGTACAGGTGGCGCATTAGGTCGACTTGGATCGGATACGGAGGCGAGTATGGAAATGCGGGAAATTCTGAAGGGGTCGGCAGAGTCAAGGAGATTTTCTCCGACATGTTGACGCGTCGATGAAGGTGGTGACGGAAGACACGGTGTGATTACATCACGTGTAATGTGACGGCCTGACCGAAACTTTTTGGGCTAGTCAAGGCGCCCCGTGGCAAACATCTAGGACCGGGGGCAAGTTTGTGTGGAGTTCGGACCTCCAAGTATTAGTACTAGTGATACCACACCACAATAATTAACAGTACAGTAATTAACAGATAACACAATCTTCCTTGAAACTCAAGTTATACATGGTCTTATCCACCGTCTTTTCAATCTTCTTCCAATCGGAGCGACGCTGAATGAACTCATAGATATCCTGGACCCATGTACGTCAGTCCTCCGCCCGACGCAGAAAAAACGGACGGTCGCACCTCAGGCCTGTACGCGCCGCCGTACCGCGACACATCCCGCACAATCTGCGCGAGGTCCTTCGCGTCGTCGACGACGTACACATGGCCGAGCATCTTGAGGTGCGAGAAATCGGCAGTTATAGAAGGGACCTGACACGCATGCGGTCAGATTTCCCGACGATTCAAGCAAGACACGAGGTCGACCAACCTTGAGCGACGAGATGAAGACGTGGTACGTGTTCAGATCAGCAATGACCTGGAATCCTCCGGAGAGAGAGATGATCTGCCGTTTGATGTGCTTCTGTATGATTCTGCGAGAGGCCTCAGTTCAGTGATTCCGGAAGCCATATTGAGGAGCTCACGCAAGCAGCCGTATCCCCACCTCCTGGTAGAACACCTCCAAGACCTCTTTGCTCGTGCTGCCTTTCAGTAGTTTACAATGCATCTCAAGGCACTTGATCGCCTCTGTGCATCCTTTCGTCGGCCCCAAGTCCATGGGTTCGTCTTCCGGCGGGTAATATTCACGCGGTTGCGTGAGGGTGAGTATTATATGCTCGACCTGAACGGGTCCTTAGTCCAAAAAGAAACAAAACGCGCGCAGAATAATATGCACCTGGTTCATCAGCACCTCTGTCCCAGCGTTCAACCCCGCCGCAACAGAGTCGTCCAACGCATTTTCGAACCGCTTCTTCTCCCTAACGACCGCGTTCAAGAAATCAGTTCGGTCGATGTGTGGTGCCTGCAACTCTCATTAGCCCCAGCGCAAACGGGGTCTACGCGCTACTCGCCAATTCCTTGTCGAAAAACACCTGCACCATTGACTGAATGGTATCTCCAATGTGGACCAGCTCAAAGAACTGCAGTAGAGGCGCGACACTTGTTGTCTCTTGATGCTCTTCAGGCTTATACGCGGTCATCTGCTCAGTCGCGCTGGAGCACGAAGAATCGTCAGCAGCACTTAAGTGGCCTTAATGAAGCGGACGCACAGTCCAAACCCGACGTTGACGTGCCGCCCCCCGAGCGCCTGCAGGAGCAGAATGAACAACTCCTCAATGGTGTCGCGCACACGGTGCCCGTAATGCCCGGGGTACCCCGCAAATGTCTCGACACGTTTGAGCGCCTCGTGGTCCGCATGGATGAGCTCGAGCGCGACGTCGAGTGAGAGTAGCAGCTCCAGCTTGCCATTTGCGAGCGGAGTGTTGATCGACGCCGAGAGGGACGTGGTGCTCCGGGACGAGGGCGTTGCAGAAGGCAGGTCTAAGCGGGTAACGGAAGATGACGCCGACGCTTCGAGCAGCCGATGAGTCTATGCTTGGACAGCAAGAGAAGAAAACGCACAGATGGAAGGAGGAGCCTTTTCGTCTTCCTCGTCGTCTCCGTCGAACAACATTGTTCCGGGGCCTTTTTCAAGCTCGAGATTCCGGGTGTAGCCGTTTCCGGCTGCAACACTGTTCCCACCCCAGCGCTGCGGATTGAGCATGGCGATGCCTTGAACAGCAGCGTTACCTCCGGTCATGAGAGCTCCGCCCACGGCGCGAGGGACAATGGTAACTGGCAGCAAAAGCACCGACGTGAAGGAGGCAAGCACATTTCGCTTCACCTGCGCCGGGTTGTGCGACGACAGGAAGCGCGTCGAGGAAGCCCCACCTGATCCCTGGTCAGCCATCTATGCAGACCTCATCAGTGGACGGACAAGGCCAGAGTCCGGTCAACGCACCTGCCGGTCCCACCCCTTGCAAGTGACTTCAAAAGCCTGCTTGACGGATTCGACCTCCTCGTCGAGATATTCGTCCATATTGATCTCGAACATCTGGTATCTATCGTGCGCTTTTCAACGATGAGCTGGCACCATGCGCAATGAGCGTCCACTCACACCACGTCCTCCGCGCGCGTGCGCTCGACATTCGCGTCGGGCCGCTCCGCCGCAGCCTGCATGATCGCGTCCACCATCCGCCACGATTCGCGGAACGTGGCCGCCGCCGCCTTTAGGTAGATCGCGTTCGAGATCTCTCTGGCGCGGGTGAGGAGCGACGTGATGTATTCGGCTACCTGAGGACAAGATGACATGAGTGCGGGCGACGAAAATGCACCAAGACGCCGTACCACTTCATTAGCTACGCGATCGCAGAACGAAACCAACACGTCGGATGCAGGGGGGAAGACGCGGACGGCGCGCGATCCGTGCTCGATGATCGCGCCCAGGATGACACCCATGAACTCGTCCATGGCATCAAAATTGAGAAACCCGTCCGCCCTACAGGGAGCATAAGCGATGTAAAAAGGATGTAACCTCCACAACGCACGTAAAATTGTCCAAGGGCCGCCACTGTCCCTGTTGATAGAATATCTCGCGCTTCTCGGCCCACACCTTGCCCATCTCCCAATCGCCGTTGCCGTCCCACACCTCCCAGCTAGACTCGGCGGCCTCCCGCATGTCCTTCTCGTCGTCGCGGCTGTCCGCGGCATCGAAGCCCGCAAGCGCGTTGGCGTCGAAGCGGTCCATCGCCGAGCGCAGCGACGAGTACATCGCGTCCCATTTTCGCAGCGGCTTGATCCGGGGGGAGAGGAAGAGAGAGAGCAGGTGGAGGGTGAGGGACTCTTGCCGGAGCGAGGGCGAAGACAGGATGGACGAGAGCTCGGTCAATATGACATGTGGGGGAGACGCCAGCGCGGAGGTGAGCGGCTTGAGCAGCGAATGGGCGCGCATGAACATGGTCCTGTACGTTGGCTTACTCGGCGTCGACGACACCGGCATGCGCGGGGTCAACGGCGTGCCAAAGTCGCCGACAAAGTCACCCATTTCGTCGAGCGACGGCGCGGAGAGGACGTCCACGGACGCGAAGTCGCCAAACTCATCGTCGACGGGGATCGTGGGCGGTGCGGCAGCCCTGGATGCCGCCGCCTGTCCGCGCTCCCGGGATTCGAGATCGTCGAGTACGGAGGCGAGCTTGTGCGTCTCGATGCCGAGGGCCTTCCACCGCGCCTCCCATACACCCTCTGCGCGGCTGAGCCCCGCCGTTGCATGTGCACATCGGGCGTACGCCGGGAAGTCGGGAATGGGGAGGTAGGAGAGGATGAGGAGGTGAAGGTCTGATGGCAAGCGGCCGACGAGGGGCGGCGTCGCGGAAGGCTTGGGTTGCTGCGTGCGGGATAATAGTCGCGCGCCGGTCGTTGTAGCCGAGTTGTATAAACGAACAGGTTCTAGAGTAGCAAACTTTTCCATGCTGCAGCTATAGAGATGCGGAAATTTGTGCAATCATGTAGCAGTGTGCCTAGATCCTAGTGAGCATTACACAGGACAGTGGAAACGCTCCGAGGCCTCACAGCTGTCTTGGAATGCAGTTGGTGGTCGAGTTCACACAGCAGCCACGTCGGGTCTCAATCAGGACGACTGCGCAGTGCGCGACAAAGTATCGGTCGGCCGAGTGTAAGCTCAAATGACATCCGATTCCGAGTTGTCTCTAAAAATACAAACGAGCCTGCAATTCCAGCCGTCCGTCCGTCCATTCATCCATCCATCCATCCTCCGAGCGGTCAATAAATAGGTTGTCGTCCAAATTCAGTGGAGTTGTGTCTGTTCGGAATCTGAATCAATTCAATCCTGCATGTCGAAGGAAAAACCTACAATGCAATAAGCACGGTCGCAATTTTGAGCAAGTAATAGCAAGCAGCGAGAACAGAAAAGGCAATGAGCAACGAGCACTGAACCCTGAAAAATGAGAATCGCGTCCTCTTAACGAAGCCAAATCGTTCACCTTTATTCTTCCGAATCCGAGTCGGGGAACGAGAAAGCGGGCAGCCGAAGCCCGTACGTCGAGCCATCTAAATCCAAGCCGTCCTCGCCTTCGTCGACATACGCTCCCTCGCCGGTCCAATCCTCCAGCGGCAGCCCATCACTGCCCAGCCCCAACGCCTGCAGCCTCTCGCCCCACTTCGTCGTCGAGACAGGGAAAAACTCTGTATGGCTTGCATCGACGTGCATCCCACCGCACGCGAACCGCTGCCCATCGAGAACAGACCCGCCCTCGTCGTCGAACATGAGGCCGTTGTCGATGGCGGCGGGGAGTTCGGGCGGCGCTAGGAACGCCGCGGGGTTGGCGAGAAAGGGCAGCGCGGAGAGCGGCGTCATGTCGATGATGAGGCCATCCAGCGGCACGGTGGCGGGCGGGGTCGTCGAGAAGCTAAACATGTAGTTGAAATCAGCGTGGGGCCCGTCACCCACGTCGTCGGCGCCAGTGTCCTCTGCAAGACCAAGGCAGTCAGAGGCAGCAGCAGCTAAATCGAAATCAAGAACGTTAACCTGGCGTGGAGGCCGCGCAGAGGGCGCAGGTAAAGCCCGTAGATTTGGCGTGGTGTCCTTGATCGCAGACCTGCAGCTCTTCCGGAGCAGGGGTGGTGGCAGGGGCAGCCTTGGCTTTGCCTTTCTTGGTCGCTTTAGATGTCTTGGGAGCACTGGGCTTCTGGGGAGCGGACTTCTTTGGCGCAGCAGATTTCGCTTTCGGTGCACGGGACTTCTTTGGTTTCGGAAGAGAAGAAGGTGAGACGGAGGGTCGAGCATTGGGGGTGTCTAGGTCGACGGAAAGGTGAGTATATGCGCCATTTTTCAACGATTTGGACGGCGGAGAGGACACGGGAGTTTCATCGATTAGTGTCGGAGCATCAGAGTGAGGAGGGGAAGAGCCACGGAGGGTCGGGCTGCTAGAAGGGGGCGTATCATTGCTGGGGGAGGCGAGTGTGACTTTCCGCTTCTTCGCGGGTGAGGGCGGGGCAGAGTCGGCGGTGGGTTCAATATCAATCTTCTTCTTTTTCTTGAGAGTCTTTGCCGGTGCTGGCTCATCGGTTTCTGTAGTAACCTTGTCGGTAGTGTCGTTTTTCTTCTTCTTGAGGGTCTTTGCTACTGGTGCTGGCGCTGCAGATTCTACAGCGACAGCGTCGGCGGGAGACTCTGCATTGTTGGTCTTTTTCTTCTTTTTCTTGAGCTGCGTCGTAGTGGGGGCGGGCTCTACAGTGCTGGCGGCGTCGTTGTTGGTGCTCCTCTTCCTCTTCAGCGTCGGGACGGTTTCTTCAACAGGCTCGATCTTGGCGGTCGGGGTATTGTTCTCTGCGGTAGCACTGTTGCTGCTCGCCTCGATGTCAGCTTTCGTCTTATTTGTCCTGGGCCGCTTCGCTGACTCGGGAATACTATCTTCGCTGGACTTGTCATTCCGCTTCCTCTTCAAGCTTTTCACAGGCTCGACCGCTGTCGTCGGCAAAAGGGGCTCTACTGGCTCATCCTTGACTACGACAGGGATGACGGGCGGCGCGTCCACGGGCAGCTCGTACGTGTCGGCGGGGATCTTCAAACGCAGTCTCTTCGCGACGCGGCGACGTGAGGAGAACCAGTCGTGGACCCGCGAAGGGACGATGTTGCGCGCGAGGGCCCAGGCTCTACGGGATTCCACGCTCGGGATGCGGGGGTCGGCGGGCCAGATTACGCAGAGCTCGTCAATGTGGACGATGGCGAGTCTGGGGATGGCTGGGGCAACTGGGGTGGGGGCTGGAGCAACTGTGGAGGGGGTATCATTAGTAGGCTGCGCGGCGGTTCGTTTTGTCATGGCCAACGAGGTGCGCAGGGTTATGGATAAATAACTTGAAGAGAGAGCAAAGTCGCGTGCTTACGGCTTTCGGCAATTGCCGGCCATCTGTCTAACGCGCTCGTACACCACCACGCAGAATAATACCAAGTTACATACACGATCAGTAAATAAACATTTCGAAGGCGCCCTGAAACTGAGGCCTGAGGTTCTACTTGACTCGTGTCAAGAGAGACGGAAAACGTGCCGAACAGGACACTGCAGTGCGAGTGGGTTGATTCCTGCAATGAAGAGCCCCAGTGAGGCGACGTGCACTTGCTCGATCGAAGGCTTGGATACCTTCCACTCCTCGCTTATTTCTGGCTGCTTCGACTTGGTCGCGCGCCTGAGCAAGGTAACTTGGGGTTTTCGGCTGCCGATTAGTCTGTTAGTTACCGCGCCCTGATACCCGGTAGCCTGCGTTATTATATAAGCATCCATTTTGGGAAACCACGTGCAACCTCATATGGACGCGACTTGACGCGTTGGACGCGACGTAGTATTCCGAGGGTACAGGATTGGGGCTAGGACCAATATGTTATATCGCCAGAAGTGTCTCCTAAATGTTAAACCCCCCACCTTCAGACGGAAAGCCGCAGACAAGGAAATCACTATATTCTCCGCCAAATTAGCCGAGGAATTCTTGGGAGACACAATTTAATCAAGAAAATTATACTGGCAGATTTAAGGGTACTTTAATGCTTCCCCACGTTGAATATCTCGAGAAACACCTAAAATGGCCGAGGATGAGGTGAAGACGCGTGAAATAAATGGCTTGTTTAGTTGTGAATCATCCATCATTACATAATAACGCAGGTTACCGGGTAACAGGGCGCGGTAACCAACAGACTTTATCAAGCGAGGTACGAGCTAGAATTGATAAAGCGTCTGTCAAGAGAGACTAGCTGCCGATAGGTTTCTAAGACCAAGCTCGTGAGCTCGTCATAGTACTGGCACGAAATGAGAGGCTCCGCACGGCGTTCGTCGCACTGATTTAGTACTTCCCGGCTTTTTTTTTACGAATGAATGGACGGAAGACTCCGCGAAGAGATATCAGAAACCTTGCCCACACAAGCCCTCAACCCCTCCCTCTGCATTATTTGGGCGAGAATGAGACTGGGGCCATCGCCAGTCATTGGATAATACTGTCGGAGGAAAACGAGCCCACTTGTTATCCTCCTTGACTGTCCCGAAGAGCAAGAGGGTACCCATTCCGTCGTGGATGAGAGTCGAGCTAAATGAGTATGGACCCTCCGAACCTGCACGTCTGAGTTCAGTGCAGCCTGCGATTTGGCGGGCTGGCTGGGCTCGAAATGGATAATGCGGCCTGTGCGGGTGAATTTTCAATGCGACCTAGTCTCTTATAAACAGACGCTATAACATTCTTAACTCGTACCTCGTTTGTTATAGTCTGTCAGTAAGGTTGATCGAGTGATCGGCCGCGCCGCTATTATGTAATCACTACAATTTTCGAAACCCAAACACGTCTTGGGGGTGTGTTTTCTTTGGATTTGAGGCTTGGGTCCCAGGTAGACAGATGAAAAGTCCAACTTTCTCAGCGAGCGTGTGGTGGCAGAGTTCCAGAAGCTTGATGCCGAATTTGATGGCCCGGCAGGCAGAAAAGCCCGAGAAAATGATTTGGGCGAAGATGGGCTCGGATTCACAGTTCTTGAGAAACAGTTCTCTTGGGAATGAGAATGAAAGAGAACTTCTCTCTTATTGTTTTTACCCAGAGCTACCTGAAGGGCAGAGTGGTTGCATGTCAAATTGAAACTCCGACGATTATGTAATAACGGCGCGACCTATACGCGGTGGCGCGGTTAACAACAGACTAAATGCGACCTAACAAATAGTCATGGAGAATTTCCAGATTTACGAAGCGCCGAGTGTGGGCTAGAGTTTCTTGGATCCGCACTGCTATTTCATGCGAGATTCGTAGCAGATGAGAGGCTCTCTCGAAAAAAAGTCGGCAGACGGTTTGAGGAAGGTTCGCGGTCCCGTGTTGATATTTGATGGCGATCGCCATCAAAGCGGATCCAAATCCGACGGAGTTTCAACGGCTCCTGACTTTCTGCCTTTTTCTTCCCTTCTCCCACCATCTCCTTCCATCCGACTGAATCGTTAATCCTCCCATCTTTCATCGACTTCCACGTTGTCAAGAACCGTTTGTCTATTCATCTCTCGTAGTAGGTTCAACAAGTCAACGCCTCGCCGACTGTTGCATCACTCACGTACCCGCCTTTCTCAACGACTTCAAGACGTCACATCCTCATCGCGCTCGAGTCATCTCCGCCTTACGTTGGGCCATACAAGTCGTCCTCGCTGTCTCGCCCGCCGCTGTCTGAATCTCGCCGTTCAGGGTACGTTTTCTGATTCATGTCAGCCACCTGAGGCTAACCTTTTCGAAGCTCAAGTTTCGACACGACCTCAGTGGGACACTGCTCAAGACCGCTGGGGGATCCTCCATCTCGCGACTCAAGACCTGGGGCGGGAGCCGTGAAGACCTCAGTGGGGACACGTTGGGGGATCCTCCATCTGGCGACTCATGACCCTGGGGCGGGAGCCGTGAAAACCCAGTGGGAGACTGCTCAAGACCATTGGGGGATCCTCCATCTGGCGACTCAAGACCGTGGGGTGGGAGCTGTGAAGACCTCAGTGAGACACTGCGTGCAGACCTCGGTGGGAGACCGCTTAAGCCCTTGGTGGGAGACCGCTCAAGCCCTCAGTGGGAAACTGCTCAAGACCGCTGGGGGATCCTGCTTGAAGACTTGGGGCGGGAGCCGTGAAGACCTCAGTGGGACACTGCTCGCCGAGGCCACCATGGAGATGTGGGGCGAACGAGCGAGGGGGGAGTGTGGGGAGGTGTCCTGAGGGCGGGTGCTTGCATCCTCGTGCTCCCTTGTTGTGGGCCCCCGGCTTACGACGCGCGCATTTGGCTTCCTACCGCTTGCGCGCGTCAGCTAAAAGCACCTTAAACTCTTCTTCATTTTCTCCTTCTATTCTGAGCGGCATGTAATAAGTCTAAATTAGTTACCTCGAATTGGGCGAACACGCGCACTCATTCCATTACAATCAATTGGTTGGCTAATACCGAGGCGGATTGACTGTATGGTAACACCTAAACCTGCCCAAACCTTCACTCTAGCAGGCTTGTCGCAGTTCCTCCCAACTTTCGACTTAGGGTCACTGAGCCTTGCTTGACCGAACTGAATCCACAGGCAGGTGTCTCATGTTCAAAGTTGCATCTCCTTTTGGCAGCGAGCGTTGAGTCGTCCCAGTGATCGAATCATATCAATCGCTGTTGCCATCGTCTACGGCCGCACGGTCTATCCCCACCTTTTCAATCCTAATGAGTAGACCTTCGGTTGGCCCTCTTGAAAGCACTCAATTTCAATCCAGCTCTGCGCGAGATATCCGCCAGAAAGAGAGAGAGAGAGAAACGGATAGTGTTCCTTTTAGGCCAAATTACTGCAATTACATACTACAACTTAGAAACACAACGAGAGTGCTCAAAAACCGTCCGCCTGTGCATTTCGCCACCCTTGCAGGCACTTTGACTGCGTCGTCCAGATGTGCTCACTCAGCTCGCGAAGTCGCGGTGCGTAATCAGTCTTGAGCGTTTTGCTGTCCACAATGAAGTTCAAGTCCGTGGCACGCAGCTTCCTGCCCGTGCGGCCCCTCGATCCCTGCGCGAACGAAAGCTCCACCCAAAGGGACATGAGCCCGCCGACCATCTGCTGCCGTAGGAGCGCCCGCGAGCCCAATCCGAAGCCCTTGGCGACGATGTAAAATGTGGAGCGTGTGCCATGCATGCACACCGGCTTCCATGTGCGTACCTCCGCGCAGAGTCCATCGAAGAGGAAAATCAGCTGTGATGTGACGAGGCGCTCCGGTTTCGACTGCTTAAAGATGATGGTACCACCAAATGCAACAGAGACGAATCCCGCTATGACCTGCGAGATGAGAAGGCGGTCTCCGTCCAGGTGGATGTCGCTGCTCGCGGAACGTAATGGGTGTCCGTCGATAAGAACCAAATCAAAACCGGGGGAGACGGGAAAGTTCTGTAGCTGCGCGCCATCGATGAACGTCGGACCAAGTTGGTATTGGGTGAGATCAGCCCAATGGAGCTCGAATCGCAGGAGGTGATCTTCTTCGAGCAAGCAGGCGTGCCCCCCGCTCTCGATGGGCAGAGAGATCCCTACGCCCGACGCACGCGAGTTTTTTTCGAGGATGTAGGACGAAAATCCGCCGGGACAGCAGCTACCAAGGGGAATGCTCCTTAGCCGTAATTGGAATTCACAAAGGTTGTGATATATGTACCCGAGATCAAGAAATCGAAACGGCATCCTGTCAGGAATGCATCGCAACACTTGATCTATTTCCTCCAGGATGTTTTTCATCGAGTTGAACCAGGCTTTCTGGAGCGCAGAATCAGGCGCATCTGCCTGTTTGCGTTGGTGATGAAAATACGCCTGTTCTGAAGGTTTGCTACCGTCCTGGGAAATTCCATGTCAGTGGATGCGCGGGACGGCAGGAGCGTTACTACTTTGTACCGTAACAAATTCAGTTTGCGCAAGCTGGTGCTCTTGAGGGAGAGGACCTGGTCCATGTGTATCGCGGAGAGAGAGTTTGAACACGTTCCTCCAGCGGCCACGAGGCGCCCGTGCGGGGCGATAGAAGGACCTGCAACCTAAATAGTAAATTGAACAAGAATAGGCAGGCACTCGCGAAGTGGGATCCTTTCCATGGACTTGCATAAATCATCACGGAATTCACGCCCAGTTCATCTGTGAGCCCTTTTGTAAATGGAAACTCCTCAGAGTTGGTGCCATGGTAGTTGAAAGGAAAGAAACGTGCCGCGTGCGGGGATTGCCGGCCGATCAATTCACACGGTTGAAATACTTTTCAACTCAGAGCAGTCCGATCACCAGTATCAATTTTTTTTCTTTCTACCCCCAAGCCCCGCCGAAAGAAAGCAAAACCGGACGCTGTTAATTTCGCATCCGTTTATTTATGATCGATGCGGAGGAGAATTCAATTATAGAATATGTGGTGCGGGAGGACTCAAGGACGGTTACAATGGTAATCCAGACTCCAGGGAGAGACGGAGACGAAGTCACAAGAGAAACGGGTACGGCGACGCGGCGAGGTTCTGATGTTGGTTGTTTACGGGACGCGCGCGATAAATGTAGCAAGCAATTCGCGAATAAAACTTATATACCCACAAAGTCAAGTCTGATAAACTCCCTCCAGTTCCACATTAAATCGAAAACAAAAATTGCCACCACGATGGAATCACATCAAACCCGTCCGCCAAACCTCCAGCCACATCAGTTAAGATCTAGGACATTGTACGCGCAGTGATAGACATAGAATTCGGTGCCGTGTATGCGTCGATAGCATTGAAACCACCGCAAGTTCCGGCTATCCATCGGAATGGTCAGGATTCTGTAAAGGAGAAGGAAGATGCACGTACCACCGCTGGGGCAGCTGTAACTACATTTACTTTAGCTCCCGGGGATCACACCGAGTTTGATGGACACCGCGCAGAAGCATTGGAGCTGGGGAGAATGGCATTATGTATCAGATGCGAAAAAATCGATGGAGAGACGAACCCTGTATTCTACACCCGCATATGCATAGCCCGCCTTTGCACACATAGAGAGAAAGAGAGACGCTGTTCACGGTGGAGTTGTCGCGTTGGATCCCGCTGAGCGTCCGGGAGGAAGAGCTCAGCAGATGGACGCCTGTTGCGAGGCCCGTCCATGTTTGCGATGAGCTTCCGCATTGCAACTTGACTGTACACGTCGAGGAGCAGAACGCCGTCGCCCACAGATAATCCTGCAAAACCAAGACGTTAGCTAGCCATTAAACGAATGATTGCGTGCGCACGTCGGTTCAGTTGTAGCCTGTCGGTCGCCCGAGTGAATCTGTGGTAAGCAACACGTTCGCCGGATGCGGGCGCGCCCAGAAATATATCGCGTCTTTCTATAAAATGCCAACCCCAGTTTAGCTGTGATCTCGTTGAAACAAACGGGGTGGATGGCGCACCGTGACAGTGGGATATACCCCGGTTCTGAAGGCCGAAATATAATACTGGCTCATTTCCATCCATACAGTATGTGGATAGCCTACGGCTGTCAGAAACATTAAACATAATACCAGGTTGACGCACCATTGGCAAAGGTTGTTCCTGTCAGGTATAAGTTAATTGCTCTAAAAACCCAAATGGACACATACCAGCCGGTTGGTCGATCGTAATCGGCCCCAAACTGGATAGATGCAGTGAATAAGACGAAAAGGGTCTGCAAGACCATCACGCACTAGCTCGATTCACCGAAATCGTTCCTAGAAACAATGAGGAATATACGCAGACCCTTAGGGCGAAGACTAACCAAGTGGCCATCTCAACGAACGTAACCAGGTCGCGCGTTGCAATGATCTGGTCCCAACGGCTGTTTAGAAGCTAATCGTCCGAGCGCAGGAGCCGATTCTTGTCGCTGAGGTGTGTACTGTGGGGTGAAATCGCTTGTGAGAGAGGCACATCCATGAGCGACGGCAGAACTTAGAAGAACCATCCGCTGATGGTGGCAGCGTATCCCATTCCCGCCCCGCTCGTCTGAGACATATCTGCATCGAGATCAGAGGGATCCTCTCTACTTGGATGGAACCGAATTACAGTAGATATCGTCGCTGGTCTGCTCAGTGTTAGTATATACTGGAGACGGTAGCATCGGCTGAGCGGACTCACATTCTTATCATAATCACCTTGGGGCCATGCGCATCCCCAACTACAGCAACATATCAGCCGCGGCAGCAAGATGGGAGCTTCGAGAAGGCGCACCACATCCACGTGTCCAAGCTCGAGTACGACGTGAACTTGCCCTCCAGCTCTTCTATGAAGGGCATGAGATACGCGTTGGTGCGGCTCTTCAGCGAAGTCCACCCGGCATTGCCTAGGAACCCGCTCTCGAAGCTCGAGATCATCGGCTTGCCGCCGACAGTGAACTGGGATGGGTGGCTCGAGAGGTTGAGGGTGCGGGCGACGATGTCCTCGAGCGAGCACCCGAGATCGGTGGTGAAGTCGAAGGAGATGAAGAACTTGACGGGGCTGCCGAGCGCTTGGGTAGCGTCATATGCAGACCGGATCTGCGTCTTTCACCAATCAGAGCCGCCGATGTTGAGCGCGACCGCGTCGCTAGTAGGGCCGGTATTAGAGCAGCGAAAAGGCGAAGCACATAACCCACATGCTGTACGCTTCCAGAGCCTTAATGTCCGGTCCAATCCGCGGGAGTGTAATGAAACCTGGCCACAGATTAGGCTACGAACCTTGGATAAACGAAGTCTACGCACATATCTAACGAGACCGCGAAAAGAAAAATGTGAGTGGGAACCATATTTTGTTTGGAAATAAATAATGCCGAAGATCTGAAAACCAGTCAGTGCGGAGAATCAGAGAAAGAGAAGGCGCGAACATTATGTATGAACACATATTTTGTAGCCGCGCGTTTCTCCACCGTCGAGTTGGCCGCACGGTTATGTATACGAACGGAACGTTGTTCTGTGGCTTGCGCATTGAAGGAGGGCGTGTCGGCCCGCTTGTGCAGGCGGAGTCCGTGGTCTTCAGGAAATTAGGCACTGATATGGAGACCCGAGGCAAGGGCGACGAGTGACGATACCAGAGTGCCGATCCGCATGGCAGGGAAAGGAGGAGACGGTCTTAGATGCGTACGTATCGCGTTTTATGAGTAAGTCTTATGCGGTACGGCCCCTGGCGCACTTGCGCAAAAATAGTTAGCACGGTGAATGGGTGCGACGGCGCGGAAGATCGGGAGAAGGAGTGGGAAAAGTTGGAAAACCTTGAGAATAGAGGGCATAGTGGCGTAGTCTCACAGCATTAAATGTTCCTTTCCTACATCATTTTGATGAGCAGTCCAACCAGGGCACTTGAAAAGAGCTCAGCCGCCGACGCATAGCTCGGATTGCACCCCTGTTTTGCGGAGGCAAAATACCGCCATGATTTAGGCTGACGGAAAATGCGGGGAACCAAGCCCACGGATGTTGACCAGATCTTCACCAGCCCATCGTTAAAAGAGTAGAAGTGAGTTGCATGCCGTGTGGCGGAGACAAAGACTCTCGAGTCGAACAACGATGGCAGTGGCATCCGTGTGGCGCTCTTGAGTGCCGATGTGCCCGGGTTCCAACCGCGAAGCTGCCAAGCGGTTGACGACCGAACTTTGTATTTACCAGTCTATGTGCGGTACAGGTAGGGTGAAGAACGCGGATCCCGGAAGAAAAATGCATGAAGGCAGAATTCAACAAGTTTTGATGTCGGATGAATCGGATCGAACCGGCTGATGCGCGCTTGTCCCGAACCACCACCTTCTTTTCGCGCAACTGCGAAATCTTGACTCTTTCGTCTGCTTACCTGTTCACACCGCCGTTGTCCCAACTTCAAGACTTACGAGCACCCACTGGAACGGCCAATCCGCCCAGAATAAAAATTCAAGGAAGTGCTGCAAGCAACCTGGTACTGTACATCGGGCTCGCTTGAACCCGGCCCTAAATTCATTCGACGGTCCAAGCAATCTCGAATCCTGCAGAACATAACCGGCCTCAATAACATCGCAATCCGTCGCCACTCCGGAGTACCGACATCTTGGCGCGCTGGGCTCCTTTTGTTTTATCAAAATGCCAACCTCTCAATAAGCGCAAGACAAGAGAACATTCTTCCTCCCGCCCACACAGACAGCAACAGACAGCCATGAGATTTTGGTGTGGAGTTCTGGTGCAATCGGAAGGCCAGCGCTAACATCGATCATCGCGAGGACCGAGTCTGCGAACCCTCACTTGACCGCCTTCGGCCGTCCTCACCTGCGCCACAAAATTCCTTCTCGTCCTATCAGTATCCATCTCGCATCTACCCTGACCAAGCCAAAACTGTCCGCTTGCCTCCGAAAGCACCCAAGGCATTCCCCGAAGGCATGGCTCTCCCGAAGGCACGGCTCTCCCCGCCCAGCGATCCATATCAATCCCTCGCTGTCTTTCGCGCCTGCGCCTCGATCCCCTCCTTCCATATTTGTGGTCCCACCACTGAGGTCCTCGGGCGCTTTGGACCCATCACAGGCGCCGAATTCTTTTCTTCTTCGTCTATGCACGGCTGCAATGAGGCTTCCGATTTTTTGGGTCGCGTACCGGGGCCCGCCACATAGTTCTAATACGCCGACGGCTAAGCTTTCGAGGTTAATGTCGTCTTGATCGGCGAGGTCCTCGGCGCCAGCACCCTGGACATTATTGTGTAGTCTTCGTTGTCGTTTTAATTTTTGTTGCTTCCTTCGCGGAAGCAATCCTATTTCCCGGCAATCTAACTGAGGTATGATGTCATTTGACAAGATGTGAATGGACAAAGTATAGAAATGGGGTCGAAGGCTAGGCCTACTTGTTGCGAAGGTCACCCCCAATTTGTGGCCAATCTAGCCGAAAACTCGCTTTGAACATCGTCATGTCATTCTTTCTGGGGTGCTACTGACTTGGTCAACTTGCCGCCGGGGTCACGCCCCTCATCGCTGCCTGTCCTCCCACATTGGCAATGGTGCGCGGTATGCACACGATGTACATCCATACTGCACTCACGACATTCCAGCCTCGCGCCGAGCCCGACGCCTCGGGTACCATCGACGTCGCCGCATTCAACCAGATCCTCGACCTCGACGACGACGACACGAACTATGCGTGCTCCAAGGACATGTTCGCCGTCTACTTTGCCCAGGCCCCCGCTGCGTTCAAGGGCATGGACTCTGCCCTGTGCGTCCCCGCGTCCATCTGGCGATTCAATCCCCTGCTTACCTTGCATCGATTTCTCGGCAGCGCAGCGACGGACCTACGCGGGCTCGCGGACCTCGCGCACTTCCTCATGGGCTCGTCCGCGACGCTCGGGATCGTGCGCGTCGCGGGGTCGTGTGCGCGCATGGAGGGCGTCGGCGAGGCGAGCCGCAGCCGCAACGCTCCGGCCGACGCGGCGGCGCTCGCGCAGCTCGGCGCGCTGCTCACAGAGGTCAAGCGCGAGTACGCCGACGCGGAGACGTGGCTGCGGCGCTGGTATGCGGAGCACGGCGAGACGTTCGCCGAGGACCTGACGTCAGAGGCCGAGCGCTCGCTGTCCCCGCCGTCGGACACCCCGGCCGCAGACTCGGTAAAACCGTAATCCACACCCCCCGGATCCTACCCACGGACATTTTCACCCTCTTGGATGCATGCAGTTGCTCAGCCCCTCCACTGTATTTTCTAATTCTACCGGATTCTAGGATCATGCAGTACACACTGTATCAGCTTTGTGGCTTGTATAATTTATTTAGTGCCCTCCGTCTTGACATTAAACGCATGACGATCCAAGACAATGGAGACTCGGTACTCCCTTACATTAACCTCGCAGATCGTGTGTCCAAATTATTTCTTGCACATTGCATTCAACTTTAGCCTCGCGGATCGAGTGCTCTGGTCACTTGGATTCATAAACCTAGGTAAGGGTTTGTTGCGCGAAACTTTGGCGAAACTAGTCCCGAGATCCCGCTGCGAGAATCTCCCAATAAAGCTACTGGGCTCGATCCGTGCCAAAGCGCAATTTCTCCTGAATTGTAACGAATGAGCAAGCCAGCTGCAGCAAGAAGCCCCGTATTGGAACTGACGAGCAACGAGCCGATGAGGAACCGCAGGAATACGGCACCGAAGAAACGTCTGACGTCATGTTCGTCATGACGGAACGGAGGGGATTTTTCGGGAGTTGATAAGAGAGATTATATGCAAGGAGCGAGCGTATGTGAGAGAGAGATTCTTCGAAAGCGTACAACGATAAAGACACAGCATGGGGCCACTGGCAGGGTATGAGTACAACGCACATCTAGCGTGGGCGGCGTCACGGTCTACTCTCCGACCTTTCGCTCGGCGGGGGATCGGGCACCATCGCGGACAGCCAGTCAGGGCTCGGCGAACTGCTCGTTGTGCGCGGCATACCACTTCCTGAGCCACTTTTCCGCGCGCGCGTACTCGGCCTTGACCTCGACGAGCAGCGCATCGATCTTGGCGAGCGCCTCGGGTGCGGCGAGGTCCCTGTCCGCGTCCTCGTCGCGCAGCTCGCCGTAGTGCTGCATCTTCTCGCACGCGGCCTGCACCTTGGAGATGCCGAGCGCGGCGGATGAGCCCTTGAGAAAGTGCCCGAGCGCCGAGAGCTCGGGGAGCTTCTTGTCCGCGCTGGGCGGCGGCCTCAGGCGGGTGCGGACTCGAGGGCGGAGCGGGGACGTACAGTGCTTGATCCATCGACCCGAACGTCGTCGTGGCCTGCTCAAAGTAGGCGGTGACCATCTCCTTGGAAAAGTCGTGGGTGCCCTCCTCGTCGAGCTCGAGGATCTGGCCGAAGATGTCCATGTCGACTGGCTGCGATGGGTGAGCACGACGCGCGGGGGCGGGGGCGAACGGACCTCGCTGGGCGCGGCGGCGGGCTCGGGGACGGGCTCGGGGACGGCTGCGGCTGGCGCTGCGGCTGGTTTGGGGCGGGGGGTACTGGGGGACTTGTGGTCAGCATCGTTGGCGGCAGCGTTGGGGACGGGGACGGAGTCGAGGGGCGGCGGGGGCGTGCGACGGCGAGGCGGGTCTTCCGACACGGCCATGGGTTGACAACAAACTGTACAATTACCAGTACAGAGCACTGATACAAGTTTTCTGACGCTCTTCCCCGATCACACGAGCCATATATGGCGTCTTTAATTATAACGCTTCACGTCGCCAGCGTCTGCCTACTGACCCCGGACGTTGACAACGCAGCAGAAAATTGGTGCGAATAAAACAAGATAATTCCAAAAACACTTCCGCGGGCCGAGATTAATATTGAGATAGGCGCCCGACGTGCCGAATGAGCGAGCATATGGCTGGCTATCATCGGATCCAGTCAGCGAACCAGAATCTACGCGCCCTCGGAGATCGGCGTCCGCGTCATCAATGACATAGTTGCGGCACACGCGCCCGGAGCCGGGGCCCGATGCGGTTTCGCAACAGCCGCCAAATAAATTTACTGCATCTACACACCCCTTGGGCGATGTTGGTACTTTGTAACGTAGTAGCCAAAACCGTCCACGCCCTTCTGATTGAGGTGGGCGAATCCCCGAGAACTGGGTCCCAAGTCTGGGTACGTGTTTTGGGCGACACCTGGGCCCTGACCGCGGAGTGAGAACGAAGTTGAAGCGCGAGAAAATGAACGTACAAAGTCGAGGACGAATGGCCGGCTTTGGGTCACACCGAACAGGCGAGAGCTCTCCAGAATGACGGCGTAGACGGGCGAGGGATCGTTCAGTGGCGCGTGGACGCTGAATCCTCGTGCAGGAGAACGGACGTCCCACAGGGAGAGGAGCGAATGACGCGCTGTACCTGCCGCGACATGGCTGCCGCCTCCGCCCCCGCAGGAGACGGAGTAGATGGGTTCGACCGACCATGAGTTGACGAGGTTTAACACGGGACGGAGAGGCGCAGGAGAATCGGCGGAGGCGTGAGGGACGGCAGAACACCGAGAGGATGAGCGGAGGTCGTGGATGGAAACAGTCCCGTCGTACCACCCTGACACCACCACCTGGGGTGACGATCCCCAAGGAGAGGATGGCGGTCCTTTACAGATACCGTATACAGCGGAGCCTGCGGTCCCAGAATCTGCCTGGGAGAGTACAGCAGACGGAAGGGGGGCCAATTGGTCGTTTGTTATCGCATGTATGGTGAGCGGCGTCGCGGAGGACGTGCCAAACGCGGCAAAAGGCGAGGCGGATTCCATGGAGAGGTGAGACACCCAGCTCCGCGCTTGAAGGTCAACCGACGACGAGTATGAATTTGTCTCGAGCGTCGCCCGTCCGCTCGCACTCAACGAGAGCAGTGAATCACGGCTCGAGGATAAGCTTTCTATAAAGTCCTTCGGGGGCAGGTGGAGTGGTCGTTCGGGAGATCGCTGAACGCGCAAAGTAGCGGTCGTCTGCCGTTTTGAGCGGCCCATGAGCACAATGCGCTCGCGGGTGCCATCCTGAAAGCCGACACAAAGGGTGTGGTCCAGGCCCCCGTCAGGAATGAAAGCAAGGGCCGTGATGAAATTGGCTCTATCGCGGTTTGTCCGGGCTAGCAAACAGGATCCTTCTAGGACGACGGGCGGGGCGTCGTCGTTGGTCGTCGAGATTCCGAAGGTGTATGAATATATGGTGGTTCCAGCGGCGACGATTAGACGCGAGGCGTTGATTGCCATCCTAGGCTGTTCTTTTCCCGACCACGGGCCAGACAGCGGGCGCGCAATAAATTCGGACTGCGCCCAAGACTCGTCGGTGAGGACGTCGTACTTGACGCGGGACATGGGTGTCCACGCCTGCATGCGCGATTTCGCCAGGCTCATGGACGGTCTAGGGTTCTGGCGCTGGTATCCCGCCCACCCGAATTCGTTGACCTGCAGTGTGCGGGGACAGTCGCCGGTCAGTGGAGAGTCAGCCCAGTCATATTGCGACTGACGAGAGCATTTAAAAATCGAGAAGTTCGCGACAAGGCAGAGAGATCCTTGACGAGAAGAAACTCGTGTAAGATGTGGATGAGAATGTCGCCAGGCAGGCCGAGGAATGAATTTGGGGGTGATAAGTTTGTCATTTGATAGCGCAGACGCGGAATCTTGGCTACTTAAATACCACGACGACGAGGTTGTCTGTGCACGGAGCCATGGATGTGAGTCAAAGGGACAGTGAGAGTCAGAGCGGGACAGCGGCTGTCGGCAGCTCACAGCCACACTCAATCTTATCATGCTTATCGCGTTTCTTCCCGCGCCCTTCAACTTGATCCGCCCGCTTACCCCAGGTTCGGACTGCAGCAATCGCGGTATGTTTCGTCTGCGGCTCGCCCGAAGGCTCGTGGGGACCAGAAAATACCACGACGAAAGCTTTGGATTCCGAAAACCGCGAGAGTTTGTCTTCCCTGACTGTGCGTGCTATTCGGCTACTTGGATCAATCCTCAGCGCTCAACGCCTCGTTTCAGACACCCCAGCGCAGTTGCAGAACAGGTGCTTTCACATTTGTCACTGTATAAACGCGTCTTATTGGCCAACTTAGGGCCGACAATGCCCCGCTTCTGCGGTACGTCGACTCCATCCGGAGCCACGGCCACCGCGCCGCGCGTATCGATCCGCTCGACCTCATCCATCGCGAAGAAGTCGCCGCCTTGGATCCGCGCCGCTATGGGCTCGCCGATGACGAGAGGAAATACAATGTGAATGGGATCGTGTGGACGAAGTCCGTCGACACAATTCGGGAAGGCGATGCGGACGAGTGGTGGACCTTGCGCCAGGTCACCGAGCACCTTCGCGCCATTTACGTCGGCCGCATTGCGTATGAGGTGAGGACGCCGCTTGGTGTGCACTTCCGGGGCTTGATTCTTTTTCAGTATATGCATTCGATCCACAAGACCGAGCGACTGTGGTTCTCTCACACGCTGGAGTCCAACGAAATAGCCGCACCTGGCACCGCGCTTTCGGTGCAATTGAAGGAACGGATTCACGGCCTTCTGGCCCGGAGCGAAGTGTTTGATAATTTTCTGCAACTCAAGTTTCCGAATCTGAAGCGCGTGAGTTTGATGTGCTCGTTATCCACGCTACATTCAGACCGCGTATTTTAGTATGGACTTGAAGGCGGAGAATCCATGCTTCCAGCACTTGATTCGTTATTCTCGGCGGCAGCACAAGGTATTCTTCCCACAATTTAAACTACCCGTCGTTCTGAGGAAGTTATTCTTGCAGCAGGTATATCGAGTATCATCATTGGGATGCCCCATAGAGGACGGCTAAATCTCCTCACCGATCTCCTCAAATATCCGGCAACCGCATTATTCCACAAGATCAAAGGCGGCGCGGAAATTCCAGAGGACCTGGGCGCGGAGGGGGACGTACTCAGCCATTTAGGTCCGTGTTTTCCGGTCCTTTGTAAATGACGCATTAATTTCCTTCAAGTTGCGTCACCTGTTCTGCGATACGATGGTGCTGCGAGCCCGATCCAAGTTTCTCTCCTTCCCAATCCATCTCACCTCGGTAACGGACCCGCATTGAATCTGATACTTGGCTAATGCCACGCGTAGAGGCTGTCAATCCTGTCGCACTGGGAAAGACGCGGGCCAAACAGTACTCCCTGCTCAAAACCTCGCCGGAAGATTGCGACCTCGGCGACAAGGTGATGTGCATCCAGCTACACGGGGACGCCAGTTTTGCGGGCCAAGGAGTCGTAATGGAAGGTCTCGGATTAAGTGCGCTTCGAGATCCAAAGGTCATATGCTCCTTCTCACTCCTCGCACCTAGGCAACCTCCCGCATTTCACGAGCGGTGGAAGCGTCCACATTGTTGTGGAGTGAGCTCCGTTCCTCTTCGATCCACACGAGCTAACCGTGGTGCAACAGCAACAAGTATGCTCGCCATGTTTCAGTTGATTACCCTATTCATATTCGTCTGCCAGTATCGGCTACACGACCCCGGCTACGGGCGCCAGGTCCTCTCTTTACTGTTCTGATATCGGGAAGATGATAAACGCTCCTGTCCTGCACGTGAATGGAGATCATCCGGAAGGTATCGCACTTTCATCCAACTGCATCGCAGAAACCTACTTAATCTCGACCTCCAGACGTAGTGAGAGCGATGGAAGTCGCTTTCCGGTACCGCAACTATTTCCGAAAGGTAAATTTCATGTGAAATGTCAAGCCTGTTGTTAATCCTTCCGCAGGACATTATTGTCGATCTGCTCGTGTATCGAAGATGGTGAGCATTTAGTTTTTTTGTCGCGGTCTACGTCGTTGAACTGCTTCTAGGGGGTACATCCAATCACTTACTCAAGCGCATAAACGGGACTGAACCATCTATTACAGTCATAACGAGCTTGATCTCCCCAACCTCACCAGCCCTCTCATGTACGAGAAAATCAGCTCCCGCCGTTCCGTCCCGCAGCTCTACGAGGAGCGGCTCGTCGTACGTCAAGCTCGTCATCCCTCCTATGCATAGCTCAGCAATGTCGTTCAGAGGGAAGAAGTCCTCGACCCCACCAAAATCGCTGCCATCCGGACTGCATACAAATCTGAACTCGACACAGCGCTGACGCGTGTTCCTTCCTACGCGCCTTCGGCCTCGATGCTCGAGAAACAATGGACGGGCATGGTCTGGCCCGCGAGTTCGGCCGCGGAGAGGAACCCGGAAACTGGCGTCGAGCCGGAGCAGCTGAAGGACGTGGGCCGGGCGAGCGTCAGCATCCCAGACGGATTTGTCAGCTCTACACTCCACGAATAGTTCATTGGACGCTGATGATTCCCGTAGGAGATCCACCCGAAGTTGCAGAGACACGTCAAGAATCGGCTGGCCAGCATCGAGTCTGGGGCGGGGCTGGATTGGGCTACGGCAGAGGTCCGTTTTAGTCTGATTTGGGGGAAAATACGAGCTCATGCGACGAACAGACGATGGCGTTCGGCTCGCTCATGCGGGAAGGGTTTGACGTACGGATCTCGGGGCAGGATGTTGGACGGGGGACGTTTAGCCAGCGGCATGCGATGTTCGTGAACCAGAAAAACGAGGCCGTTGTGGTCCCGCTGAATGACACCTTGAATGCGACCGGGAAGCTCGAGCTTGCGAATAGTAAGTCGATTTTCGCGTTGATGGATTTTCGTTCACGGTCGTTAGGCTCTTTGAGCGAGATGGCTGTGCTTGGAGTGCGTTGTCTGCGTGCATATACGTTTAAATATACTTACGCGACCTCAGTTCGAATACGGAGCAAGCTGGGAGCGCCCCAATCTTCTGGCTATTTGGGAGGCGCAGGTCGGTGGTGCGTTCCTGATACTCTACAGTCGCCTGATCATTTCTTGAAGTTTGGTGATTTCTTTAACGGTGCACAAGTGAGTCAAAGTATGCGCTTGATATGTTTTAATAACACGCGCTGCAGGTTATTATCGACACCTATATCTCCTCTGCCGAAAGTGAGTCTGACTTCCTCCACTTCTAAATTCCGCCACCAATTTGAACGAACAGCCAAGTGGCTGAAGCAAAGCGGGATCGTCCTCCTACTTCCGCACGGACTCGACGGAGCTGGTCCAGAGCACTCGTCCTCTCGTATTGAGCGGATGTTGCAAGTCCGTCTAAGCATCGATGATCTCCGTCGATGCTGATCCTCCTCTCAGTTAACCAACGACCGATATTCCTACGATGAATCGGAGCCGTTCTATAACATCAACATGCATGTCACTTTCCCGACGACTCCGGCACAGTATTTCCATCTGCTGAGACGGCAGATGAGGCGGAACTTCAGGAAACCGTTGATTGTGGCTGGCCCCAAGGCGCTCTTGCGGCTGTCGGTATGTCTTGCTTCTTCCCAGTGCGACAATATCTCAGCGTGTCCCTTAGGCTGCCTCGTCGACGCTTCGCGATCTCGAGCCTGGCACGTCGTTCCAGCCGGTTCTCCGCGATCCAGCAGAAAACACGCCAACAGCCAAGCGGGTGGTTTTGATGGCCGGCAAGATATACTACGAGCTTCTCAAGGAGCGTCAGGCGCGCTCCTGGGAGAAGGAAGTGGCCTTCATCCGCCTCGAAGAGCTGGCGCCGTTCCCGTTCGCCGAGCTGCGGGACGTGTTGAAGCAATACGCGCTGGTTGAGGAGGTGGTGTGGTTACAGGAGGAGCCTAGGAACCAAGGTGCCTTTTCGCATGTCGCGTCGCGGATTGATTCAGTTTTACGCGAGCTGGGAATTGGCGCCGGTGTTGTTTACCGGGGCAGGAAGGAGAGCGCGCTTCCCGCGCCGGGAATTGGGAAGACTTATGGGGCGCAGCAGAAGGCGGTGGTTGAGTCTGCATTCGAGGGGCTCGCATTGTAATTATGAAGTGTTGTAACGAAAAATACTTGCACTGCGCTATTGTTTGTTTGTGTTACAATCGCAAGTCAATAGCCTCGGGTGGGTTGATCAATACGTGGTGACACGAACGCTGCAGTTGTCCGCGACACCTCCTCTGACTCTCTCCGCGATACACGCTTTACAGCGCAGCCATGCTCGATTTCGAAGACGTTGAAGAACGCGACGGTGATTGCCTTTTCGCGCGCGATACCCCATATCAGCCCAACTCACTTTTGCTACTCCAAAGGTGTCCGGTTATCGTGGAATGTGTGGCCGTCGTCGCGTATAGAAGCGACCAGAACCGTGGTGCCGATCTCAGCGTTGTACACCCCCCTCAAACCCAGGGAAGATTTGCCTCCGGTCTTGTACGAGCCTGTGGCCTGCAAGCCGCCTTGTCGCGCCATCCTCAACCCCTACTGGTGCGTGTATCTTTGAATACGTGTCTCCGATACGCCTGACGTGCGCGTAAACAACACCAGTCAAATCGACATTCGAGGCAAACTTTGGATTTGCCCGTTCTGTCTGTCCCGCAATGCGTTCCCTCCCCATTACAAGGACATTTCCAACACCAACCTGCCGGCGGAACTCTTACCAAAATACACTACTATTGAATACACCCTTGCTCGCCCTGTCCAGGTCCCCCCCATCTTCCTCTTCGTCGTGGACACTTGCCTCGATGAAGAAGACTTAAAAGCTCTTCGCGACGCCCTCGTTGTCAGTCTGAGCCTCATCCCCCCCTACTCCCTCGTAGGCCTCATCACCTTTGGAACCATGGTAAGTACCCGGACTCTTTTCTGTCGTCTCGTGTGCGCTAACACGATAATAGACTCAAGTGCACGAAATTGGCTATGCGGAATGCAACAAATCCTACGTCTTCCGTGGTGGAAAAGAGTACCAACCCAAGCAAATCCAGGACATGCTTGGACTGAGCTCCCAATCGCGGGCGGCCCCCCGACCTGGCCAGCCGATGCCCCAACAGTCCTTCGGAGCCTCGCGATTCCTGCTCCCTGTCCAGCAGTGCGAGTTCCAGTTGACTGGTATCCTGGAGGGCTTGACCCGCGACCCGTGGCCTGTCGCCAATGACAAGCGTCCTTTAAGATGCACAGGTGTTGCACTGAGCGTAGCTGTCGGGCTGCTGGAGGTAGGCCCTCGATGCCTTTCTATTGTTGCCACTATTCACCATTCTCCAGACGACATACCCCAACACCGGTGGACGTATAATGGTATTCGCTGGTGGACCTGCTACCGAAGGTCCTGGGATGGTCGTTAGCAATGAGCTCAAGGAGCCCATCCGCTCTCATCATGATATCGATCGGGACAACGTCAAGCACTACAAGCGCGCTATCAAGGTAAGCTTGACGCCAATAGACAGAACTTTCCTTACTTTAACTTTATCAGTTTTATGAAGGTCTCGCCAAGCGCGCCTCCAACAACGGGCACGCAGTGGATTTGTTCGCCGGCTGCCTTGACCAAGTCGGACTTCTCGAGATGAAGTCGCTGCCCAACTCGACAAACGGCGTGATTGTCTTGTCCGACTCCTTCGCCACGTCGATATTCAAGCAGAGCTTCCTGCGCTTGTTCAACAAGGACGATCAAGGGCACCTGCAGATGGGTTTCAATGCCACTTTCGATGTTCAGGTAAGCATACTCTATACCTCCCAGTGAGCTTACCGCTAACGGCCGAAAAGACGACCAAAGAGCTCAAAGTGTCTGGCCTCATCGGCCACGCCATCTCTGCCGGAAAGAAGTCCCCTTGCGTGGGCGAGACGGAGATTGGAATCGGTCAAACATCGGCCTGGAAAATCAATGTCATCACTCCTCGCACCTCGACTGGTGTTTACTTCGAAGTCGTTACTCCCGCTGGGCAACCCCTCCAGCCCGGCTCGCGGGGTCTCATCCAATTCGTCACCCATTACCAACACGCTTCTGGATTCCAGCGGCTGCGTGTTACGACCATTGCCCGCAACTTTGCCGAGGCCGGGTCGCCAAGCATCGCGGCGTCGTTCGATCAGGAGACGGCGGCGGTTCTGATGGCTCGTATCGCTGTGTTCAAGGCTGAGATCGACGATTCTCCCGATGTACTGAGGTGGCTGGATCGCATGTTGATACGACTCTGCCAGAAGTTTGCCGACTACCGCAAAGAAGACCCCACAAGTTTCCGGCTGACGGACAACTTCAGCATATACCCCCAGTTCATGTTCCATTTGCGGAGGAGTCAATTCCTACAGGTGTTCAACAACAGCCCGGACGAGTCGGCGTTTTACAGGTGCGTTTGTTCCCCCAGTGTAACATGGTGTCGTGCTGACGATGTGAATTTAGACACATCTTGAACGAGGAGGATGTGAACAACTCGTTGATCATGATACAGCCCACCCTGATGTCGTACACCTTCGACACGCCGCCGCAGCCAGTTCTGCTGGACAGCGTGTCTATCAAGCACGACGTCATCCTCCTGCTGGACACTTTCTTCCACATCCTCATCTTCCACGGCGAGCTCGTCGCGCAGTGGCGCAAGCAAGGGTATCAGGAGCAGGAAGGCTACGACAACTTCAAGGAGCTACTCGAGGTGCCAGTTGCCGATGCCCAGGTCCGCTTCTCTCTATCTCCATTTTTTTTTCGTGCCTCATGGCGTGTTTGTTTTTTTATAGGATCTCCTGGTGGACCGGTTCCCCATCCCGCGGTACATCGTGTGTGACCAGGGTGGAAGTCAGGCGCGGTTCCTGCTGTCGAAGCTCAACCCGTCGACAACACACATGACGAACAACATGTACGGCTCGACGCAGAACGCCGGGGCCGGGCAGGCGATCTTCACGGACGACGTGAGCTTGCAGGTCTTCATGGAACACCTGAAACGACTGGTAAGTGTTTTTTGTCTGCATGTCCTGCATCGGGGCTCATTGCTTTTGAAATTAGGCGGTTGGTGCACAGACAAATTGATTGGAGAGGAATTGCTTTGTGAAATCCCTAGTGTTGTTAAAGTATTTTATTATTCGAGGAATTGCGAGTCGGAATCGGCGTCTGTCATTGGTACGAGATCGTCACGTGATATGAGGTAGCTCAAGAAGTTCAAGTTGAACTCCGCCTCGCGTCCCGTTGCAACCCCAATCGCGCGAACCGCACCAGACTTGACTCATCTGCCAACATGCAGAGGGCTGCATTGCGGAACGCCACATCTTAACATCAACTTTGACCACAATAAAGGGAATCAAAATTGTCCACAGCTCAGAGGACGATTTTCGCGTTCCATTTCTCAGGAACGTCCGCAATTTGCAAACCGGCGTGGACAGCACTGGCGTGACCACGAAGCAGTGGCCCCGAGTCTCGCACGCCGTGAAATCGCGATCATGGCTATTCGTCCAGACTTCACAGCCGACCCAATCAAGGACCTTGACTTGCCAACTGCAGTTCTGCGGTTCACTGAACGTGTGTAGTCCTTCCCGAGCCGGCGTTCTGCATCCAACTACTGCTCTTGGGCCCAACCGGAGTATATTCTCCATCTTGGTCAACCTCTGTGCTAATCTGATAAGGAAAACGGAACTCTTCAACCTCAGTAACTCTTCTTTTATCCGTGCGGAAGTACGGGTGTTCCTGCCATTTTCCACGGCCGTGGGATACAGAGCGAAGACGTCAAAACGCGCGACATGAGAGGTTGATTGAATATGGCGAACAGCTTAAAAGCCTAATCCTTCCTCGCTGACCCTATTATTTCTTCCACATGGCAACCACTAACACTGTCACTGAAGAGCCGGCAGCGCAGACTTCACCCACTTATATCCTGCGTTTTCCTGCAGGGGAGACCGTCGATCCGCTTACTTTGACTCTTCCTGGGCAACCTACTCCAAAAGAGCGCGGCCAGGGTCCTTTCGAAACCTATCCGTACAAGCACCTTCTCCCCGAGGTCATCCCAACCGCCGAGTCCCACCAGCCCCCGTTGGCAGATTTCGAGCACAACGACCCCGGGCATCGCGCTCTCAAGCACCCCAATCCTCGTGCATTCCTCTCCGGGGCTAACAGCATCATCCATCTCACGCCGGCGATTGGGACTGAAGTTCATGGGGTCAGTCTTGCGAAGCTCAATTCCGATGAGCGCGACGAACTGGCGTTAGAGGTCGCGCGTCGTGGTATGATGGTATGGATACTTGACCTCATGTGGTTCGCCAATTGAAGATTTCCGTCAGATTTTCCGTGGTCAACAAGACTTCATCGACGCTGGAGGTGAATTCTGGAAAGAATTCGGGTCCCACTTTGGTACATATGCTTCGTGGGACATCTACTGCCGTTTCTTAATTCTTTCAGGTCGTCTCCACGTTCACCCAACTGGAGGACATCCCCAAGGCCTGCCCGAAATCCATATGATCTACCGGGATGAAAATACCGTTTATTTTGATAACGACCACACGTCGACGACGCAGTGGCACACGGATATGTCATTTGAGAAGCAACCTCCGGGCCTTACGTGAGTCTCAACCATGTCCAGTACTAGTAGAGCACCTTGATTCAATTTATTGCAGCGTCTTTTTCCTGTTGGCGTACCGTAGCGATTCTTCCTTTAAACTTTGATACGTGCGCTTACTACATTTCCTCAGCCGAAACTGGAGGGGACACGCTTTTTTCATCTGGGGTAGCTGCCTTGAAAAGATTCTCGCCCGACTTCGTTGCGTACCTCCGAACGCTGAAGCAAATCCAGCTCGGGGTCGACCCCGTGGCGCTTAACCGGGCCGGGAAACGGAAGCGCTACATTCGTCGCGATCTCGTCACTACAGTCCACCCTCTCATCCGTAAACACCCGGTTACTGGTGAAGAAAGTTTGTTCATCAACCCCGAGTGTACCCGGAGCATCGTTGGGTACAAAAAAGAAGAAAGCGACTTGATTATGAAATTCTTGTACAACCACATTGCTGCAGGTATCGACATGCAGGCTCGGGTGCGCTGGGAGCCGGCTACGGTTGTTTGCTGGGATAACAGGTTCGTGGTTGTTTGCCTTACTTCGGTGATTATTAATTCTCTTGCGCAGAGTCTGCTTGCACTCTGCCCTGTTCGACTACGCTGGTACAAAAGCACGCAGGCACGGTGCGCGAATTACCCCTCAGGCGGAGCGTCCCATCCCTGCTCTTGAAGGTTTGGATCTTTCTGGCCCGTAAAAAGTGAAAAGCAAAGAGGATAAAATCTTGATATAATCCTTACTTGAATTTGTACAACCAATTTATTCCCCGAGTCCGCGAAGGTCACAATTGAACGAACCAACCTTCAACTGTGGGAATGTTTCATCGCCGATATGCCGATATGCCGGATTATGCCGAATCTGTCGGAGTTTGATTACGGCTCCGAGGCCGCGTCATCTTCATCTTGATTCTTCACTTCAACCATCTGCGCGTTCCAATCCAATATCACCGGGTTTGTGGCGCGCCGTGTTCCAATGAGTCTGCGTACGTTCTCCCCTTGTAATTCCGCGCTCTGATCGCTTGCTTTGAACCTGTATCACCGCCGTGTGCCCAAGTTCCTGCAGACTTATTATTGCCGTCCATGCATTGTGTAAGATCGGTCGGTGGACGGTTTGATATGTCTAGTGGCGCAACAAGACGTGTGACGAGGCCCTGGACTTCAACGGAAGCCACACTGCGGTATGCTGCGTTTTCAATTTAAAAAAATAACGACTTCTCTCTCAAGATATCATCCACCTGCATAGTTGCTTAGACGGATGCTGTAATGCTGCAGCGTTCCTCATTATGCCTCATATTCCTCTGGTTCTGGTTCTGGTTCTGGTTCCGGTATCTCATTCTGATGCTCAACCAATATGAACCAACGTTCGGCCGAAATACTTCAATTGAATTTTCCTGCACCCCGTCCAACGCAACATTCGTCATCATTCATATCTCATATCGACGGGACGAGACGCCCGCAAATACGCTTTGCCTCCGACTCTCCTCGGCCTGTCGCCCTCTGCCAGACAGCTATGACGCGTCGAACGGAGGTGTTTCCGAACGGAGGCGTTTCCGAACTTGTTAGGTACCTCGTCCGAGTCAGATCTGGTCACAACTGCCTGCCCTTACATCTTTCAATTACCCCCCTGCGGCATTTTGTATAGGCCGACGGCCACTAGTCGCAATGCTATCAGGTATGTGGCCACATGATCTCTGGGCGCCAGTGCGCCCCTCCTCCCGCCGCGGGCCTCGGTCCTCGGTGTTCGAGTAGTATGCATCACATTCAACGTTCCGTCGGGCTCCCGTGGCCGATAATCCGTGGAATAATATTCCCTGACCTGACATGGATTTATATTCCCTGGCCTGACACTGTTCCGTGTACTGACACTTTCATCAGTCGACCATGCGACGGCGACGGATAAGAAACACTTGCTTCGGCGCCAATCCCGCCAATCCCAAACGAGCTGTTCCCCACAAGTGCACCGCTTTGGTGTCAAGAACGCCACCCCCGCGTCATGTGAGGTGCGCATCTACAGCTCCCAGTGGCTCCGTCCCAGCTCGGTGGGAGGTAATGCTTAACTGCTATTCAGCCTGTGGCCGGTGACCCATACTCACCGACGGGCGACATGGTTGGCCCGCGATGCGTCTACGCCGGTGTTCCCAGCACTGCAGTGCCCGCTGTCCGGCCCCAGTGAAATATGTGCCCGCAGCTCAGCCGCAGTGATTGATTCCTACCGTGTCTACCGCTTGCGCCGCGCGTTTCTCGCTGGTATCCTGGTTTCCCAGCCCTGCAAAAAAAATTACAATGGCGGTTCCGTGATATTGTCTGTCTTATTCAGCTGCGGCGGATAAGCGGCCCCGCGGTCCGGTCAGGGTCGACGGACGCTTGCTTTGCCGAGCTGTAGCGACGACAAGCGACCATCCCATTCGCGAACCGCAAGTGGCTAGTGACAGTAGTCACGCCGGCCGCATCGCCGTCCCGTCCGCCGTTGCTCGTTGGCGCGAATCTCTCTCACCCGTCAATTAAGCATGCATATTACTGCCAGCGCCGCGAGCCCCACTGGCAGTTCGAGCTCCGCGGCGGCGTAATGTCGGTGCGCGCTGGCAATGCTATGTGCGGGCTGCTGACCAGCCTGGGTCGTGAATGGGCTTCCAGGCCGCGCAGCTAGCTGCGTTCATTAATAAGCGTTATCTGCGGGCCATGTGGATCCGGACGTGGGGACGTTTTAATATTCGCGGCGGTCAAAGTGGGTTCGCTAGGGTCCAATGCAGCCGATTGGGACAACGGGACGCGCTGATTGGGACAATACTTTGACACGCGCCGATTGGGACAAGAGGTAAGTATATGTGCCGATGGGACAAGAGTCAGACAGCCAATTGGGACAACAAGGATAATATACGCGATGTAACTTGCAAGATAGACAAGGCGACGCCCTCATTGACAAGGCGACGCCCTCATTCTAAACAAGGCGCTTGTGGGTCCACGCGCGCGCCTTCGTGCCAAGCGCATGCCCTGATTTTCCCTTTTGTTGCACCCTGGCGACTTTTACGGGCAGAGCACGCTCAGAAAACGCGCACATGCGCCGGATCGAGCTCCGGGGATTAAATCACGCTGGTTCTCTTCTGTGTGTGCCCTTGCCCTGTTGCCTGTGCGCCCTGCGCATGTGCGACGCGAGTCAAGGCACAACAGCACAACCCTGTGTACGCGAAACAGCAGGCGATTATCGCGCAGATGTGTGCGCCATCTGAATCTGCAGTGTGGTTTTTTTTTTTGCCTGTGCCCACGATCCTCAAACGAGCGCCTTTCAAGCTGTTTCAAGCATCCATCGATCAAGCTGCGCACGCAGGTTTCACGTCGAGAAAGATAACGAAAAAGAGCATGTGCGCCGTGCGGGCGTACATACGGCGCGGGGTCCGGGTTCCCAAAACGAGAATCACATGCGGGTCGCGCGGCGCGCGTCAGGCGCCCCGCCCCGTATTCGCCCGGGGCGCCGCGCGAACGATCAAACACATGCAGCGCCGTTTACACCGACCCGACCCGACCCTCCGACGTTTTTCCAAGGGTGGGGCGCGCGGACGCCCGTTTTTCCGCCCTGGTTTTTTCATAGGGGTCCTGTGTTGAGGCAGGCGATCGAGGATCGTCGTTAATAATGGTACTTTTAGCCGCGGCTCGAATTCAGGGCGCAGGGTGAATTACTATTAACAGCAATAAACGGTGAACCCCTCGTCGCTAGCGCTATCGATAATATTAGCCTCGTCGTCCTCATTTCATTTCATTTCCGCGCCCTCGAGTCTGAATCCGAGTCTGCATCCGAGTCGGCCTCGCGAGCCCGCGCACATTTTATATATATAATATACTGCGTCATCGTCGGTGCGGTATCATATGCGTGGAGTGTAAGATCGCCGCAGGCTCTATACCGTCCCGACGCAATTTTGTAATTTTTTTTTCTTGCCGCGTTACGCCCGGCTCTCGGGGAGGCCGGACGATCTGAGCCCTGCCTGCATTTTCGTGACGCTTAGACGGGGTAAGACTCTGCAAGACACCGACGCACCGCGATCCCGTTGAGACGCTGTCCAATATCTTTTGGGCAGACCCATCCAAATAATAGGAGAACAAGCCTCAACTCAAGTCGCACAAAAATTAATATCCCAAATTTCTGCATTCATGCATTCGTTCGTTCGTTCATTCGTAGTATACAATACAAAGTAATTGCTCTGCTTTGCTTTCAAGCTCAAGCCGGTCGTCGTCGTGCCTATAGTACAAGATTGCCAATGCCAATGCGATGCTAGTATGAAGGGGAGTCGTGCGGTAGGTAGGTAGGTAGGTAGGTAGGTGCGGGATGCGGGAGTATCGTAGGGGAAATAATCGATGAGTGCGGGTCGTACAGTGGTCCAAGTGATTCGAAGGGAAGAGGAAGGTAAAAGGAAGAAGAGATTATTGTTACGCGAATAAGTCGTAGCCCAAAAAGCGGAAGGGAACCGAAAACCGAAACCAAGAGAGATTGGGGGGATGCATGCGGCGCGGGGCGCGCGCTTTTTGTTCGAGTGTCGTTGGAGTGCGGGGTCGTTCGAGTGCTGATGGATGGATGGATGGTGTGCGTGCGATGAGGATATGATATGATGCGATGCGGGTGCGTGGTATGCGGCGTTGATCGGGGCGGGTATGCGGGGGTCGTCTCGTGTCGTGTCCATTCGTAATGTGAAAAAGGAGGAACGAGACGCCGCCTATGAAACCGCCACCGGCACCGGCTCGAACGTGAACAGGCGCTTGAACGGCCGCTCGACCTCGACCTCGACCTCGACGCCGTCGACGACGCGCCGCTCCTTGAGCGCGGGCATCGCCATCACAGGGTACGTCCGCACGTTGTCGTACGACCACGAGCGCGTCTCGGGCTTGGCGCGCCCCTGCCCCTGCTGCGCCTGCGCGCGGACTTGGGAGAGGGTGAGCGCCACGCGCGGCGACAGCGTGTGCACGGGCGACGCGCTCAGCGCGCGCACGTACGCGGCCTCCTCCGCGTCCTCGGGCTCAACGTCGGGCTCGCCGTCCTCGGACGAGGCGGAGAGCAGGGACGCGCGCGCGAGGGGCGAGCGCACGCGGCTGCGGCTGCTGCTGCCCTCGCGGGCGGCGCCGGGGAAGCTGTGCGCGGGGGTGAGTGCGCCGGCGCTGTGGCGGCGGGCGCTGCGCTCGTGCTGCTCGCGGGGGAGGGTGGAGAGGGACTCGCAGGAGCCGCCGCTGCGCGGGGCGCGCATGAGGACGTCGGGGACGAGGAGCATGCTGCTCGCGGCGGGGTGAGCGAGGGGCCGCTGTTTGCGCGGGGACTCGGAGACGGAGGACGCGGGGGAGGAGGAGGGGGAGAAGAGGGAGAGGCGCGAGTTTGTGCGGCGCTTGAACGAGTCCTCGAAGGAGGAGAGAAGCTCCGAGTTGAGGGAGGAGGAGGCGGGGGAGGTGGCGGTGGGGGACGGGGGCCCGGCTGTTGTGAGGCCGGCGGGGGAGCGTGAGGAGGAGGCGCTGGACGCGGTGACGCCCGATGCGGCGGAGCGGTGGGGCGAGGCGACAAAGGACTGGTACGCGGCGCGGTTGGGGTCGAGGATGTCTGCGCGGGTGCGGGGCGGGGGCGCGAACGAGTAGGTGGAGGCGCGCCAGGCCTGGGAGCCGTCTGTCCAGCCGGGCACGGGCTTGAGGGGCGGGGCGCGCTCGCCGGGCTTGAGGGCCTTGGGGAGGACGGCCTCGAGGCGGCGGTTGGCCATCATGACGCCCGAGGTGTACTCGGGCGGGCGATAAGGGGCTGCGCGGACGCGGGGCGCAAACTCGTCGTAGGTCTGGGACGTGCGCGGGGGCAGCGGGGGGATGCCATACTCGCGCTGCAGAACGGCGAGCGAGCGGGTGTTGGCGGTGCTCTTGCGGGCATGCTGCTGGTAGGGGGCCTCCTGAGTGGAGAACTCGAGGGCGTCCTGGTCGTCGGAGGTGTCGCTGGAGGCGCTGTCCGAGTAGACGGGGCGGCCGTGGAAGAACTCGAGGTCGCGCTGGCGGCAGTCGTCGGAGCAGTAGAGCGGGGCAGGGGACTGGTCGATCTCGACGCGGGTCTTTACAGGGGGCATGGGCTGTGTGGCGACGCCCTTGATGGTCCCGTTGGGGCGGACGCGGCCGGTGCCGTGGACCAGGCCACCGCGCTTTGAGCGACGTGCTGCGGGGTTGGTTAGTCTTTGTTGAGTGATGTGAAAGACTACGGACCCGTGTCATGGGTCGGGGACGGGGGCGGGTTGGTTGTGGGGTTGGTGATGGGTACGATGTAGCGGGCGGGGACGATCTGGCGGTCGCAGACGGCGCACCAGGAATTATCGGAGTCGTCCATGGGGGCAGCGGGAAATGTGGGCTATCCATGATTCATCGCGGCCCTTTTCTATCATCGGCCAGATCGAGAAATCGAATCGTAGATCTCCCGGCTACTTTCATCCGCCACAACCGACCGACAACCCCGCGGCCGTGACAATGTCACTTCCTTCCTATCTTTCCGCACGGCCCGCACGTCCAAAACAGGCCCGAACCGATAATCCCCCGGCACTACCGTCCTCCCCGCATCACACATAATATCTCCCTAACACACCCGCGGACTAGTCCTCCGTCCCATTCTACCCCACCGGACGTACGTACCCCCCGCATCGCTTATTTCCCCGCCCGCTAGTCTTACCCCGACTCCGAGGACGCCTGCGGCGTTAGCACACCCCGCACCCCCCCCGCATTGCGCTACCCGAAAATGTGCCCGTCGGCCCTGACTGACGCACGTATTTCTCGCCATCCCCACGCCCACGGTAATACAACCCGGGCGATGTCATCCATGAGTTCATCCATGTCAGTGTCATCCTCTGTGCCTGCATCCCGCTCTTCATACGTACTGCGGGGGATCACACAATACAATAGCTACCCCACAGCGCTTACTGGCGTCTGTATGTTCTTTTTAAAAAAACTACCTCTGGGATTTAATTTCCCGCGGGTTCTCCCGCCATCTGTTTCAAGTTGCTCTAGCTCTGTTACAAATACCGTTCCGTTCATCTCCCCTCATACCATACTCGTCTATGCATCTCCACTACCAGTATATCTCAAGTTGGCTGCGTCCTTGGATCCCGGGGTCACCTGCTGTTCGTTCCCCCAGCAAGCGGTGCTGGCGCTGATTTCTACTTCATACTCCTGATTTCAACTTCATAAGTGCCTGCCACTGATTCAACTGAGTGATCATATTCCCCTAGCCATCCCAGCATCAGATTCGGAAACGACCAGCACTGGCGCGGCGCTCCTTGCCTCCCGGCGACCAAACTGCAACTGGGCTGCACCATTGCCACAAAGTTCAAACGGATCACCCTGATTCAACGCCCCCGACTAGCAGCCACCCGCCCATCGGCTTTTCCCAAACACGGCCGCATGCCCGGCCCTACCCTATCTTGGCGTTTTTCCAAACGCGCCAGCGCTGAGATCTGCCTTGGCGGTATTGGTACTAGCAGTAGCGCGGGGCGCGGCGATCCTGTACCCCCGGCGTTCAAATTATGATTCTGCCGCTGCGAATCTGAATCTGCGTCCATCAACGCCGGATAACTTGACGCTGGGCACGGGCTTCAAGGGCTTGAAAGGGCGATCGCCGAGCGCGTTGGAATATTCCGACGCGAACTCAACCAACCGCCCGAGGATATTGGTCATTGCTGCACGGCATAATGACGGCGCCCGGCCGCCTTGAATCTGGATCTGTGGCCTGGCGATCGCCGAGCGAGAGTGGGAATATTAGTATTCCAACGCGAACCCAACCGTCGCGGGCATAATTATTCTGAACTCGGCGCGCGCGTCGCCCCGGTTCACGTTCACGTTCACGGTCCAGACCGCTCACGTAGGTGGTCCACTCGCGCAATCACCGAGCGTTTTTAGTATTCCAACGCGAACCCAACCCAACCATTGCGGACATAATGATTCTGAACCCGGCGCGCGCGTCGCCCCGGTCTTGGTCCAGACCACTCACGTAGGTGATCCACTCGCGCAATCACCGAGCGTTTTTAGTATTCCAACGCGAACCCAACCCAACCATTGCGGACATAATGATTCTGAACCCGGCGCGCGCGTCGCCCCGGTCTTGGTCCAGACCACTCACGTAGGTGGTCCACTCGCGCAATCACCGAGCGACGCGCCTTTTCGGGCAGGCAACGACAACTTGTGGCTTGTGGCTTGAATTTCAACTTTCAAGGCACGGGCACGGGGACGGTAGGCATCTTATCTTCATGTTCATCTACACCCGTCTATGCGCCCCTCGACGTGGGACGCGCCGGGTGCGCTTGCGCTTGCGTTTGCGTTCGCTATGAGCGCGCTGGAATATCCCGACGCGCACCCAACCAACCACCCGAGGATATTGGCACTGCTACACGGACATAATGACGGCGCGCGCGTCTCCCCGGGCAGGCGATCACCAAGCGGGGTTGGAATATACCAACGCGAACCCACCATCGCGGACATGCTTAATGAACCCGGCGCGCGCGTCGCCCGGGCCTTCACGTCCACGGTCCAGACCACTCTCGTAGGTGATCCACTCGCGCAATCACCGAGCGACTTTTGCGCCTTTTCGGGCAGGCAACGACAACTTGTTTGCTTGTTGCGTGAATCTCAACTTTCAAGGCACGGGCACGGGCACGGTAGGCATCGCATCTTCATCTTCATCTACGCCCGTCTATGCGCCCCTCGACGTGGAACGCGCCGGGTGCGCTTGCTATGTTTTACGCTGTCCGACGCTTTTAGGAGTCCGACTCCGAGTTGAGGTCGGACGCCAGCGAATACGAATGCGAGCTGTCTGTTTGCCTTTTTCCTTTCCTTTGCTCTGGCTGCGATCTGTCTGAGGTTGTATGATGTCTCAGGTCTGAATCTCTATGATGATGCCGGCTGTATCCGTGCCCTGTATCCCTGTATAGGGACGCGGCACGCCCCTCAACCCAAAACCCAAAGTCAAAACCTCCTCGCAGGGTCGGAAAAAATAAGCTCCACAGTTGCACCCTCCTGTCTCATACCATCGCGCCCCTACGTTCGGCCGAAACCCAAGACTCCTGATTCCTGATTCCTGCACCCCTAGCAACCCGCCCTCCATCCGTTCCGTGCTCCTCGCGCCCAATCCCACCCCGTCCGTCCATCATGCATCACGTCGCTAAAAAAAACCAACTTTACTTCCAAGTTCTCTGCGGAATCTATCTATTATCTCGGCCTTCCGAATGCTGCTTCTTCAGTCCGTCTGCCTTCTTTGTTCTGTTCTTTTTTTGCCCACTGTCGTTTGATAACCTGCGTCTGATCCCCGGCTTTAAGTGGGTGGCGGGCTCGATAGGGCTGAATACGAATACAAATACAAGTCCGAATGCGAATACGGAGGCTCAGGAGTCGGGGTCGGGCGGGTATGTACAACACACGATTAACAGCTTGAAGGGCAGGGGGTGGGGGTAGGATTTCGCGGTTAATTGCCCAGGCGTCCGATCTACTTCAACGTAGTCTAACGCAGCGCAGAGCATTGAATTGAAATTTGAATGCCGCGCCGCTGCGGCGTGTACTTTGGACGCCGCCCCGCAACGTTCAATCCTTGATTAAGGCTCGAGCCAGCCCAAGAATACTCGCTCGTCAGCGCAAGAATACTCGTCATTGGCTGTAATCTTGATTATTGCTGGATCACTCCGACCCTCCTTGAAGCCCGGAGTGAGTGTACAGCGTCCAGCGTACACGGAAACGGCACGGAAACGGCAGCGCACACAGGCGCACACCTGCCTGCGTCTTGTCTGGACCCCGCGCTCCTGTGATTTCGGCTAGCACGTCGAGGCGTCGTCAAGCCCGTGGAGATATGGAGATCATTGATAATGTTTTTCAGCGACCCAACGAACGTTCTCTGTTTTCTTATGACGTTCGGTATGTTGTGTTCTCCGTTGATTGCATTTACGACTGCTTGCTGATCAGTATAGTATAGCGAGGGCCGGCTAGCACGTCGCGACGTCCCTTGGGCCGTGGAGATACAGCCTCGCGTCGGTGAACGTTCACCCTGCCTGTTCTTAGGCTGTTCCGTGTTAACATGTTCAAGTTGACGTTCTGTCCGCTGATCACCACCGCAATCACCATGGCAAGCCGTACCCTCCGAGCCCCACGTGCACACGCGCCCACCCTCGCCACCGATCACGGACCCGGCGGTACGTCCATGTCTGACGCGTAGCGGACGCTGTATATAAAGTACGCCCGATGCGGGGCGTGCGGGGGATCATGACGCGGTGCGCATGCGTAAAATTAACAGTGCACTGCAGTGACTCCGTGATTGAATAATGTGCCTGCCTGCTGAATGTTGCAAGTCGAATGCTCAAGTGGACGCAGGGACTGATAGGTTCGTTCAACGTCGAATCAGCGGGAGGACGACGATACTAATCAATTCCCTCGGAGGCAAATCACCATCAATCTTTGCCGAGGATTTCCGGCCGGAATCAGATTCGTAAGTAACTTGCTGACAGTCTGCAACCAGCAAGTAACAAGTAACCAGTCGCCGCACCCAACCAACGTAAGCGGTGCCGGACGAAACGCTGCGGGGCAACGTCCAACTGTTCTCACGGCGGGTACCTCGCCGACAGTCGCCGCCTCGGGGCAGAACTGGGCGGAATCAACTGCCAGTACGGCGGAATCAAAAATCAAAAACCACCCTGGCCCACGGTCCACCTATCAGGCTGTCGCTATCACATTCACCGTGCCACCAACGTTCCCCTGGCGCGCGCATGGCGCACAACTTTCCGGCAACGGTTTGCCTTGATCTCTTGACATCCACCGTGGTATCTTGACGTGCTCGGGTGGGATCCAACGTGTTTCGACGGATGGATTGGATGTCAATGGATAAGTAAGTGTGTCTGATTGCTGCGGTGGTGCTCCGAGGCGCTGGCAACCGGCCGTTCAATATCTGAGGTTGAACCAACGCATCGGAGGACCTATCAGGATCAACCAATCTGAGGCCGCATCAATTTATCTGAAGCCGAATCAGCTCCGAATCTCAGGCTCAGCCAATGGTCGTCGCCGAACTCGGGCTCGTCGATCACAGCCGTCCATCTATCATGACGGTTTTTTTGCTGTGTTACATGTATGGACTCGGCACGGGCACGGACTCGACAAACACGGACTTGCACGGACTTGAACTGAATGCGACGGTATCGCTGCGTTACACAATCTCGCTGCCCGTCCGGCGCCGGCAAGGCCTCTGATATGACTCGAGGGAGGTAAATTTCCGACCCGGCCGAAAGATGCTAGCCAATGCCGATCCTTGATAACGGACTCGGATACTTGATCAATATTCAAATTTTAACCTCGACTCACCATATGTATGCATCGGACACGCTCTCCTGGGGATGGCAATTCGGACGCGGACTTGCAGGTGGGTGGTGCAAGGGTACAGTGGATGCCGGCGCCCGTATTTACGCGCGCATACTCAAAAGCCTCCTTGAGTTGCTTGACGACGCCTCTCAGTCTGCAACTTTTCCGACAGCGCATCTGCGTCTCATTTTAGGCAGCTATTACTCTGGGCGGCCCATGTACACCGGGCGCGACACCCGCGGTCGATCCCATCTCGCGCGCTTTTGTCAGTGTCTGCAGCTGTTTTTTTACCCGCTGCTTTCCCCACACGCTATTAATACTATTAATATTCTCATACAATGATTGGCATACCCCGCACCAAAAGCGGGAACCCCCACACAACGTACTCCGCGGGGCCCCCGATCCACACAGAAACAGCAACCAAACCACATCACCGGCCGCGGCATAATAGGTGCATCATAGGCTGTAACGCATACCTGGGATCCTTCCCTCCTAGGCGACCGATGCGATCCGCATTGCGTTCCGCTGCCTTTCCGATCCCTTGTTCATGTAATCTCGCTAGCTGATACAACACCCTAGACGAAATACAAAATCCGAAATAAATATCACAATACACTGGCCGGCCTTTTCATAGAGTTGCTACGACCGACGCCACCATTGTGATTCGATCTACTTACGTTTCGAAGACGGCGCAACAACTTGAAGAACTTATTCGCAGCTGATTGACATACCCCGCACCGAAAGCGGGCGCGCATCCAAACGCCTCAAATACCTCATACAGGAACACTGGACGGCCCTTTTAATTGTGCTGCTAGGCGACGCGGCGCCACCCTGACCCGAGCCTGCTTCATACGGCTGCAGAGCCATTTTTGCGCTGCTCCGTGAAAGTATTCGTATGTTCGGGTTCAGGGTCGAGTTCAACCAGTCGGAATTGATTTTTGCGTTGGCATGATTACCGGCGTCCAGGCTGGACTCTTGGTGCTGGCCAATTGTTTTCTCACATCTGGCGTGGACGCGGATACGGATAGGGACAGCGGGGGTGCGCCGGCGCGCGCGTACAGTAGTTGGACTAGGCTGGATGTGGTATTTCCTTTGAAAATAATAATTACCCACTGCGGGTTGAACTTGGGCTAATATCGATTAGCGTCGGGCGTCAATATTACTTTTGGCGGCGGTACAGTGCGAGCTGTTGGTCAAGTCCGGTCTCAGAATGCATCGATATGCATTATGAGCGGCAGCTCGCACCTACCCGCGCCTATCCGACATTCATTCGGATCCATTCCGTTCATTAATGGTGGGTCTTGAATGGGCTGGCCATCTTGGGCACGCGATGCGATGCGGTGCGATACTGCGCGGTTTCCAAGTCATATCGACATGGCGCGAACACGACTAGGCCGGCAATTCTGACTCACTGTGCTAACTTGAATTCAACAATCATAAATATGAATGTTAGTTCCCTTGTTCGTTGTTGAATCCGGCTTGTCCATCAGGTTGCCAGAACAAGTCAGTAGTTGAACAGTTCAATGCCAGCATGAATGGAACAAAATGCAGGGCCCCTTTCCGCCCACGCGCAACCGTTGGCATTCATCTGCCAGTGCAGAAATAAATTCCGACCACGGCCCCAGAAACTCGCCGGCGCCCCCCCTCATAGCCCGGCGTCACATTAACAAACCCCAGTTCCAGATATCCCGAGTTGCCCCCGAGCTGATATTAACCGCGCCTATCCGGCTCTGCATAAGTACCCCAACCACTGGCCTAGGATCCACCTGTGGCGGCGTCCGCGTAATCGGCACCCCACTAAATAATTGAGGATAATTCGCCCCCCCACAAATTATAATCAGCCTCGCGCAGTCGATTCCAGGGTTGTGAACGTGAAAAACCTACCCTGACACGGTATTTATACCGTGTGGGATCGCCAAGTTGTGGCGCTGCTTAGTAAGTTCGTTCAGGATTCTATCGGGGGGGTGATCATGTATAACTAGCTCGGAGATTCAGTGGACATTCAGTTGTTGGAGGTATTCGAGCAATTGGGCGCTGTTCGAGGCGGGTATCGTGTCGCGACGTGCGCATGTTTTTTTTATTTGACTTTGGAATCGCGCCTTGAGGTTAGCTTTCCAACACGCACCTGGCCGGGCGCTTTCGGGGCGGTTCGGCCGAGCAACGCCGGGAGCCGAGCCGCTCTCGCTTAATCGCAGCCAATGGCAAGTTCGCCGCCGTCACACCGTCACCCGGGCCGGTCGCCTGTTCGTCCACGGAGATGAGGAACGCAAAAGCAATTTATTCGCAACGTATTTTCAGGGCACCGTCTGGCAGCGTTTAGCAGCCCCGCAATGTTCACACGCACCCCAGATTGACCCCAGACAGTGACAAGACGGCCTGATTATATTTGGTTAGGCCCGCCGGTGGTCGGTGCGGGAGAGACACAAGGCGCTCCGGCCAGGGATGCGATCGAATGCTGTTTTTGTGTTCCCATTCCGGGATAGCTTGCGGGCCCTGGCGAACACAAGGCGAACTGATATCGATCCTGGTGTGCGAAAAAGCGGGGTATATTCGAAAAAGGCAGCCCTTAATTTTACCCGCGAGCATGAGTATAACAATTCCGCGGCTCTCAGGTCGTTTTCGCTGCCGGCAGGCCAACGAGGTAGATCGTCGCACGATGAGCTCAGATGAAGAATACGGTTGGGGGAAAAAAGGTTATTTTGACGTCTTGGGGGATGCCAGGAACGGAGAAGAGGATCTGCGGGACTTCTGAAAGCTTCCAACGCCGAGGGCGAGGGATTAATCGCGGACTGAAGCGCGTTTTTTTCAAACTCCGACCAACTTATTATTCTTCAACGTCGTTTCCTCCCTCGGAATTGGCGAAAAAAATTGGATCGAAATTCTTCGACGACGCAGGAAATTTCTCATTGACGTCCGCTCTGTCCTTCATTTAAAGGTGGTTCCTATCCCGACCGCGCTTTCCGAGCGCTTCTCATCGCAGTCGGCGCGGGATCGATTGGCGACAATGACGTGTTTGACCCAGACCTTTCTGTCGCCTGCAGAAATGCCTCGACACGCGACCTGCAAAGCGCTTCTGGCAACGAAAAAAGGCCAAATTTCGACGGGTATTCGGTAGACTTTCAGGTTTCTCGCGCAGTCACCTGTGCTACCCTTCAAGTTGCACCGCTCAACAGTGGAATTCCAGAGCCATGCGCGGCTAGCCACTTGCAACCCGGCGTACTTCATATCCGCTACTCTTCGAAGGCATTAGAATGCTGAGGATCTCGGCCCGAACTGTGAGAGAGGAAACACAGTTTCCTCGGGTTGGATCTCCTCCAGTCACCAAGGCGTCCCGCCTGCAAACCAACGCATTCACTTTATGTTTGTCGTCGAACGTTGAACCATTCGCGTTTCGGATTCATTTCCGGTCGGCCCTAAACCGGCCAATTTCCGCTGTGATTATTCCAGTTTCATTTCCGGGCAACGCACGTTCGGGTGCTGCCGCTACCATTTCGCATGGGCATCAGGACGGCATTTGCTTGAGCTAGAAGCATTTGGAACTCGGACCGACGGAGAAACAGGCTGTACGGAGTTGAATACAGCGACGTTGCAATTAATATCAAGAAGACCGAGAGGGATATTCACTGCTCATGATTTCATGTCGGAAGCTGAGCGAACCCCAGATGTGGGAATATTGCGGTTCGAGTCAGACTTTTCGAAATTGCGGGAACAAAACAAGAACGCCTTCTAGGGCAAAATTCTCCGAGGATGAAGCTAACGCGGTTCACATCGAGAAACGAAACCCCCAGAGAAGCGTCACAGTTGTCGGCGACGCCGAAGATACATAGAAGACAAGTACTTATTTTTCGGCGTACAATTCGTCACAGAGGGCCGAAACGACGTAATAACAGCGCATACGGAGCGCTTTTCGCGAAGAATTGCCGCCAGTGTTCGCCGTGGGTGTCAGTTCAGAACTCCTTGTATAAGTCCACAAGACGGGAATGGGCCCGGATAGCCCAGCCCAGAACAGTCTACAGCTCGCTCGCACAATTTCCTCGGAGTTCGAGATCCAGTCCAGTACAAGTGTCATAATAAGAGGTCACGCTGAAAAGCCGAACCCACCAATTGATAAAGATCCCCGCCACTGACATGCAGCTAATGAGTCGCGGTCTGCGTCACCTGATCGCGGCAGTGAACGCGACGGAATTGAGTGTCGAGCGTGAGTCAAGCCCGACGTCCTTGTTGATTTCCGCAGATGCTCTTGCCGATTTTCTGCACGGTGGAACGAACATCCCCGGAATCACGAAGCTGCTTTTACAGCCGGCCGGCGTAGCGCCGCCAGAGAAGTGGATCGGAGAAAGCTCGCTGCCAGTGGAGGCCCCGTGAAGCTCCTGCCAAGGGTTGTCCAGAAAATTGGAATTTTGAGAGTGAAAATTACAGATTTCCTTGTCCGAAAATTGGATTTTTCAAGTCGAAAATCGCAAACCCTTGTCCGTGAATTAGATTTTTCAGGCCAAGGTACGGCAATTTCGGCGGCCTCCGTACCAAAAATGTGATCGATGAACTGATTATCAGCCCACAATCAAAATCGGACATTCCCAGGGCTTTACATGCCAGGAAACGACCTCTTCTTGCGAAAATCTAACATGAAAAAGCCCGAAAACTTGACGAAACCTCGATTTTTTTGGGCGATCCACGTGACCAGCCCTGTCCGATTTTGGATTTTTGAGGCCGAAACCTGCCAGAAAGTTGGATTTTTGAGGCCAAAATCGGGTGCTTTTGACGGACAACCCTTGGCAGGAGCTTCACGGGGCCTGCCAGTGGTGTCCCCCACATTTGTGTGCCTTCAAGCGTCGCGCAAGAGATCAGGTCAACCCATGTAGGATTTGTTACCCAGGTCGACGGCGATGAGTCGTTATTATAATCAACTACTTAATTGTGTTGCCAGCGTTTATTTAGTCGCGTCTTGATAATTGGTTTCCGTCGAATGAAATACATGTGAGCTGAACGTGCAAGCTTTGACAAGTTGAACGATGTATTTTGAGACTCTTGTAAAAGCTGGTGAGACCTCCAAGAGAGCTCGCGAGTCAAACGTGGCAGAGCAGTCTGCAGTGGTTGCCAGTCACTGGACAACCTTGAGGCAAGCGGCAGGCTTTGCAAAGGACATCGCAAATTCGTGGTCGATGCAGCTCTTCAAGCGAATATTCCAAACACCAACACACTGGCGGCTCCTTTCTCCGAGTCAGTTCCACCACAAAGCCGCCGCCGCCATGCCTGTTCCACGCGACGTGCAAGAGTTCCTCGATGGCTATCCACGCAACGGCGACGACAAGAAGCTCACCGCGAACCGGGATTTCTACCTCAATAAGCTGCCGTGTAGTCCGGATAACTTGCTCGTCGAGGAGATACACGAACAGTGTGTGGATGGCCTCCGTCCGGCTGCTCTCTGTTTCTAATATGAATCTAAAGGTGGCAAGGCGATTACAACAAATTAGAGTCTAAGCACGGTTTTATTCAGTGGATGTGAGTACGTCCGCCGCCTTCATCGCGCCAGGACGTGAACCCCGCACGCAGATTCCCGATCCGCGAACATGGAATGAACTACCAGTCGCAACCCCTCCAGCCGCACGAGATCGCCGCGATGAAGGGCGATCAACGCGTCCTCGAGCGCCTGTTAGCGTCGTACAGGCTCATGCTCGACTTCTACGGGATGCGCCTCGTCTCCGAGGAGACCGGTGCCGTTGACCGCTCAACACCGCCTCGCAACTACGCGGCGCGCTACCACAACCTCGTCCGTGAGTTGCGGCCTTGATTGCTCGGAGACGAAGCTCACGCGACGCAAGACTCGTCGCACAATTACCTCCGCATCTCGCGCATCCTCAAGTGTCTTTCCGAGTTCGGCTTTGAGTGGCTGAACGCGGGGTTCCTGCTGCATGTGCTCAACGAGCAGAGCCAGGAGCGGGAGCTGAACACGCCTGGTCTGCGCAGTAGCATGGACCGCTGGTGGGCGAATTGCATCCGCAACGAGGAGGAACGCGAGTGGGTTGGCGGGATTATTACGAAGGTCCGTCAGGAAGAAGGGTATGTGTTCACTAGAGAAATGTACACGGCCGCCCTGGAACAGCGCCTTCGGACGGGTAGCTTCCGCAGCGAGGACATGAAGGTAGAGCTTTAGATTACAACTGGACAGAGCTTCAAGCAAGAGCATAAACAATATGTAGGTATAATAATGAGTAGATCTATTGGATGTCAATCGATTGTCCACGTTGCGGCTGAGGACTTACCAGTACATAGATTAATCCGAGACACTCTCGAGAGCCGCTATTAAGGCTTCTTGTCTCCGCTGTTCGTACAGGGTGCTCACGGAACGCAGCAACTGGTCGATGCTCTCGAACGTGGGTCCAGCGGGTTCCGTTACGCTAGTGGTGCCCACATCGTTCTGGCGGTCATCCGCGAGGATCTATTGGATAACTGTTGGATCCGAAAGCGAAGGGGGGCGCAGGTAGACGCACAGAGTACCCGTTGGTAGTGAGATTAATCAGAATTGTTCGGCCCTCCAAGAGAGTCACAGCCGCGGTCGCGCAGAGCGGAGCAGTGGAGGTGAGACGGAACGGCCCGATGGCAGAGGTGGAGGATTCCTCTGCGAGGGCGTGTTGTAGCTCGTCAGCGCAAAAGGTGCCCATGCGTTAACATAGGAGAGGCCGCCGGAAGAATCAAGTGCAAATCATCGCCATCCATAACGCAGATGTAACGCCCGAATAATATTTATTTCAGCCTCAACGACGTTGAACGTACTACAGTTGGCGGTCATACAGGAACGGTCAAGTGTGTGTAGCGGGCTGCGGAAATGTACCAGAAGGAAAGATAGAGTTTAAGAGCACTGAGAAATCAACGGAGATGAAATGAAAAAGGACGTTTAGTGCCAGGAGCCAGCGCCCGAGGGTCCACGGTTGCTTCGCTGCCGTGAACGCCGTTGTGGACGCTCACGCATAAGGGGCACAAGGTACGCCTCCGACGGGAATGGATGGGAGCCGGCGGCAATTGGGCCGAGATAGAAACTCGACTCGGATGATGGTCGTGCCAGGATTGTTTAGCACACGCCAGAGGCTCAGGCGGCCGTGCTGGCGAAGCCCGTGCAGAAACTTCCCGGCCAGTTCCCCGACGGACAAAAGTGGGAATTTATCATTATTATTTTGCCAACGTATCATGCGTGGGTTCAAGAACATTTCCGCGGGTTGACGATGGCTTCAAGAATATTGGAAGGCAGCAAATGCTTGTGGCAAGATTGGTGGGTTTGTAGGGTTGAAAGCGGCGATCTCGACGGGTTTTGAGCAGAAACGAGTCGAATATTCACAACAAAGTTTACGTTGCGATAAAACTAGGCTGAGCCCGATTTCCATGCCGTCGCCTGCGATTTTACGAGGTCCTCGGTACTGTAAGGGTAGATGGAGGCCCTAAAGGGACTCGAGAGCATTCGAGCCGACACAAATGCGGAGAACAGAGGAACAACGGACGTGACAGAGTTTGTGATCGCATGCCTTGCTGCGCGCTACTCAGTACTGGTCGATGAATCCGCCTCTCTCGTTTCTCCAGAGTGCAAATCACCCTCAAAGCTACTAGAACACTCGCCCCAGCCTTGTCGCGCGTCCACTGACCACTCCGGAATTTCCTTAGGATGGACGTCGTCAAAGCTGTCGAGACTTATGTCTCCAAGCTCGTCTCGACCCCGAGCTCGATGAAGGTCCTCCTTCTCGACTCTCACACCGTGTGTCCCTTTAATCTACCCTCCGATCATTGTTGTCGAACACGTCGCGCTCGGAACAGACACCAATAGTGTCCCTTGCGTCCACGCAGTCTACCCTGCTGGCTCATCAGGTGTACCTCACGGACCGTATCGACAACAAGAAACGCGACCGCATGCCGCACATGAAGTGTGTCTGCTTCCTTCAGAGCAGCGACGACAGTCTGGAGGCGCTGCAGATTGAGCTCAGCGAACCCAAGTATGGAGAGTATTACTTGTGTCAGTGGGTGAATCATTACCTGTCCGTTCAGTTGCCCTGTTCGTGGCTCACGCGTCTTCAGACTTCAGCAACATCCTCACGAAATCCGTAATTGAGCGCCTTGCAGAGGTGGATGAATATGAAGTCGTCCGCGAGGTTCAGGTGCGACATGCATGCCGTGCCGATGATCTCATACCGATGAGGTGCTGTTAGGAATACTTCGCGGATTATTCTCCACTATTGCCAGCGTTATTCTCCTTGAATCACACGCCTACTGCCGCTAAACCACTATACGGGTCAACCTTTAATTCCTGGGACCCTGCTGCCCTAGAGCGCTCCGTCCAAGGGATTTCAGCCGTCCTCCTCAGCCTCAAGAAGAAGCCCACCATTCGATATGAAAAGATGAGTGGAATGGCGAAGAAGCTCGCTCTGGAAATGCATGTGGGCAATGTTTCTGCTCATTCGACGGATTTCTGTTCTAACGCTACGCAACTAGCACCGCATTCAATCCGAATCGACGCTATTCGATTTCCGGTTGACCCAGGTTCCGCCGCTGCTACTCATTCTCGACCGACGGAACGATCCTGTCACTCCATTGCTGTCGCAATGGACGTACCAAGCGATGGTACACGAACTGCTAGGCATCCAAAACGGCCGTGTCGATTTGAGCTTGGTCCCTGACATTCGCGCGGAGCTCTCGGTCAGTCCATAACACGCGCCCTCCTCGCGGGAGTCCTAACATCCTATGAACAGGAAATAACATTGACAACCTCCACCGACCCGTTCTTCCAAACCCACTTTCTCGCCACATTTGGTGACCTCGGCACGTCCCTCAAAGACTATGTGCAGTCGTATCAGTCGCGCTCGCTCGCCCAGGCGCCATCTTCGATCAACTCGATTGCGGACATGAAGCGCTTCGTCGAGGAATACCCCGAATTCCGGAAGCTCGGCGGCAACGTGAGCAAGCATGTCGCGCTCGTAGGCGAGCTTAGCCGGCTGGTAAGCCGCGACAAGCTGCTCGAGGTCGGTGAGGTAGAGCAGGGACTCGCAACTAGCGCTGGGGCTGAATTACGAGCAAGTTGCTCGTTACCCCTGTAGGACATTTACTAACGCGCAGACAGAGTGTACAAGCCTTCATCGCGAACCCAGGGGTGCCTCCGTGGAATAAACTCCGATTGGTTATTCTCTACGCCCTGCGCTATCAAAAGACGCAGACGAGCAATATTGCCTCACTGATCAAGCTTTTACTTTCGAATGGGGTGCCGCGAGAAGATGCCCGGGTATGCAGCCTTTCCTGGTCCGCTATTCGTCTGCTCATGTTTTGATTTTAGTTGGTTTATGTGTTTTTGAACATCGCGGGCGCAGATCAGCGGCAAGATGATCTATTCTCGACCGAGTCGCTCCTCGCAAAGGGCCGCTCCGCGCTGAAGGGCCTCAAGGTTCGTCTTTACCTGCATAGGAAGCCTCAACGAACCTCTTCTTTTTTTCTCAGGGCGTGGAGAACGTTTATACGCAACATAGACCCCATTTGTCTCAGACGCTGGAGAACCTTTTCAAGGGCCGCTTGCGGGAGACAAGTTACCCTTTCCTGGAAAGCCCTGGCCCCAATGCTGCTCTTCAGAGGTGTGTCTGATCTTGGTTCAAAGTGCTACTGAGGACTCATGTCACGCAGGCCGCAGGATGTCATCATATTCATGATTGGTGGGACGACGTATGAAGAGGCACGAACAGTGACACTGTTCAACCAGGACCCTGTCGGTGCCTCGAATGGCGGTATTCCTACCGCAGCAGGCACGCGGCTGCTTCTTGGCGGCACCTGTGTGCACAACTCTTCCTCGTACGTAGAGATGGTGCGTGCGGCCGCAGCGTCGTTCACGCCCGCCGTGTACGATCCCCCGCCAGAGTCGGCGTCAAACGCACCGGCGCTGAACCTCAACCTCGGGGGCGTCAACGTCAGTCTGGGCGGGGCCAACACGGGGGTGTACCGGACGAGCGGGGAGGCGGTGGGTGTACAGGCTGATGGTATTCGGGACGGGGTGATGAACTTGATCGGGAAGGTTAAGCAGGGTACCATAGACCGTATTGCGATCCCTTAGGCCTTAGGGCGGGGCGGGGGTGCATATTTTGCTGCGCCAGTAATTTATTTTTTTCTCCGGTGAGACGGTCGACGGGCAAATCCTCGGATGCTGGGAAGTGACACGTAGTCCGCTGGATCACGCACGGAAATCCATATCCGTGCTTTGCTGTAACATTGTTTCTCTCTCTTTTCTTCTGCTCTTTCTGTTCCCCCGTCACTTGCGGTCTGCGTTCCGCTAGGTCATAATGGCAAAAGGGTTATTCTCCGGTCTCAAGGGCGTCGATGCCTTTGGCAAGGTGCGCGTCCCGCTCCGTGTTCCGGTCAACCTCCCCTGCTCATTTGGCCATTGCGATTCATAGACCACGGAAGATGTCAAGGTCAAGACTCGCACTGGCGCGTTCTGTAAGTCCTCGTCTTGGACAGCCCCGCAAATACTAACTCGGCGGGCGCAGTAACCATCATCGCTGCTGCCATTATATTGGCGTTTACAACCATGGAGTTCTTGGACTACCGACGGGTCAACATCGACACGTCCATTGTTGTGGACAAGAGCAGGGGGGCGAAGCTCACCGTGAAGATGAATGTTACCTTCCCGAGGGTACCATGCTACCGTACGTGTGCGGATACGGCTCGCGTGCACCGACTTACGAGGTTTCCCATCCCAGTCCTCAGTCTGGATGTCATGGATATTAGCGGCGAGACGCAGCGCGACCTCACACACAATATTCTGAAAGCGCGGCTGGACCCTCAAGGAGTTCGACTAGCGTCCGTCGTCAACGCCGAACTGGCCAACGACATCGAAAAGATGAATGCCGCCAAGGACCCGAACTTTTGCGGGTCGTGCTACGGCGGGCTTGAGCCCGAGGGCGGGTGCTGTAATACTTGTGAAGACGTCCGAACGGCGTACGTCAACCGCGGATGGAGTTTCTCCAACCCCGATGCCATCGAGCAGGTGTGTTTTGCTGCTTGCTATGTACGCGATACACGCCCGACTAAGCGTGTGCGGGATAGTGCAAAGACGAGGGCTGGTCGGAGAAGCTGAGGGAACAGTCCAACGAAGGCTGCAATATTTCCGGCCGCATCCGCGTCAACAAGGTCATTGGCAATATACATCTATCGCCTGGCCGGTCCTTCCAGACCAACTCCCGGAACATCTACGAACTGGTACCCTACCTCCGAGACGACGGAAACCGCCACGACTTTTCGCATACTATCCATCATTTCGCCTTTGAGGGTGGGTGCAACGCTATCACTGCTGTCTCTCGCTAAAATCGAACTGAACCGAATAGGTGATGATGAATATGATCATTACAAGGCAGAAACTGGCCGAGCCATGAAGGAGCGGATGGGCATCGGGAAGAATCCGCTAGACGGAGCAAAGGCTCGGGTACGCTTGTGCATTCTTTATTCTACACCCCCGCGGGCTAAAATATATCGTTCCCGTAGACGGCCAAATCCCAGTACATGTTCCAGTACTTCCTCAAAGTCGTATCCACACAGTTCCGGACGCTAGACGGCAAGATTGTACGCGGCTCCCTTCTGCCTTAGTCCGGTAAAAATTGACTAGCGATGCAGATAAACACCCACCAGTACAGCACCACGCAGTTTGAGCGGGACCTTAAGGATGGCGGTCAAGGCGACAGCCCGCAAGGTGTCCACATTCAACACGGCGTAAATGGCGTCCCTGGTAACTTTTTAATCCTCCTAATGTGATTCGGTGCTGACCACGGATATCCTATTAGGTGCCTTCTTCAATTTCGAAATCTCGCCCATCCTCGTCGTCCACTCCGACACACGGCAATCGTTTGCCCATTTCGTCACGTCGTGCGTTCCTTCCTTTCTTGCTCTCCGCAACCCAGGTTCTCACTTTGACGCGACAGAACGTGTGCCATTATCGGAGGAGTTCTGACTGTCGCCTCGTTACTAGACAGCGTTCTCTTCGCGACGGGGCGCGCGTTGAAGAAGTCTGGGGGCGGCGCCAGCATGAACGGGAATGGGCCCTCGTATGGAGGCGGTAAACTTATGTAGCGTGGGCACGCCAATATGAGATATCTATTTTATGTACGGACGCAAGGCAAGGGGTGTATTTTGTTTGAAACACGACAAAACGCAGGGTACAAGTACAGGAAAGCCGGGGAACAACATAGATCGTACACGCAAAGCTAAATAAATTACCGTCCTCAGTGTCACTTTCTCTTCGTGGGTACTTTGGCCCGTGCTGTGTCTGACACACGGCGACGTTTGGTGGGCGACGCTTCGGGTTGTTGGGGGACGTTCGCCGCCGTGCGTTTGGCCCGTATTGTCGATGCCTGTGGGGTGGGCAATACAGGGTGGACGCCGCCGTATACCTCTTGATGATGGTTCTATGCTCTTCTTAAGCCTGCTTGCACGATGCATGGTTTGGACAGCACACACCATCATGAGTTCGTCCCCGCTCTCTTCATCTCGGGCATGTTGGCCCTCCCCAGCTTCACTGCCGCTCCCGCTTTCGTCGTCGTCTTGGATGGCCAGGGCGCTCCGCCGACGCTTCACTAACCGGACAGCATCGACCTCTTCTTCCTCGTCCTCGAAGTCTTCGTCGTCTTCTTCCTGCTTGACGTGCACCACAGCCTGGACGCGCCGCACGAATATCTGGCGCGGGGCCTGGGACGGCGTCAGCACAGCCTGCTTCGCTTTGGCTTTCCCTGTGCTGCGCGGCTGTTGCGTGCTGCCCTGGTTTCCAGTGGAAATGGACGTCGACGCGTCGTCGGAGTGGTAAGGCGGGAGCTCGGTCCGGCCGGACGGGGCCTGCTTTGCCGCCGACTTGGGTGCGGGGGTGCGCGGGCGGTGGAGTTGCGCGCTGACGCTCTGCAGCGGGGAGTCGGATTCAGTCGGGCTGGGTGGCATGGCGGATTTGTACGCCGGGGGGCGGTTCGAGGATGTCGAGGCGCGTTTTGTTACGGAGGAGGGGACTTGTTTAGGCGGGCTCTCCGTCAACGCGGATCGCGACAGCTGTGAAGGTAGTCAGATTATAGAATGAAAAGACGGGGATGCGGGGCGCACTGTGAGAAGTTCGGTGGACAGGCCGCAGCGGTCCTGCTCGACCCGAGTGTAATGGTCCTGCCAGTTTTTCGCCTGCTCTTTCCAGTGAACCACCTCACGTTGGAGGCTTTCGATCTATATATTACATGAGCGAATGGCGCCCAGTCGTCGTTCAGATGGATGCTCACGGTCGCGCGCAATTTCGTCAACTACCAAGGACTTTTTAATTGGGAGAAAGACGCGTCGATAATGAAACGTACCTCATTTTCGTGTCGTGAAGCGGTCATTTCAGCCGCGTGCAGTGATTTGAGTGCATCGTCGCGTTCTCTCCTCGCTTCGTGGGCTTCTGAACTTATGCGTGCCACCTGGGATTGCGCTTCATCCTCGAGCTCCGATTCCTACATGGGAAAGCTCAGAGAGATGTATCTAGGTTATATTCGAGAGGCTCACGGCGTTCAAGACAGTCTTTTGGAGGAGACTGAGGACCTCTGCGAGTGATTTTTTAGTCGCGACGGTGAGCATCAGGCTGGTTAAGAGGCTTGGTATGTGCCTTATAGCGTCAGCAGAGGGTTGAATGTAAGGAACAAGCCTTTGAACCGAAGAGAGTCCCAAGTTGACTCAAGACGCGGTCAAGGTCTTCGCTAGCAAGTGACACGTGGCTGTGCACTCCTATCAAATAAACTTCCGCCTCATTCCTCTCTCATTCCGCCCCTCCACCACTAGCCCGCAATGCCGCCCGAAGCACGCCCACATCTTCCCCGCAAATTCCTCGACAAGCTCATAGCTGACCCGTGCATGAAAGACAAAAAGTCCTTCATTTTTTCAAAGGAATTCCATACCACGCGCCTGAAACTCGCTGATCACAACCAGACGGCGGTAAACGCTGAGTCCCACATCGCAGGTTTCAGCGGCGGCTTTTTCAAGACCACGGACGAGGATAGGCACGCTGCCAGTGCCTCGACCTCGAAGCAGCTTTCTTCCAATAGGTGTACCGCGACAGCCGCAGTACCCAAGGAACTGTACGAAGATTACAGTTTCCTGCATATGGCGGTAGATGATACCGACCCGCCACTCGCCTGCGAGATGATTCGGCACGGGACACTTATCGACACAGAGAACGCCAAGGGTCAGACGCCTCTTATGCAGGCGCTGGAGCGGATATGGGATCTACATTCCGTCCTCAAAAGATCGACCGTAAAAGGCCCCTTGCCTCCAACAATGCAGGGCTATAAAACACAGATCGAGAACGCGCAGAACAGAGTCCGATACATTGCTGTTATTTTGATTGGGCAGCACGCGAATGTCAATGCGACCGTTAACTGGCAGGGCAAGGTCGTTTCGTCCCTTCACCTTGCTTGCGCCACGGACGACTGGGACCTCGTCTCCCTTCTACTGGAACATGGCGCCGAGTCTGAACCCACGCCCACTTGCGTAGACGTGGACACTTTCCTGGTTACGGCCGCTTCTAAACGTCGCTTGAAGGGGTTGAAAGCGAATGCCAAAGCCACCCGGCCTCTGCGCATTTGCCCCTGTTTCTCTGGAGAACCCATGTCGGAGTGCCACTCCAAGCGACTCCCGTACCCCGACGACTTCACCTGCTCATGCGGCTCTGGGAAGGTGTACGAAAAGTGCTGCAAAGCGCGTAACATCCGTCTGACCGAAATTTGGGACGAGGAAACGAAATGGATCCAGCCTTCGCGCACCGTCAGTCTTCCGAACGGGCCGCCGTCTTTCGCGTCACCCGAGGTCCATGCCGTCATGGAGCAGTTTAAACAAAATGGCGATATGGAGAAGGTTATGAAGATGGTCCCGGAGGCGATGTTTAACCCGGAGGTTCGCGAAGTTTTTGACGAGTGCTTGGAACTCGGCTGTCAAGAAAACATAGCGGATCCGGCTTTTACCTTTGCGTATTTCGAGACTAAATATTTCCCGTCGTAAGTTTAATCAACTCGGACCACCGCTCAAGTTTAAATTTTTATCTAGGCCTCAAGGGCGCTCCAGCAGCAAACACTGGTGTCGTCAAAAGCAAAAGGTGCAGGATTCGACGACATTCCTACTAGGCGGACGAAACTGACCTTTTTGTTCTTCAGGAGTGGAACGCGGCGGTCGATAAATACATCGAAAGCGGTGTAGATTCGCGCCCGCGTTCCGAAATTGAAGAAGCTGCGAAAATCGGGATCTCGTTGGGTGCGATGTACCGCGCATGCGAAGCAGACGGGTGCGACAAAGTAGAAGGGCGGGATATTGAGAAAATGTTAACTTGCGCGCGGTGCAAAATGGTATATGCCCCTCACCTTTACGTTGCTTCCGTTGGCTCATTTAAAAAATGCAGACGTTCTACTGCGGGGCGGCTTGCCAGAAGGCGCACTGGCGCACGCATAAACCGGTATGCGGAAGCGTGGAACAGACCGAACGGCCGTTGCCATCCCAGGTCGCGCTGGGGGATTTCGTGTGCAAGTTTTCGCCGGCGTTGATGATGTATAGGATGGGCGACCCAGTTTTTGACGGGCTCAAGTTGGATGACTTGAAATCGGATTAGCAGTGTTTCATTTGTTCTCCCGAGCCAGCACTACTTAGTACATTTTTCATCCGGGATCGATCACAATGGAAGGGCGCCATCACTGTTTTTTCAACCAAGCACGTGGCTGTGAGAGGTAAAGTCAAACAAAACAAAATTTAAATTCCGCCTTACTCCCGCCCACGCCCCTTCCTTTCACCCCTCCAATGCCCCTCCGAAAATCGTGCCCATATTCCACGCGGATTCCTAGCCAAGCTCAACGCTGAGCCGTGGATGGAGGATAAAAAATCCTTCGTTTCTACGAAGGAATTCCATAGCATGCGTTTGAACTTGGCGGATCGTCAGCAGATTGTGAACAACGTCTCAGACACCCTCGTTGGGACTTTCATGACGGCTTTTTCCAGTTTTGGGATCAGATGCAGTACGGTCAACCCGGTGTGGTAGGAGGGATCGGCCAGGGGCTGTTTGGTTGGGTTTGGCAGGGAGATCCAGGGCATAGCCACACAGTGACATCACGAGAGATCATCCACCTTTCACGCATCGACCACCAGCGGCGACACCATTTTGGTGATTGGAGTAGAATTCTTACCTAGAGAGAACTGGCCCCACACGCGAAACCGAGACAGAGAACTAGAGACCCTCAAGGCCGCTTCTTGAGCCCGAGCCCAGCTGAAAAAAGTGAAAACTCCGCCCTGGATTTTCTGAGACACTACGCGACGCCGCCACGAGAATTTTCGACTACCCCATCAACACCCTCTTCCATAACTCGAGACTCAGACGATGAGCTTCCCACATACATCGATCACGACCTCGTGCTCGCAGTCCGCACCGCACTACCCCAAACGCAGCCACTTACACACATCCGCCACACAATACCTCACAGCACAATGGCTGAGAAGATACCTATGTTCTCGGGCGAGCCCGACGACGCAGTCACGCCTGGTATGTTCATAAAAAACTTCTGTTTGCACATGCGGGACTTGGGGACGGACGAGACAGCAAACCCAGACGCACGCAAGATTGACGCGCTCCCCAACTATCTTGTGGAGCACTCCCTTGCAGAGAAGTGGTTTAATGCTTTGCAGGCTAGCATGACCCTGGCGACCACTTGGCAGGCGCTCGCAGCAGCATTCCACCTGCACTTTCCGGGTGTGGAGAAGGCGGAGCGTACTGCGCAGGAGTGGGAGCGCGAGCTCCTCTCCATGAAGATCACACTCGATATGCTAGATACCACCGTCAACGTCGGTGGCGCGAAGGTCTACGCCCATGTCAATTATGCCACCAAACTACTTGAGGTCGCAAGGCTCGCGGGGATCACAGGCACGGTCAGCAGCATATGGCAGTCGCGCGACGCGCTGCTCGATGTTCTTCAGGAGAAGGTACCAGCGTCGCAAACGTCGTGGGTGTCATATACCGCGGCGATCAAGGCGGTCGATTGGGACCACATCTGCGAGGGTATTGTGAAGGCAAGGAAGACACAGGCGATGGAGCACACGGTAGCAGAGCTCAAGGCACAGTCGCACACAGCGCCCTTAACCCCCGTCACCAGGATGGCCAGCCAACTCACGCGCACAGCGCTCGTGACGCCGCGCACGGCCATGGCCCCTGTTCCCTCGAGTGTTTTCGGGGCAGGGGGCAGGCGAGGCAACCTGTTTGCGCCACCTGAGATGGACGAGGCCGGGAGAGCAAACTTACAGCGCATCCTCGAAGCTTTGACATCGCCGATGCTGCTGAATGATGTGACAGGCCAGGCGGTGTACGAAAGGCATGTCAAGGTGTGGTTCGACTTCCATGGCAAGAAGAGGCCGATGCCGCTCCTGGAGCACATGGGGTTCCCGCTCGCACCCAGGATGGCTAAGCCATGTTCGGGGGAATTTTATGGGTGTGGGAAAGTGACAATCCCAGCGCATCGACGCGCCGAATGCCCGGGGCCTGTCCTACACACCAAGGAGTTAACCTTCTGTAGCATCTGCTTGAAGGCCCTTGGCATGTCGGCCGCCCCGGTCAACGTTGTCGACGTGGAGGAAGAGAACAACTTCGCGTGGATGAACATCAGGAAGGAGGACAAGGGGGCGGGTTTTGGCGAGGGGCTGTCCGAATAGAGACCCAACGGACGGTCCAAAGCGCAGGGTTAAAGGAAGGCCCTGGCTCCCATAGTGTACAGGCCGCAGATGTTTTCTTCAATGAACAATGCGAGGTAGTTGACCTGTACACGGTGGGAACCGGGGAGGCGGCGAAGTGTGAGCCGTTTGAGCACTGGATCATTATCCAGGGCCCGAAGGGGGGGAATGTATGTGTGAAGGCATTGTTCGACAGCAGGGCGATGGTGGAGGCGATAGACAGCAAGGTGTGGGAGGGCGTCAAGCACAGGGCAGGGGCGGAGCAGCCATTGTGGAAGAAGCTCCAAATGGCAAACGGGGCCATCGTGTGCTTGAAGGGGAGATGGGAAGGGACAATCAACGTCAGGGGCATCTGTGCGGAGGGAGCCTTCGAGATCTTTGATAGCGGCAGCGGGTGGTCATTCCTGTTTGGGAAGCACCTGCAGACTGTGTTTGGGGCCATCCATGATTATGCCCGCGACGTCGTGGAAATCAGGGTCGGGGACATGCGCGCATTGCTGCTGAACCAGCGGGGAAGGGCGGGGTGGCTGAGATTGCTGGCTAAAGGGGCCGGCGTGCCTGCAGCCTTCAAGGGGGTGCTTTCGTTCGCAGAGACCCCCGTAGGGCAAGTTGATTCAGCAATTTCGATTTACGCACGAGAACACTGATGCAGCGTTCACACCAGAATACATGCAGAGCAGCAACAAGGTGGATGGGACGGCAGCGGGGGGACCGGATAGGGTCATTGTTGAGGCAACCATGCACGACGTTGCACCGGGGACGAGATCTTGCGAGACCCCCCCTGCGAGGTGAGTCCTTTCACAAGACCTCTCAGAGCAGGTCGACCTTGACAAATACTACATCCCAGGGACGGGGATAGCAGCAGCGGTGACCGGGGAAAAGCGAGCAAGGATGGAGGCAGTCGACAACGTGGAGGAGCCACCATCGGCATTACGGGAAGATGTTTATGTGCAGCCGGGAAAACTGCACACGCGCACAAACTCACTGGGGGCCTGCGCGACCCCCGTGAGGGAAGTAACAACTGAAGCACTAGGGAATGCAAACCTCGGTACTGACGATGTCAATACAGCAGAAGATGAACCAAGCACGCGGTGGGCACGGGAGTGGGAGGAGTGGGGAGTGGATGGTAGAGCAATGGACGGGAGCCGTCTGAGAGCGCAAAATCATCGGGGGTTAGCGCTACCCCCATGAGGGGAGTACCAAACAGCACTCCCAAGCTAATCGCAAACGTCAGTGCTGACCACGAACCCAGTACTTTGTTCGACACGGACCTGTATGACACAGATGCATACGCACCGTGGACCAAGGAGTCGGTGTATACCAGAGCCTCAGATCTGTTTAATCCCGCGTGCGTGGCGGAGGTGCTACACTTAGTCCAGATGGGACTGGACCTCACTGACGCGCAAAGGGTGGAGGTGCGGGCGCTGGTGGAATGCTATGCGGACATATTCGCACTCGCCGTTAGCGAAGTTTGTCCAGTGGAAGGGTCAACATACGCACCAAAAATCCCAAAGAACCACAAATTTAGCACGAAAGTCCACCAGCGGCCGCTGATGCAGCCGCAAGGAGAATACCTACATCAGCAAGTTGACCTGATGAAGAAGGCGGGTGTCATACGCCAGATTCACCCCAGAGACGTGAAGTGCGTATCCCCAATAAAGCTCATGCAGAAGGGTCATGACAGGGGGGGGGGGGGGCTGAAACAAGTCAAACTCAAACACGTTTTGAATGATGAATGCGTTTGCGTGGGCTTGCTGCCCGTTTACGACCTACTGCCGCGGGAGCCACATTGTGCTACACCTGACACGTCGGACGCACCGAAGTGGCAAATTTGCCAAAATTTCCATGAGCTTAATGAATTACTCAAAGTGGTCCCGGTGCCGCAGGGTGGCATTCGAGACAAGCAACGGAGGCTGTCGGGACATCAATACATTTCTGTGTTCGACTTCGCCTCGGGATTCTTTGCCATACCTGTAGCAGAAGAGGTCCAGCCGTACATTGTGATGTTCGTGCTCGGGATGGGCTACTTCGCGTACATGTGCATGCCGTTCGGGCTGATGGACACACCAACAGAGTACGGATACATGTGCGTGCAGAAGCTACATGATTTGCTCGTCAAAGCAATCATGGAGCTGTTTGTAGATGACGGGGGGATGGCAGCGGATACCTTCGAGGAGATGTTGGGCAAGCTCACCCTCATTTTTGACAGGTTCTGCGAGGCGAAATTGTCGCTCTCGGCGAAGAAGACAAAGTTCTTCACAACGGAGGTTGTCTTTGCAGGAGCGACGGTGGGACCAAAAGGAGTTGCGCCGGACGCGGCGAAGCTCACAGCGATAGTGCAGTGGAAGCAGCCCCAAGACGCACTGAACTTACATGCGTTCTTGGGACTAACAGCGTATTTTCGCAATCTTATCCAGGGTTATGCGAGGGTTGAGAAGGACCTGCGTGACTTGGTTAGGTTAGCAGAAGTCCCCACAGGTGCAAAGAAGCAGCTGTTTCGAACCATCATGAAAAATTACAAGCTGGCACCAGTGTGGAAAGAGAAGCACTCGAGATGTTTTACCAATCTCAAGCGGATCATGCTCTTGGACCCAGTCTTGCAGGCACTGCGATACAACATGGTGCGCAACTTCCCGTTTATTGTCACAACAGACGGGAGCAAGGACACGTTTGCGGGGGTCTGATCCCAGAAAATGCGGTCGGTATTACCAGGCGGAAAGGAGGTTGTTCGACGCCACCCGATTGCGTTCACATCAAAGCGCACATCCCCTGCTGAAGAGCATTGCCAACCACACTTACTGGAGTTCAGAGCACTCAAATACACCCTCGAAAAGTTCTCTAACATTATCTGGGGGCAGCTGGTCAAGCTCGAGACCAACTGCCAGGCGTTGCGGGACATCATGGTGAACGACAAACTGAATGTTATGCACACACAGTGGCTTGACAGGGTAATGGGTTACAACATCATTGGCGCAGAGCATATCAAAGGGACATCGAACACGGTGGCAGATGCGCTAAGCAGGGCGAACGAAGGGACACCGAAGGTCCCGGGGGGATGGTAGCAAGTGGACAGTGTTGCCGGACTGGGAGTCGTGGTCAGGCATTGTCAATGATCTGTTTACCGTGGAGGAGGCAGGTGACACATATTTGGTCATAGCCGTGCCAGAGGGCACGGCGGCCTTACGCGAATGCTTCAAGGAGGAACCAATGTACCTTCAAGTCATTGACGCCATCCTCGAGCTTGACTCGGGATTGAGCATGAAGCTGCGGAAGCGCGCGCGCCATAACGCAACCCAGTATTTCATCGAAGATGGTAAACTGTGGTGGCTAGGGGGCGGGGTACCAGCGAGGGCGCAGTGGAGGCAGGAGTGCATTCCACGGGCGGAGGCACGGGCACAAGCAGCAGAGGTGCACGTGAGCGGGGGCCATTTTCATCGTGACAGCATGAAGATGGCGATGATGGACGTATACCACAGCCCGGGGCTGGACGAGTCGATCGTCAGCGCGATTGCAGATTGCGCAAAGTGCAAAGGATTCGGGGCTGCTAATTTGCATTCACTCCTAGATTCCATATTGCGACGCCACCTCTTCGAGCTAGTGGTCGGCAATTACCTTTTGTTGCCAGTGGGGAACGGGGGCTTCAAGAATGTAGGGCTCTACGTCGACACATTCACCCACCACGTTTGGGGCTACAAATATACCATCGCAGGGTCAGCAGAAACAACGGAGGGGGCACTCACCAATATCTGCAACAAATACTTGCCGATGGAAGCATTCCAATCAGACCAGGGCCGCCACTTTAACAACAAACACATTCAGTAGTTTTGCGATAGGCACGGTATCAAATTTAATCTGGTGGTGGCATGCTCACCTTGGATTAACGGCCTAGTTGAGGGTGCCAACAGGATCTTAATCTATATCCTCGCATGGTTGTGTGCACCGGACGTCGGGGAGGATGCATGGCGTTCGGTAACAAAAGACACGCTGCCGGACAATTGGCCGGATCACTTTGACGAGGCGATACAGATAATGAACATGAGGCTGTTGCAAGCGGTAAATTTCTCGCCGAAAGAACTCATGTTCTGTAGCGTGGTGAATACACCCCCGACACCAATCACAATAGCGGCGTCGGCCTTGATGGACGGCGACATGGAAATCCATATGGCGTATGTCGAGCAGCAGCGGCTCGATGCTTACGCCAATTGTGTCGCCTACACGCTGGCCCGGAAGGCAGCATTCAATTCCAAGGGGGCAGCATTGCGAGTGGGTGTTGTTGAGTTTGAGCGCGGCCAGCTCGTCCAGGTATTACAAAGTGACCTTACTCACACAATGAGCAACAATAGAAAGCTTACCGTCAAATGGTCTGAGCCGCATCGTGTTGCATCATGCATTCTCAATTCCTACAAGCTCAAGACACTGGATGCCATTCTTATGGATGGTACATTTAGCTCAAGGCGGCTACGGGTATATGTCATGTGGGCAGGGACGCCGTTGGCGTTGGCACAGGCGGCGTTCGTGGCAAAGATCCAGAAAGAGGCAGGGGGAGAGGCGGAAGTCAAAGAGAAAGCGGTGGCGGATTTGAGAGCGGAAGAGATAGCGAGGGCAGAGCAGGAGCGCATAGAGGAGGTGGGAAAGGGACTGGAGGGGTCAGTGGGGTGGTGAAGCCCGAGCGGCACAGCGGCGCGGACACCGCCATGTCACAGTGGGCAAATGTGGTAGGAGGGATTGGCCAGGGGCTGTTTGGTTGGGTTTGGCAGGGAGGTCCAGGGTATAGCCACACAGTAGACATCACGAGAGATCATCCACCTTTCACGCATCAACCACCAGCAGTGACACCACCGGGACCTACAAAGAATACAGTTTCCTCCACATAGCCGTAGATGAGACCGGCCCCCCACTCGCCTCCGAGATGATACGACATGGGATGTTCATTGACAGAGAAAACAGGAAGGGTCAGACACCTCTTATACAGTCGTTGGGGCGGGCGTGGGATTTGCATTTCTTCCTCAAGCAGGTTAGTTTCTCGTGATCTAAGACATTGTATAAAGATTCAATATCAACTCGTACGTACATTTAAACAGGTACACCCCATTCCCACGGAAATTCAGGGCCATAAAACGCGGCTCGAGAACGCGCTGAGGAGAGTCCATTACATTGCTGTCATTTTGATCGGGCAGCTCAATGCGACCGTTAACTGGCAGGGCAAGGCCATTTTGTCCCTTCCCTTTGCTTGCGCCACGGATGACTGGGACCTCGCCGCCCTTCTGCTGGAACATGGTGCCAAGTTAAAACCTATGCCCACTTGCGTAGACGCGGAAACTTTCCTGGATACCACCCCTTCTAAACATCGGCTCAACGCGTTGAAAGCGAATGCCCAAGGCGTCACTTGGCCTTTGCGCCTCTGCCCCTGTTTCTTCGGAAAGCCTGTGTCGGACTGCCACTCCAAACCAGTCCCTTACCCCGACGATTCACCTGTTCATGCGGCTCTTCCAAGGTGTACAGAAAGTGCTGTAAAGCACGCAACATAGATTTCATCGAAGAATGGGACGAAGAAAGCAAAAGCATCTATTTTACAAGTACCCTCACCATCCCCATGAGCTCACCGCCTTTTGCACCGCCTGAGGTCCACGCCTTCATGGAGCAGCTTGGGAAAGGTATTGACCTGGAACACGCCCTCAAGATGCACCCGGTGACATGGCGCAATCCTGAAATTCCTTATTTCCAGACGGAATGTTTGAAACTTGCCTGCCAGAAAAAATTGGCAGACCCAGCTTTCAGCTGTGCGTATTTCAAGACTGAATTCTTCCCTTCGTAACCTTTACAGCCACCTGAAATATGATGTGGCTGAAGTTTGTCATTCAGGCCTCAGCGTCGCACTATCAGTAAACATGAGTGTTGCCAGAAACAGAAGGTGAGCAATATTCGAGATTCACGTGGACCAAGCCCATATTTCTTCTTCATTAAGAGTGGAACGCGGCCGTGGATAAATATGTCGCAAGCGGGGTAGATTCTCGACCGCGGTCCGAAATTGAAGAGGCTGCCGAAGTCAGGATTTTGCTGGGGGCAAGGTACCACGTATGCGAAGCAGATGGGTGGGCCAGAGTCAAGGGGCGTGCTATCGAAAAGATGGCAACTCGCGGAGGGTGCAAAATGGTGGGTGCCCTGGCTCTTTACTTTATTTGGCTTATTAGAAGAATGCAGACATTCTACTGCGGTCCGACATGCCAGAAGTCGCACTGGTGCACCCATAAACAAGTGTGAAGCAGCGCTGAACAGACTGAGTGGCCATTGCCGTTGATACGGCAGGTATTGTACCAGCCGTGGAATCACGCATTTTTGCGAGTTCTACAGGAGTTCGAGAACACATACGGACTTCGGGAACCTCCTGTTTGGTGATATACAGTTAGAGTCAGAGTGAGCTCCGAGCTGCTGGCTGTGTATCAATGATGCGAGAGGGAAATAACTGGTACTGTGGAGTTGTATATGCTTGGTTCTTACCAAAGGAGAATCGGCATAAACGGTCCTAGAAGTATTACATGTGGCCCGTCAGATCCAGTTCACAACCTATACATAGGGGCGAGCTGCACTGCAAAGCTAGATACCATACCAAGGAGATATAACTATAAAACACCTTGACACCCAATTGCGAGCGGTATTACACCAGGCGGCTGGGCAGCACTCAGTTCGAGAACTATGCATAGGTCTGCATCAGCAGAGACCTACGGACCCATGAGCGTTTGCGAACCCTAAACCAGTTTGAGAACCAGCCGAAACTGATCGAGAAGCGTGACACGGACCTTTCCGAGACGCTCTAGACTCCAGTAGACCACACGTGATCAGTCGCGTCGCGTTCAAGACACCAAACAAGTCCAAGTCTGATGGTCTTGATGGCCGACGACCCCCGGAGCTCAAAACTCTAGACACGTAGGCTCTGGCTGAGATTCTGCTCTTACGAGAGGAGACAAGACACATAAAAGGGACTTACCAACCAAGCTGGTCCAAGCCGAGGGTTCGAGAACACTCTGGGCTATTCAAATATACCTGATCGGGTTCGAGGGCCAGTTCTCGAAACCAATCGCACTCCAAAAGCAGGTTGGCTAGGCATCCATCCATGTGGACCCGCCAATCTTGCACATGGCCAAGCCAAAGATACCCAATATTTTCCGTTGCAGATCGCATTTTATTCATTTCCTCTTATTTCTGTTTATTCATATCTGTCATGTCATGTAGTTCGAGAAGTAGTATAAAAGACCATTGAGAACGCACAGGTCTGCAGCTCATTCATGCCCGGCTTTGCCTAGACTATTGTCGAAGCTCTGCAAGTCAATAGGCCTTGTGTTCTCAGTGTCCTATCGCGGAGATTTGTTTACAAAGCATTTCTTTTATGTAGATTCTTTAACAGAGAAAGTTCTTGTTGGCTACATTAGCTTTAAGGTCATCTAAGCTACAGACTACTGTTCAGTGAAGTCCCATTGCAGTTTTCTGGTTATACCACTGTTGTTCAGCGAAGTCCCGTTGCAATAGTCCCTTGTCCCATAGCTATCTCGTGGAGGGTCACAGTAGTTCAATCCCCTCGATCGAGTAGGCCTCGTCGAGAACCCGAATAGATCTCTGATAAGCACCAGAGTTGGTCAGGGAGTTGCGCGTAGGCGTAAACGTGGCCTGTTGTCTGTAACGTCCCCTTTGGATGATCACAACGAACAATCCGAGTTGTCCCACATACTGGTTGCTCGAGAGCTTCTGCAAACTCTATAACCCCGTTGCCCTCGTGTTTGAGAACAATTTACGTTTGGTAGTCGGAAACTCCTGTTGGTCTCTCGAAGTCCAAGAAGACATCCTCGAACGATCTTGTCAACTTTCTCGAGAAAGTTCAATCTTACCTGTATACTGCAGGGTGACCCGAACTCAATTATAAGCACTTTGTATTGGTTGTGTGTGTGTGTGTGTTATGTGTTGGTTGTTGGTTTTTGGTGTTCACGCCTTAGATCTCAGTCTTTGCACATTTCAGCCCATACTTAGGTGCACCGTTTCACCGTCTCAAGTGGCTTTGACCGATTTCTTATTCAAATATCTCCCCACAATGATGAACAGGCTGGGTGAAGACAACTTGAAGGAGCATTGAGAGGGTTGCGTCATCCGTTGTTTTTCAACTACTTGTGTTGAACAGGCAGTGTATAAGGTTTCCCTTGATCTTGATGATAAATACATGTACTGTACTATTAGGGGCAGTCAGAGTAGCGGATTCTGGAGGGATTATACAGGGATTAAGGGAGTGATTATGGAGGGATTATGGATTTAATAAAAGCCCATAATCACGCAGAATCCTTGCAGAATTGCGATCAATTTTGACCGCCCCAAATGTTGGAGAATTATGGTGACAGGATTATCCTGACGTGATTAATCCACAATTAATCCCCGAGGCCATAATCCACCATAATCACAATCCTTTTTGAATCACCTCTAGAGGTGATTCGACGATTATGGGGGATTATGGATTTAAAGGATTCTCCCACACTTTAATAATTCCATAATCCTTCCATAATCCTAACACATAATCCCTCGAGAATCCTTTACTCTGACTGCCCCTATTTCAACCAAGTGTTCAAGTCACAGGTCATGGCACTGCCTGAACTGAACACTTTTTTTTATTGGTCACAGGTCCTAGGCCTTGTGGATCGAGGTTTTCGAACAAAATGGGTAATTTTGGCGCCGGAAAACCCCGAAAAATCACCCAAAAAGGCAATTTGAACACTTGCAAAATAAACACTTGAGGTTACAGGTCACACCCAGTGAACACTTGGTTGAAATAGTACAGTACCTGTTGTTCATTGCAATGCCCCTTTTGTCCGGCTGAACTTCCACTGACCTGATTCCAAGGTAATGGCCCTGCCGGGCAGTGCCTGGATACCCAATGTCCTAGATGTCTTGTACGGAGATACTCGGTTTCATTCATTTATGCAAGTTCTAGAATAACAGCCTTGACCAGGGATCTTTTGCGTTTCTGTGTGATAAACACTATTCTACCCTCCCCTTCATCTATATCCAATGATCTTGGTTCAAAAACCTCTGTGACGGATAAATACCCTATGAGCCCACTGTTGTTCCCGGCAGATTCTGATCTGTATGAGTCTTATCTCCGAGCCTCCCCAGGACTTGCTCGCATGGTTCCGTCAGAGACCTCAAACCGGTACAATTGATGCCTCAGATGAAAGCGGTAAGCCCATCGGACAGCACGGGTTCGCATGACATCATTCAAAAACACTGGAATCAAGATGAAGAAAAAAAAAAACTGCTGTATCTTGACACAAAGATGGCTAGAAATCCACCTTAACACAACATTATGGTCAAGACCAAGCAAAAAGCATCTCTTCCCAAACCAACACACTGCCACAAATGCATCCAGTACGGAAGCACAAGAATGCCCCAGAGATATGTGTACCAAGTCAGTTGACCATCTCTCACTCAACACCCAGCTAACACTTGGATAGGCATGCAGTCAAACCATCAACAGGTTTAGTAATTGCGAATACGGCACAGGAATCAGCGCCCGATTCATAACACACTTGTTCCGGTGCCCTGCATACTCTTAGAGGTCTCATAGCCCCAGAACGAGTCTACCAGATTTCATCGCATTCATACTGCAATACACCGGTTTACAGGACTGTGTACTCTACATGGCCCTCGTTCTATTGCAGCGGCTTCATTCTGACATCGTGCGGCTCATCGGGTCACTGCCTCTTCATGTCTGCTTACATGATCGCAAACAAAGTGTTATGCTACGAGTGCTACACAAACAAGATAGATGTGGATAGCAGCCACACAGGGCAGGTACATGCTGCATCAACTCAACCAGATGGAGTGCAAGATGTGCAATTATCTGGAGTGGGAACTAACCATCAACAACACAATGCTGGAGAACTCATGTTCATGCTCAAGCAAGACTTCTATCCAGGGTCAACAGGCCCATATCCTTCCTACCCAATCCTCACCGTGTTGAACACCACAATGGCACTGGAAGACAGCCTTACGTCTCACCTTCATATTGTCATGATTTGACCCCAATCTAATCGCTCCAACATCAATCAAAGCGCACGTGACCCCAGCGCTTATTGTTTGAGCGCCTCTCGATGAAGGCTGTCAACAACGGCCTATGGGTCGGCTTGAGTTGTTCAAATAGTAATCCCACCCGGGGTTTAACAACCCATCTAGTAACCTGTGCGGTCGCTGAGTAGTAGTACAAGACAAACAGCTTCCTCATTTGGTCCTGGGATGTAAGGCCACGAGCGTTGTGCAGGCGGGAACTGGTAGAAGCCGAAGACGGAGTGATATCTGCTGAGGAAGATGATGCGAGGTCGTAGGCAGCGCCATATGTAATGCCACAGGTGAGAATCCAGCGTCCCTCATAATCCCGAGGGAACAAGAGTCAAGCAAAAGTAAAGCCTGAGATTAGATGAGGTAGAATCTAAAGTACAGGAGTTTCTACCTCGGGTTTATATACTAATATATCTAGGAGTCCGATCGTATCCACCCTATGTGTTATGTTCAATATACCCTATGTGGGGCGTAAAGGGATGTTATTGAAACCAAAGAGGGGTTAGGCGACAGGGATGTGATCGCGAGTTGTCGGAATATCGCGATCGCGTGTTGTTCTGTCCCTCGAGATTTGATGTTTAAGCCAGAGAGTGTATGGGCCACATGGAGGTGATCACGAGTTATCAGGGTATTGTGGTCGCATGCCGTCCTGTCCTTCAGGATTTGGTGTTCTTGTGACACGTCGCAATACGATCACGGGATAACACGTTCCCGTGATCGTGGTCTGACCCGGTGTTCAAGGTTTGAAAAGCCGGATCATGACAAAGGCATGATGTGGGAAGACTACGAGAATGCTGGCTAAAGATAGCAGCACGCATAGGACACGCATATTTAATGGTTCTTGGTAAGAACACATGGTTACGGAATACAATAGACGTTTCCTTACTCAGACACAGACAGTTACCACACGGTACATATATTTAGATAGTTAGTTCACACGGTTCGATGAACAGTATAAGAAGAGTAGTATATTCACTTGCAGTCTTTAGTCTTTTATTCAATCATCTTTTCGAGACAACACTCGCACTCCCCAATACGCTCTCTAGTAGAGTTGGACGCGAAGTCTTGACTGTGACACATATTCATACCAACACATCTACCAGCACCTGCCCGCCAAACCAATACATGTACCGACTCAAATGCGCACTTTGTCCCCACAACCACCAGGTCTACATCCCTATACTCATCATACCTGTCACTATCATGCGTGCGGAACTATGCCACCACAGTCCACGAGAATCTCGCTGGCCTACAAACCAAGAGCCTCCTTTCATGTACTCTACACTCCAACAGACCCACCCCCCTGCATCAGCCACATCAGCCTTTGAGGCGAACATGAATGTGGCTTTCATATACCCAGCACTCCAACCAACAGAGGAGACCACCCCAGAACAGCACACAAAGACTGCAGTCAAGTACCCAGCAATGCAGGACACGTATAACTTCATAGTTACAATCGGCTGCTAAAGGATTCACTGGATGCCATTGGATTTACCCCTCCCCGGTGAGATCATTGAGAAATGTAAAGAACCTGAGCTTACAATCCTTTTCAGATGGACACAAATCGATCAGCACGTGGTTGAGAGGAAGAGAACGAGGATGGTGTCTAGAAGATCCTTTTGTGCATCCAATTGATATGATATACCATACCACTTTGAATGTAACAACTACCTACAAGCAAAAAATGAAAAAAAAAAAACTTGAATTCACAAGTGTCTTGTGAATTGGTTCTGTCTGAATTATGTGCACTTGTTTCTTCAAGTGAAAACCTCAATCTTGGGTAACTTGCACCGTCGCCTGCAGAGTGGTGAATTGGAAACAGTCGCTTACAAAGCCAACTGGTGGCTGTACAGTTTTGAAAAGTTGAGGGGTGTGATTTGGCCCAAAAGGGTTAAAATTCCCTAATCCGGCACCAGATGTAAAAAAGTATATTTGACAAGAACCCAAATACAAAAGTATCCAGGCATTATGGCACCACAGTGGCAGTGGCCGCCGCACTTTAGAAAGTCGAAACACTTTGAAAATGCTCGAAAATTGTGTTGCTGGCAAGTTTTGACAAGAGTCGACATACACTGGAAGCAATTGTCGCAAAAGAGTCAGGAAGACCAACGACTTCAAAACAACTTGACGACTCCAGGAGTCGACCTGAATTAGCACGTGATGCATTTGCTCTCAACTTGCCCAGGTTCAGAGTCACTCAGTCAGACTCTCGACCACTCTCGACTCCGTCACGGTAGTCTACGCTGCTGCCCAAGCATCAGCTTGGTGCTGGTGTTTCGGAAATAGTGTCAGAAACCAATGAAAGCTCCTATCGATTTGTGCCTGTCATGATCCGGTTAAGGTGCCCTATCCGTGGGGTAGGGTTGCAGAAGAAACTCCGGGGGGGTACAACAAACTAGGTAATTTACCACCCAAAATTTCCGGGGCCTGCAACAAATGTAATTGTAATTTACCTGGTAAGTTACCTTTTCGGAAGCATCACATGATTGAATCACGGGCTAAATTCACCCAAAAGAATCTCCAGCATGCTCGCCACACGAGACTGCGGGCACCCCCGGAATAAAATCTAAAGGAGTCAACAAGGTGCCAAAATGGATATTGCAAGTGGTATACAGTTATAAACTAGGAAGCAAAATGGTTAGACAGTGTAGTGTGGCAGATTGTGAGCTCAAATGTAGGTCAGTTGATTTCGATGTTATAAATCTGGCCTATGGAGTCCAGGCTATATGCCAGCACCAGAGACCATGAGATTTGGTGTCGCTTTGGGGGAGAACAAGGGACATCTTTCTGAGAGGCCAAATTTGGCCAAATAACATGATAGCGAAACACTACAAAACAACTCCAATTGCCTGAATCTTTAGGATTTGAAGGCTTGAGACCATGTCCATCATAAGCCTAGGACCTGAAAACACCCTGTTGATACCCTGCATCATTTTTCCAGCCTGCGAGGGTGACCAACCATGGGCTCAGTAAAATACACCAAATAGGTGGTGCACATGGAATCGCACTGTGCGGCCGCAATATGACTGTTTCTCTCAATTCCTTTGACCTATGGGGGTTTTTGCATGAGGAGAATGGTCTCCCAAAAATTGGTGCCTCTCCAAGCTCTCTAAGGTAGCAAACAACCTAGTGTTTTGCTATCACAGTGCATTTCATTTCCTAGTTTATGACTGTATTATTATTTCTGCATTTCGAAATTCTGCTGGTTTAACTTTGGCAGCTACATCCAAGCCAGCCGCAAGACTCTTCCCCGTATTTGGGATGATGTACGAGGCACAGAGGAAGCACAGCAGTTAAGATAGGTGTTGGAATCCAGCATGCTTATATAAGCTGTAATTGATGCACCATCAAAACTGACATGAGACAGTGTCGGCGAGACTTGATGGACTTTTTCAACCTAGGACTTGTAGCTGAATAGGAGAGGACTGCTTCCTAGGTTGCACATTCACTCTAATTGACTTGGCTGTTGAGTGATGACCAAAAAGGTAAACCACATTTTTTTATTGTTTCAAGACTTTTCCAGCTGAACAGCAACTTTCTCTAGGAAACAACCTTAAGGATTTGGCCGGTGGCTGTGTGCACAGCCACTGAGCACGTGCCTCTTGCTGCATCTCTGCATGTTTCTGTGTGGTGTTTTACATGTGTCTTCTAACATATTCCCGTATTTATCATGTCCCAAATACCAACACATTGAAGAAATGGTCCTCAATCATGTCAATTGCATCAAGTGCATGCCAAGAAAGGGCTGGTAGCTGACTGTCAACCAATGTGGGCTCTCGAACAACTACGGGAACTAATCTGGGAGCAATCACCTCAATCTACCTGTAGTATAACCTATACAAAGTCTCAATTCTACTCTTGCTGCACATGTACTTATAGCTCACACTTCCAACATTGATGAAATTCGGACCTAACATTCCTTTCCAGAGGCCCATGAAAAGCCTGCATGCCTAGCCTGAATGGTTGTCTGTCAAGAGCTCTAATACCTAGAATTTTGTAGTACCTCAGAGGGCAGCCCAGCACAGATAAAATTCAAAATTGATCTCGAAGTGCAGGATTTGGCAGTGGGAAAGTGATGCCATCAGATCTCATCAAATTAGATAAGCGTGCTGAATTTCCGCGCCCTCTATCTTACCTGGATTGTTGTCTTTGAGTTTCTCCGAGGCTTGGTTTTGGCCAATGGCCTTGCAGCAAGTTGGCCCAGGATGAGCACAACTTTAAAGATGATTTGACATAGACAAATGTAGCCTGATCCGCTGAAACCGGCTAATTCAATGACACGACTTGGACCCGATGGTGGCGCCGCCCAACGCACGTTAAGTTCAAATTGAAAATCTCATCTCTCTACTAAAATGTCTTCCAAATATCTCCCAGTGGTGGGCCTCCACAGCGTCACATACAGAAAAAAAATGGATCCTAGCACATGGCAGAGGTACATCAGCAAACCCTGTTCATCCTACCGGTCGCTCTGGAGTGCTCCAGAGCGACCGGTAGGATGGGTCCCCATTCTGTAGCACTCCATAGTAACCGCGTAGCAGCTGCTAGCAGCCGGTAGCCGGCTACTAGCAACCGGCTAGCACAGCCAGGTAGCAATCGCGTAGCACCGCGTAGCAGCTGGTAGCCGGCTCGAGTAGCAACCGTGTAGGAGCTGGTAGCAACCATGTAGCAGCTCGTAGGGGTTTGTAGGAGCGTAGGAGCTCGTAGGACTAGCATAGGAGTTCGTAGCACTGTGTAGGGGCCCGTAGACAGCTGTAGGAGCTTGTAGAAATTGCGTAGGAGCTTGTAGCACGGGCTAGACACTCGTAGCGTGGGGTAGACACTCGTAGCACGGGGTAGACGCTCGCAGAACAGCGTAGGAGCTTGTAGCACCGGTGTAGGAGCTCGTGGGAGCTCGTAGCCTTATGTAGCGTCTCACATTCAAACCACACCATTTCATTCGAAATCCATCATATTGTTCTACTACATACTTAGACCTACTTAGACCTACTCATTAGTAACAGACTGAGTTCCGTCGCCTCAATTTGCAAGCAATCGAAACGAGAGGTCACGCTTGAAAATCACCAGTCAGTAAATCCTGAATATTTAGTACTACACACTGGAAGATTGTTGAGGGTGCAAAGAAAAAAATATGAGCTCAGCCTATGAATCAGAGTGAATACAGTCAAGTCAACGGGGTTGCACATACCAGAGTTCCGCAACAGCAACATTCTGTTTGGCGTAATCACCAAACGGGATGTGAAAAAACGAAAGGAACTGCGGTGCTCTTGAAGGGCGCCGCGGCCAGGTCAGGGCAAGAAGAAAAGAGTCCGAAAACCTGTTAGCGAGGCACATATGGGATCACAGAGGTACGCACCGTGGTTAATACATGATCTTAACTTGAAGGCTTGGCACGCAGCTCTGCCAACTACACTGAGAGCGGCGGAGAACAGCATGTCCGTGAAATGCACTGAAAACCTGTGGATGCGGACAGGTAGGCATACGTCATCTCCGACAGCACAGACATGCACTCCATGCGCAAAAAGAACATTGACGTGCCCGCAGCTGACACAGTCTGCAGATCAACATGTGAATCATGGTACAGAACGAAAACACGTAAGACACCGCACCCTACGGATTATCAAAGGTGTGCGCGGTCGACAGGGGGTATGCAGACCCTCGAAGGACATGGAGCATCGCTCCGCACGCAAGGAAAACGTGGCTAATGAGATACCCATAAGCCCGATATACTCATACACACGCAACCAGAATGCACCCACAAACATTGCATCAACCGAGTTGGCGCTGGGCATGAGCGCAAGCACGGAGCGCAGGCGAACAAGCAGCGGGGCATGCCATGGACTTGTTAGCCTATATACACAAGACAAGGAGATGGGACAAATGACCTGGGGATTGCTCTTGCAGAAGGTGTCGTTATAAGAAACACCCCTGCCTGCCCCAGCCCCACCAGCTGCGAAGACACCAACCAGCAGCACAGCAACTGCCCCGCGCACACAGGCGGCCTCTTGGCTTGCATGCTGCCCATTTTGTGTAGCATGGACAGGGCACAAGGACAGGGCTGCGGCGAGGGCGATCGCGAGGACAACCAAATGGGGAGGTCGATGCCCGTGTGACAGGGACGCTCACCGCACACAAATGCGAGTGCGACAGACAGTGCGCTGCACAATCCCAATCCGATTCGGATCTGGTCAACCACCTGAGGCAGCGGGAACACGTCAGCACAGGTACATTCCCAAAATGAAGGAGGTGGCAAATAAAATGAACATACGCGCGGTGGAGGACCCACGCCAGGCACATGGGCAACACATCTCGTCCCCGGCTCTGGCCCAGGGTACGTATCCCGTGTCTCATATCCATACAGACAGGATGTGTGATCGCGGAAAGCGCAGGTGATTCGTGAAGCTGTGCGTAACAATATAAAAAGGGCCCAGCAAAGATAAAAGCAAAGACGCACCCTCCGCACCTGCGGTCCATCCTGTCAAGCACCATCTCTGACTTGCATGCCCCACCTCGGTTGAAAGCCGCCCTGAATTGCAGTAGCCCAGCTTGTCCAGCTTGAGTACCTGCGAGTCACACGTCAGCGTCAGCGAGCAGTTCCAGTGTCAGCGAGTGTACATGAAGCATTAAGCGCTAAGCATCCAGCACATCTAGCGGTAGCAAGAGGGGAAGGCGGTGCGGATGAAGTCCCACCGGGAAGCGCAGATGCACAGTGAGGGGTGCACAGTGCCTCCAACACCTCCAACGTGCACCTCTCTACTTCCGAGGGGAGAAGACTTCTGTTCCCATGGGTAATTCCCGTGTCTAGCGATGACACCCCGCATGCTGCAGGTGGTAGACGGTCCCATGTGCACTGCATCCACACCTTCCGCGCTGCGCTGCTTGTCCAGCGGCACAAACCCTTCCCTGCACATCCATGCAGCACCGCAGTGGGACCTCGCCCATTGCGGACGAGTGCTCATGCCTTGTCCCTCGTGCCTCCATCACACTCAAAGCTAAAACAAAAGACACAGAAATGCACTTAAACTGTATCCTCAACTCCCACGATGGACACAATGATCTTTTGCGGGTGAAAGGTCATCATTTGCAGACGTGCGAGATGGCACGGACCTGGGAGGAGTGGGTTAGTGAGAGCCAGTGTACGAGGTAGGGCAGGGAAGGATACACCTCGGGCGCAGGCTGTGGCGCTGGGTGATGCATTCCTTCTTTGTAAATGGGAATCACAGTATTGGTGTCCAGCATCTGAAAGGCATCAGAATGGGGAGAGAAGGATGAGGACATGGCTCTTCACAGCTGGCGTGTGCCTGCCATTTGGGGACAGTCGCGCCAATGGAAATGGTGGTACAAAGGAGAAATTAAGAGGCAAGGAGTTCAACCACGACCAAATATTTGCTCACATGGATCGCTTTGGCGAATCTCCCTAAGTCCGAATCCCGCCTTGATTTCACCCACTTTCTTCACCGCCGTGCCATGAATTCAATACAAGCACTTCTCTCCCAGCAGGGGACCGTCAGGCCCTCACACCCCCGGGATGCGCATAAAATGATTACTGCAGGATGTGCGTCCTGCCTAGAATCTTCTCAAATGACAATGCTGACTCGACCCACTCTGCAGCCTCGGCGGACAATGACACATCCCGCATGATCGCCGTGATTGACAACATGCCCACCACGCATCCCTCGAGGTTCACCTCATTCATGAAGCTCTCGCAGGCGCTCACGCAGCACAAGACAACGTGCACAATAAAGCTGACGTACCACCTGCCATGGAAGCTGGTATGCATCATCTCGGGCCACGGGCATCTCTCCGGCGTCTACGCCATGTCCCTCCATCCCACCCCACCCTCGACATGCTCGTCACCGCTGGCCGCGACGCCTCCGTGCACGTCTGGGACATGCACACCAAGGTGCAGATCCATGTCCTCTCGGGCCACACCACCACCGTTGCCAACGTCAAGTGCCAGGAGTCCGGCCCGCAGGTCATCACCAGCAGCATGGACTCCACCGTCCGGTATGCTGCCCTCTTCCTCGTGTTTTTCCTAACTTACGTTTTAAAATCACAGACTATGGGACTTAGCCACACGTAAGATGCACGTGATGCTAATGCACCACAAAAAGTCGATCCGCGTGCTTGTGATCCACCCGACTGAGTACTTGTTCGCGTCAGGCTCTGCAGGCGGGAACAACATCAAAGAGTGGAAGTGCCCCGAGGGCGCGTTTGTCTTCAATTTCAGCGGGCACAACACCATTCTCAACATGCTGTCCCTCAACGCCGAGGGCATACTTTTCTCTGGCGGTACACTTCCCATTCCCTTTTCTTCTCCGTTTGCTCGATGCGATGTGGATAGAGTTGATAGATGATTTGCAGCGGACAACGGCTCACTTTCATTGTGGGACTACAACACGGGGATGTCGCTCCAGATGATGGAGGACGTGCCGCAGCCTGCATCACTCGAAGCCAAGGCAGGCGTGTTCTGCTTGACCTTCGATATGACAGGCACATGGATCATTACTGGTCAGGCGGATAAGATGATCAAGGTGCACTCGCTCGTCGTGTTGTCCGTGGATAGAAACTCATGCAGCTGTTTAGATTTATGTGGAGCAGGCGCAGTAGGAGTTTATGCCATTGCTGTCACTTTATTTGTTCGAGTGCGGTGCATCACACACTTCGTACTTGGGAGCTGGTTGTTTGTAAGTATGTTTATACTCAACGCCATACGCAGACACGGCGCATGCCTTGGGAGAACAGAAAACCTCACCACCCCCTCATGCGCCCGTCCATGACCAACACCGCAGCTGACACCCACGCCCCTCATCAGCACTGCATACGTACTCCCATGCCATCGTGCCAGCCTCTGATGAAACAACCTTTCCCTGCCGGGGATACCACCCAACGCGCTCGCATCAGGCGCGCGAGCCTCGGGACCATATGCAGACACTTGTTGAGCGCTTCTACGAGCCAAGTGAACGTCAGATCAATGTTGTCCGTTAGACTCTAGTCTACAATGCACGAGGCTCACGCTTCATCCCAAAATATATATATTTCCTTTCGTTTTACGTGCTTTTCCTTCTTGCTGATAACATTGAATATGTTGCCTTTAAAAGGCGACAAAGCCATAGATCCTGAAGGAGCTAAGAAGGAGGCACCGCTACCAAAAAAGCTGATCTGCTACCGGCACTAGTGAATTGATGTGTTTGCTACCAGCCGCTACCGGGCTCTACCGAACTCTACCTGGCTACTGCCAAAAAGGGAAAAATCAGGGTTTGCTGATGTAATAGGGCTGTTCACAGTAGCCCTTTTTAGCTCCTTTGTGTTTCCCTGTTTCTCTCATTTCTGATGTTCCCATCCTTTTTGTCTGGTTTTTTTTTCCCTTTTCCATTCAGACATCAAAAGGGTCTAAAATCCGAAAGTACAAGTTTCTGGGTGCAAAACTGACCGAAAAGAAAGAAAAAGGGACAGAAAAGTGAACAAAAAATGAGTTACTGTGAACACCTAAGCAACAAGATCCAGAAAAAAAGCAGACAAAAAGGGAACATGATGGAACATATAAATGAGCTAGAATATTTGCACAGGGGAAGGGATACATGGCCTCTTGGGAGTGTATATGAGAGGGTAGGACCTATGTATCCTAACAAGTACCAAGTCCAGGAAGGGAAGCAGTCTGAAAAAGGAAAAATAAAAGGAATGGGAAAAGGATCCTTTTTCAAAAATGAAGGGTGGTGCTCATTTTTCAAAAATGGTACTTTTCCGTTCCTTTTTCCATTCATTTTTCTTCTCATTTTTGGTTCCCTCTTTGAAAAGGAAGACAAAAAGGAGGACAAAAAGGAGATAAAAAGGAAAGAAAAAGGGCTACTGTGAACAACCCTAATTACCAGGCACTTTTGGCCGCCCGGGCGCCCTACCTCAGCCTACCACAAATAGGTAACCTACCTTGCATGTGATTGCGGTAACTTACATATTAATGTACAACCCGATTTCTTCCGCAACCCTGCCGTTCAACACGATCGAGGTACGAGATCATACCGTGTTGAAGGCTGGCTGCGAGAGACTAGCCACGGGGAGCACTGAGATGAGCGTTGGCAAGCGGATAGCGTACATGTGGCGTACAGTAGCATATGCCATCCCTCTCGGCAAACTACCTCCATGGAGATGCGACACATTGAGCTCGAAGCTCGACAAATAGCTGTAACAAAAATGTTTCTTGTCCAATTTCCTGTTCTCTTGTCAACCGGTTAACACCTTTTCAACACCTTACTGACGCCATTTAAACATCACAGCAATTTCGTTTGCAACACTTTGGACTATTCCACCATAAAAGCGTAGTGCAGTGCGCACCACAGCTTCTGTCCTCAGCGGCACCCATTCAACTCATGGCTTCAGTCTCGAAGCCCATGTCTTATCTCGACAAGCTTGTTGCCGATTCTCGGGACGAACTCCTCCGATCTTCGCACTACGAAAAGGGCCACCATTACACAAAGAGCGTGAACGTGTCCAAATTGAGGTGGCTTCGGATGGACACCTTTGGTGATCACGCAGTCTCCGAAGAGGCTGTGGAGAAAACCAACAAAGCCATAGAGAAGCTGTTAGAAGGTGACAGTCATACAGGTGCGCAGTGAGCAAGTGTATATTCGGCGGCTCAACACAGAAATATTTAAGTAAAACTGAAGCTGTAAAGAGCCCGTAAATGGATGATCGAATGAGTACCGAAGGGCTGTAGACAATGGAAAGATGGAGCTGTAAGCTGTGAACGATGGGGACAAAAGCTGTTAACAATGCGGAACTTGAACCGCGGACACATGACGGGCCATATTCCAACACTCCCACTGGCCCGTTGCGCGTCCTACAAGAAAATAAGATAAATCAGTAAGAATCAAGAGAATCAGAACATCAATCCAAAAATTCTCCCACTAGCACGTCCACCAAGAAATGCTCCCACTGGAGCCGAAATGCAGCATCAAAAAGAAAACGTCTCCGTGTATGCAGCACCGGTCGCCGCACGAGGAACGAACAGAACAAGCGGCCCAGGCTCAGGGCATTCGTTCTGGAAGTGACCTAGTTTCTGGCATTTGAAACAGGTGATGCGAGACTTGTTGCGGCCGGTGCGGACGGCAAGCACTGAAGTCGGGACGGATACACCAATTTCGTCCGAGAAATCTGCCTCCTGGCGAATTTCTTCATTGAGCAAGCGACCAATGACGAAGTCGAGATCGTCTTTGTTCGGGTGAGAGTCGAGCGATATAATGAGGGTGTCGTATGAAGTGGGGAGAGACATGAGGAGCGTCGCGATGATCTGCGCATCTGACGGCTTATCCTGATAGAGCCGTCCAAGCTTCTCCGCATGGCCGCGAACAGCGGCGATGAAAGCCCGCATGGTAGAGTGATCGCCGGACTTGCGCAGGAAATAGAGCTTTTTCCACGCAACAACGACACCTCCCAAGCCCGAACTCTGGTGAGTTTCCTTCAACCGTTCCCACATCCCTGCGGGGTCCTCCTCGAAGTCGCGAACATGCGCAAACTGGGAGGGATCCAGTCTCCCGATAATCGTGGCCGTCGCCACGTCGCGCTTTGCAATCCAGGCCTTCACGGCCTTGCTGTTGGCGCTACCGAGCGGGAGGGTCTCGCTCCCGAGAGTGAGCTCCAACACCCCTCTGCGCCGCAACTCGGCCTTCGTCTCAAACTCCCAATCATAATACGCCACCTTATCAGACAGCCTCGTTCCACCCTTCGCATTCGATTTCGAGTCGTCCATCAGTCAGTTCGGTTCCGGTTACAGTGCAGTTCGTTCGTTCGATCGGTTCAGTTCAAGTTACAGTTACAGTTCGGCGGGGTCGGTCGTCGGCAGCCCAATCGGCAAGGGCGTCAAGTACAGAGAGATAACAGTGTGAAGAGGTTCAGGCAGTGGATGCGGGGCCCATAACCTGTTAGAAGGTGACAGTCATACAGGTGCGCAGTGAGCAAGTGTATATTCGGCGGCTCAACACAGAAATATTTAAGTAAAACTGAAGCTGTAAAGAGCCCGTAAATGGATGATCGAATGAGTACCGAAGGGCTGTAGACAATGGAAAGATGGAGCTGTAAGCTGTGAACGATGGGGACAAAAACTGTTAACAATGCGGAACTTGAACCGCGGACACGTGACGGGCCATATTCCAACAGAAGCATCTCCTAGACCCGAAGCAGCCAGATGCGGAGGGCCCCTCGCCATTCAATTTTTCCATGATTGTCCTCATTACATACGAAGAATTTTATGCGGGCGCAGACACGAATTGGTGCGGTCCAACTATTGTGACACCAAAATTCAGTGGTGCCAAGTTAACCTTCACTGGCAAAGCTCCAACCGACCCGTTACTCGCCAAAGATTTCTACGAATCGCTTGCGAAACTCGAGGAAATCCTCGATTTAGCGAAATCATCCGCCGCCCACACCCGACAGGGTGTTCTCATCCATGATGCTAAATTACGGTTCACGTATCGCTTATTTGAGGTCAATATTGTTGACATGTATCACCCGCATTCGCTGACGTCCGTTCCCGCCCAGAAAGTCGAAGAGGGCGATGAGGAGGACGACGGTGAAATCTTCGCAAATATCCTCATTCAGCAGTGCTAAAATATTCTCGGCAGATATTTGCACAATCTACCAATGGCCTGTAGAGTTGCCAGAGGCCAAACAAGCCCTGGCCAAAATGAAATCCATGCATCACATCATTCTGCTACCCGTCGAGGATGCTACTCCTGAGAAGGCACCTATATCACCCACTGCCTACAAGACTCAGCTTCCGGGAGCTCTGGCACAAGTAAATTTCACACTTTCCCATTGGGATATCCGCAAGAGTATGTCTGGTGACCGCGAACCACTAATCCAATCAATTTACCGTGAATTACAGGGGGGTCGCCTAGTAGAGATGTGTAAACGGCAGAAGTCACGTATATGAGGATCCTCAATCCTCCAATACCTCCCCAAAAGCCGAGGACGTTGAAGAAGTTCATTGCAACAGACGATATAAGGGACAGATTGGAGAAGCTACACTTAGGTCACGGTGAAGTTGAACTTTTGAGTCCTTCGACACAACTCATATATATTACAGAAATTCCCTGATTCGAAGCCTGAGGACTGGCACTATTACATAGCGGCTGCGTGTTATTTAATTCTGACATTCATACACAGCGTACTATAATTTTATGGAAGATCTTTCTTGCACTCGTTCTCACTCAGAGCGTAAAAGGTAGACAAATGAGGACATGCATCGGGATTGATGCAGCGATGATCACCGAGTCTCAAATATGATGGAAAGACACCTCTGAGTTCTACCACCCACGATGGACCAATGGTCTCCTCAAAGCATTATAACAACTGGCCAAACGACGTGGGGGTGTGTTGGACAGATGTTTACACTGCCACCCTAACATCAGTACTATACAGTTCAGCACAGAACTCGAACAGCGCACTCCCATCACGAAAAGCGGGGAGTTATTGTAGGGGAATGTATACCTTTACAAAGCTCATGATGTGCACAATCCATGGTAAAGTGCTACCGGCTTGGCATTTTTATACCAAGGATTATAGGGGCTCGATTTATTGCCAATCCTCACCAAGGTGGTGAATATTACAAACCCCACCAAGCATTTTGGGCCTTACAATGCTTTGCAATCAGCACCTGCTCTTATATCCGACTGATTCTTTACAAGAGGTCACCAGGCATATGCACATTAGGTTCATATGTGAGATCTCGCTAGCTCGATACTTCTCTCACAATTTATTATTTATTGTGTAAGCCGGTCCAAAACAGGAATAGAAAATGGGGAATAGCAGATTATATTGCAGCACGACTACGAGTAATAATGAAGCTAGGCAGCAGGGACAGCAGGAGCAGCAGAAGCAGGAGGAGTGGCAGCAGCGTGGGCACGCTTAGCCGCCCGCTGTGCTTGGAGGAGCGCAAACTCATTGGGGATGTCATCGGTGCTTGTAACCGTCTTTGGTGCCGCGGTCCCAAATACATCGCTAGACAGAATATCAGACACCAACATCATCATCAATTGAAATGACCCACTGATTGAAGCATGCCAGTATCGCGTCGCCCTCGTTGCCGGTGAGGATCTCGACGATGCTCCAGAAGAAATCCGGATAGGAGAACTCTCCATCCATGAGACTCCAAGTCTCCACCAAGGACATGGCAAAACGGAGCTAAGAGCTGAGTGTCAGCACAGTTCAGGAGATGTATGGTGTAGGCGTACCTGACACGTGATGTACGCGATGTCGCGCCCCGTGAGTGCCGTCATCCTATTGATGGCTGCATTCCCAGCCTTACCCTGGTGCACGCCGGGGCCGTCAAGAGCAGCACCGGGTCCCTGGTATATGTGCTTTACCCCCTGTGAGATCTTAATAAGATAAGGAGGGAAGAAATAACGAAGTACTCACGCGGCGGATGATGTGTCCTTCCAGAAGACCCGTCTCGAGATCATTCTTATCATAATCTTGGGAGTGGGCATACAGAAAGGCGGGCAGCAGCGTTCCGAGGACTTCAAACCCCAGTGCGCGATCTTTGATGGATGCATATGTCCTTGGGGAGAGAGATATATAAGTAGATGAACTGCAGCAAACAAGGACATATGCGGGTGTGTCAGGTAACTTGTGCGGATGAATTGCACGTGCCATATCTGGATGATTGAAACCTCGTGGAGCTTTCTTCCCGCGCTGTGGTATCGCTGGAGGCGGAGCTGGGACCGGCTCAGATCCGGGAGGCATTGGGGCAGGAGCCGTGGCTTGCCCCGGGACGGCTGGCAGGTCCGGAGGCGGCAGGAACGACGGTACTGCTGTTTTAAGCAAGCCACAGTCATCGCCGCGGGCACCTTGAAGGCCATCCTGAATCTATGCAACAAACTCAGACATGCATTCAGGTAGAAGAAGGACAAAAACCTCGGAGCAGACCTTCTTCCGCAGCTTGAGGTTTCCCCCGAGGGCGATCATGTCGTTGCCAAAGTTCGGAATCGCTGCTTTGAGGATTTCCCAGCTGTCGGTGAGCCGCTGCTTCCTGCGGAAAGCTGTCAGCAGGTGTAAGTGTGGACTGAGGAACTGTAGCTTAGCAAGCTTCTCCTTTGCGGTGGGCAGCGCCATGGCTGGCGGGGCTTCATCCTTGGTGTCGGCAGTCTCCAGTTTCACCCCATGGTCGACTATGGTATGTATGCGGACATATAGTCTACAAGTACGCGCAAGATTGCGCCCATACCATCAATACGTGCCAGGGACGGCAAGGTCGTGGTCCGAGTCGGGGTCACCGGCTCTGTAATACCAAAAAAACTGTCAATCAGTGTGTGTAAGCATCAATGGCGAGGTCGACTTCCTTTCTCTTCCTGTTTGTTGTGAGTTTGGAGGCCATCAGCTTCTGCTCAACTCTCTTCTCAGCTTCTACTTTCTCGGAGGCTGCCGCTGCCTCCGCTGTGGCATCCGGGTCGTCGGAAGAGGGGGGAGCTTGAGCGTCAGGCTCGGACATGGGGGGAAGAAAGATGGAGGTGCGTCAATGCACTGAGTGACTGCCTTTATCAGGCAGGGAATTCCAAAAGCTGCGGCTGATTCATTCTACAGTCACATGTGTGCGATACCGGCTCATCACACACACATCTGATCCTCCACATCTCACCGCACCGTACCTTGGTCTCAAACCTTTCTCTGGCTTGGATATTTGGACTGGCTAGATCCTTGATCACAACAAAATGACACGTCTGCGCGCTTGAATGGGCCCAAACGGACTAGTATTCACTTGTTCCCGTCGCTTTTGGTGATCTTGACCTTCTGGCGGCATTTCAAATTCATCCTTTCTTATCACCGTCGCTCGTGCAGCCCAAATATACCGATGCCACCGCTGCTCCCTCCCCTTTGTCAGGATCTTTTTGCTCAGCATCTTCATGAAGATGAGCTTATACGCCCAATTTATGCAAAGTGTCTTTTGCTGCACAGACTCGGATCACATCTCATTGTTTCGATTTCCAGGAGCATACCCTCGAATTCCGACTTGAGTACACCCCTCCCAATAGTCCCTCGCCCTTGTGCCAGGGTTTGGATCTTACAGTGAGTTCTACTATGTATCAATGGCCCGAGAATGCCCAATTAATAAATAATGTCTGCTCTTGCAGCCATCCCATATTTTGTACCGGCCTGCGAGCACCCCGGACAGTCCTGCAACACCATTCTGGCACAACATCATACCTGAAAAACCGCTTCCCCAACCCTCGCTCTATGTTGCCTCGCTGGACAGTGGACTAGTGCACATGCGGAAACTAACTGCCGGTGTGATGTGGACTGCGGTTTCGTAAACTGCCGAGCGAGGTGGTAACCCGGACTAGTTTAGAAGTGTACGTCCTCTAGGGGGAAGATTTTCTGTCACTGTGAACAGTGCACCTTGGTGCTAGGTTTATTTAAATCGGAGTGTGGTTTTTATGTAGGAGTGTGTGTTTCTTCAGTAAAGAAGGTGTAATTTACAACTGGTTACCACGTTTTAATGCAGATAGATCAGTCTTCTCAGCGTGCGCCGTCGGACCGGGCTCTACAGCTTGTCAAGAAGGGACGATCGAGCGCGATGCTGGCTCCGAATCGAGGACGCTGAGGTGAATATATGTGTTTTAGCGGGCCTCCTCGGTCGTATAGTCCGACTCCGAAGGTGTTTTGATGTGCAGGTTGTTTTTAGCTGGGGCGGAGATTGTTTTAACAAGCTCGGTTCTTCGGCCGAGTGTTCCCTTCTTTCAACCTCTCTGTAATAATGCCCCGACCAATCGTTTCCTTCTCTTCTTCTCCTATCTGCTCGCCGAGGGCAAAATAATCCGATCTAGGCTAGCGGCTACACGCCGAACTTTGGCTGTGTCGCTTTGTGTGAGGGTTTTTTTTCAACTGCCCTCTTTTGTTGAGGAAGAGAGTTGGATTGGATAGGGAAGTGTAGAGCTGGGTCTCAATAATAACCTGACTTTGCCGGCAGACGGCTCGGTGTAGGAAGGAAAGTGTCTCTGAGGAACAAGAGAGCATTTCCTGGTGATAACGGTTTGTTTTGGGTGAGACCGAGTGGTACTATAGAGCTTTTTACAGCTTTTGTAGAGGATGTGGGTCCAAAACCGAGATGATTTTCTATCAGCATACATGCTGTATTTATACTCCCCAATTCCGCAGCCGGCTCCCCTCTCCCGCCTGCCCGGATAACGCCACCCATCCTCCTTCCCTACGCCCTTCCGCAGCCCTCCTCGCTCGGCTCCTTCTCCACTCAGTGCCTACTCATCCAACCTTCGTAATATCTGGTCGGTCTTTCCCCAAATGCTCCTTCCTCCCGCTCGGTAACCCGTTCCCTATGCTCGGTACACGTTTTCCCCCCCTCGGTGTCTGGATTGGTGCGCTCGGACGGTCTTCCCGTCGCTCGGTGCCTTGATTGGTGCGCTCGGACGGTCTCCCCGTCGCTCGGTGCCTCGATAACTCGGTTCAGTAAATGTTCTCCTTACTCGGCGTCTCTTTTCCTCGTCCTAGCGCGTTTTAATGTCCTCCGATAGGTCGGCGCAGCCTTGGTGTTGAGTGAAGGGTGCTCGGTCCGCTTGTAAGTTCGAGGAACATGCATCGTTTCGCTTGTTGCCTGTGTGGCATAACTGGTATGTTGTCCTGCGGATATATTACGTAACCGAGGTTCGCTCGTTCGATTCGAGCCGTGGGTTTGCGATGCGTCTTCTTCATCTTTTTTGTTTTACTTGCCGAGCTTGGTCGTCCATGTCAGAATTTCTGAGTCGTGTTCGATTCGTGTCGTAGTTGTATAGTACTTTCGTTTTCTTTTGATGTGTTATCCACAGCCACGGTGCTCGGTATGCTTGTTTCATGCTTCTTTTACTGTATTCCGGGGCGATCACAACGTGATAGCTCACATCGGTCTTCCGGTTTCACAGGCAATACAAGAAATTTCCTGTGAATATAACGAGGTGCGGATCTGCGCATCAGACTTTTCACCCGTCCTGACCCATGGCAGGTTCACGATATCTTTCTTCAATATATTCAGTTCTCCTTGGGCGGAATTCGCAATCCGGAGGCTGCAGGAATGATCAGTCCAAGAGCTGTGTATTGAACTTGGCCCGGAAACATGGTGGCTGAACAGCCTTTCTGGGTGAAATATCACAAGGCAGGATGTGCGATCCGCAATGTCACCTACGATTTTGCGATCGGCTGAGTGGCGCTGCTTGCATATGTTCTGGAAAATATTGCTATTGCGAGTTTCCAGCACTATTCACCCATTTCTATTTTATTGACGGTTATTCTCAGTCTAATCAGCTTGTTCAATGAGCGAAAAAGGTGAGGAATCCTTGGCCATTCGAGCACAGTTGCCAATACTTATAATGTTTCAGTTCCATGCAGCTCCATTTCAATTGGAGCACACCGGCATCTGTTCCCTTCGTGATGACGCTGCGGAGGACTCCAACTCGGACAACAAATCAGATGGGTTGTCCCCCGAGAACCAAGCAGAATTGGATCGTGTTTTGAATTAGCCAGAGCTTTAGTCATGCTGTACCCTCATCTGTGAATGCATTTATAAACCCCTCTGTTTTCTTGTGATTCCTTGCTCCCCCCTTAGCATGAGACTTCTCTCGCTACTGCTCTTGCTGCTGATGTGGGAATGTATACCGCCTTGCACAGAAACCGCTGACATGCTTCAGGGGATCACCCGACACCAGAAGACTTGCGAATATGCAAACACACAAGATACCAAATTGGAGGCCGCTGAGAAGGCCCATTTAGCAAGGAAGAAAAAGAGGAAGAGGGAGCACCATGTGTGTTTTCCCTTGCTCAGCTTATTCAATTGCTTACCCTTTGCCTATTCATAGGATGCGCAGGCAGAGGGCTCCTCTGCTGCCGATCCGAGACCGGCAGAGGGGTTGCTTGAAGTAGGGCATCATAGTTCATCGATTCATCGCACGCTAATAGCTTTTCATGCAGAATATAATGGATGTTGAAGTAGACGAGCTGCAGTCCATTCACGATCCCACGTTCGGTGCCGAGGTCCCCGACCCAGATCCAGATCTCGAGCACGAGCCAGCACCAACTCAGGATGTCTCAATATCGGGGCGACCGGTACAGGCAAAACGACTCACATGGAAATTACTGCAGCAGCTGCCGCCTGTGCCCACAGAATTCGAAGATGTTACACCATCTGAGCCAGAGGATGACAATGCCATGCCACCACCTTCTGTCTCAGATTACCTGTGGCAGTCCGTCAAGACCGTCAGAAATTCGTTTGGCATCTATCGCGAATACCCCTGTCTTCCCTCGCATGACCCCGACAAAAATTTATCCCTCGCTGATCAGTCTACTATTCCTGCAGCTCCAGTCGCTTCTCTGGCTGGCACCTCAGCAACAGATGCACGTCTATCCCCCCTTTCACAATCCTCCCCATCCTCGAAAGCATCCTTCGATGTCGGACGGTTCCGAAATACGACCATATTCGGCTTCATGAACTGGATGTGGTCGGGCTCTATCATGAAATCCATTGCCGACTGCACAAAGCTTCTGGATTTCCTCAAGTCCGATGACTTTGTCAAGGAGGACTTGATTGGTTTCGACCTCAAGGCCGAGACAGCCAGATGGGACAAGGAGCTTGCCGGCAATGTGCTCGGCAATGCGCTGGGGACCGCGAGTGGGATAAAGGATGGTTGGAAGGAGGTCAGTGTTGACATACAGGTCTCGGATGGCGCAAATTGTGGCCCCGACAATCCCCTTCCCGTGTTCTCCGTCCCTGGCCTGCATTTTCGTAATGCGACCCAGGCAATCAAGAGTGCCCTCGAGGACCGTAGCTCCCGCTTTTTCCATTACGCCCCTTTCAAGCAGTTTTGGCAACGTACTCCGGACGAGGAACCCCAACACAGTTACAATGAGATTTATTCGTCCACTGCATTTATTGAAGCTCACGAGAAAATTCAGCGGAAACCTGCGGAGCCGAATTGTACCCTGGAGCACGTTGTTGCCGCACTCATGTGGTGGTCAAACTCCACTCATCTGGCCAACTTTGGGATGGCATCATTGTGGCCACTGTATCTTTGGTTCAGAAACCAGTTGAAGTGGGTTTGCGGTAAACCACGAGCGGGTGCCTGTCATCATATTGCGTACATGCCAAAGGTGCTGTTTTTTATCTCTTGATTGTTTGGATTAATCAATGTTCGCAGTTGCCTGATAATTTCTTCGACTGGTTCCAGGGCGAGACTGGGCATGCACCTTCTGCGGAGGTCTTGACTCACTGTCATCGGGAGCTCATGCATGCGATTTGGAGGCTCCTCTTGGATGGGGAGTTTCTGGAAGCATGTAAACATGGAATTGTTGTTGAATGTCCCGACGGGATATCCCAGCGGTTCTATTTCCGTGTCTTCACTTATTCGGCCAATTATCCTGAGAAGTACATATTTTCTTAGCCTTCGTGCATGAGATTCTGACCACCTACGATATCCCAGGGTGCTCCTCGCCACGATTCGGAACTTGGGAAAATGTCCCTGTCCCTGCTGCCTTGTGACCAAGGACAAACTCGACCAGGTGGGTACAATCAGAGACGACAAAGCCCGAGTCACCGCCCGTAGGATCGATGACAAGGACCAGCGCTCCTCTATTCAGATTGCAAGAGACTGGATTTACCGCCAAGGAAAGGTGATCCATGCCCTCAAGGTTGAAGGGCTTCTGGCCTTCAAGTCTTTGGTTCCCACAGTTGTAAGTATATTTCCTCGGAGTAGTGTCTCATCTTCACCGCTCATACTTTTTTAGAACACCTTTTCCGTTCTGCTTCCGTACAGTCTTAGTATTTTCACAATGCTGGTCGTAGACTTCATGCACGAGTTTGAACTCAGAGTGTGGAAAGCTATATTCACTCACCTCATTCGGATTTTGGTGGCACACGGTGAAGACGCTGTTCAGGCACTCAATGACCGGTGCGTTTCAGCGATCCTAGTGTATTTTCACCTGAAAATTGTGCAGGTATCGACAGGTCCCCACCTGTGGGAGTGCGATGATCCGCCATTTCCAGAACAATGCATCGGCCATGAAGAAGTTGGCAGCCCGCAACTTTGAAGACTTGTTGCAGGTAAGTTCTGGCTTGTCTCCATTGGGTGCAGGGATTATTTCTGCCAATCCGTATTTTGCGTGCTAGCAATCGCGACGTTGCCCATTGGAGGCGCCCATGACATAATCACGATGAGCTAACATCCATTTGTAGTGCACGCTTCCGGTCTTTGAAGAACTCCTGGACGATCCCCACAACGAAATCATTCTTGACCTGCTCTTCACACTGGCATACTGGCACGCTCTCGCGAAACTGCGGCTGCACACCGACTTCACGATCAGTAAATTGCAGGAGGTGACGACATTTTTGGGTCGCCAGTTGCACCACTTCACGTGTGTTACCTGTGCCGCCTTTACAACGAAAGAACTGCCCCAAGAGGAGGCTGCTCGTGGGCGTCGGAACACTAAGAAAGCTGCTGCTGCTTCTGCCGCTGGTAAAACTGCACAGAAACCAAAGGCTGGCGGTAGCAAGATCAAGATATTCAACATGGAAACGTACAAAGATCACTCCCTCGATGATTATGTGCACACAATTCTCTTTTTTGGAACCGTGGATTTGTACTCCACTCAGCCAGTAGGTCTCATTCAATATGTTTCTTTAGCCATTCTGATATCACGAATATTCAGGGCGAGCTCGAGCACTGTCGCGTGAAGCGATACTATGCCCGGACCAACAAGAATGATGCCGTCGGCCAAATGACTCAGCTCAAACGGCGCGAGGCGGCGCTTTTCAAAATATCGCGGGCAAAGCTGGAAGCCAAACGGATCCCACTGATCACAACAGTCGAAAATCCTTTGCCGGCCGAGCCTGGACCATCTACTACCACCAGCAAACACAAGCGCAAGTCTCGCGCTACACTGAAGAAAACCCTGCCCATACTCGATTTTGCGGAGTCGGAATCATTGCCGTATACTCCCCCTGACGTCCATTTCCACATTTCTCAGTCCCTTAACTATTACTGCAACATTCCAACCTGGCTGCGCGAAAATACGGGAGATCCCGCAGTTAAGGTCCGTATATCGATGCACTAAACTGTCTTTTCACTAACAACATGCTCAGGACTTTTTGCCAAAGCTCCAGGAGCATCTCCTGGGGTGTCTGCTGCATCCGACCTGGACCGGCAATGGCTGTGAATTCACGCCTGCTGAATGGTCGCAAATTCTCATTGTCAACGATTGCCTCTATTGCCACAAGGTCCTGCGCATCAACTATACCTCCTACGATGTTTGCCAGGGACAGGACTCCATGAATCCGCGGATGCACGCCGACATAATGATGCTTGCGCCGGACAATTCTGACAACCCCGACAGCGAGCATCCCTTTACCTATGCTCGTATTATTGGTGTCTTCCACGTTGATGTTCTTCACAATGTCCCAGGCGCTTTGCGGACTGCCATCCCCATTAGCTTTCTATGGGTTCGAAGATTCCATCTTGACCGCAGTTTCAAGGGCGGTTTCAAACGGAAGCGATTGCACAGGATCGAGTTTGTTCCAGACTCTGATCCCACCGCTTATGGCTTTGTCAATCTCGACGAGGTCATTCGTGCATTGCACCTAGTCCCTGCCTTCATACACGGACCCACCAGGCATGTCAACTACCCTTCACTTGTGAGGCACACGGGCGAGTTTGACGACTGGCGGTATCATTATGTCAATTTGTATGTTCTGTGCTTCAACATTTTCGCGCCGAGTTTCTAACTGGCTCTACAGCTTCGTTGACCGTGACATGTTCATGCGGTACCTGGGAGGCGGTGTTGGCCACTACCAGGTCCATGTCCCGGACGAGCCTCCAGACGACGGCATGGATGGTTCGGACGACCACATTGAGCCTCCCGATGATGAAACACCGGAGGGTCCAGCTGAGTCCCCGCCCATCGACTCGGACGCTGAATCTGATGCTGAAGGTGGTGAGGGCCCAGTCGATGATGAGGAGCAAGTTTGGGATCAGGCTGATGCCCAGAATTCTGATGATGAAGGGGACCCCTGGGAGGACGACTCGGATGAGGAGTCTGAGAACGAGGACTCCGAGGATGATTTAGGACCTGAGGATGGGGAGGATGCTCATGTGGAGGAGTCGACCCTGGCACACTTCAGTTATGACGAGCTATAATGGGTAGAAAGCAATTTATTGAATGTGCTTGGGACATGGAAACGGTACAGATTATCAGACATTTGAAACTGCTCAAGTACGTACTGTAAAATACCATGTCTTGCAGAAGCCCACCAAACTGGTCGGAATCTTGCAAGCACCTATCAGCTGTGTCGTCCCTGGCAATATTGATAGCAGGCTGTTGAAGGCTTTGTATTGCTTGGTGAGGGTTTGCAACGCACGAGAAAGCTTGGTAAACTCCCATCACCTTGATGGCGGATCAACAGACAATACCAGATGCTCCCGCTTTTGGTGATGCCCATTGCGCTCAAAATCACAGGCACCATCCCTGCCTACACCGCCGGAACCCTCTTGCGCACTGGCCCAGGCAGTTATAAGATTGGCGAATTCGCCGTTAGTCACCGGTTTGATGGCTTCACGCACATGTACCGCTTCCACCTGGGTCCTGGTCGCCACCCCTGCCGGCGACTGTAAAGTCATCTTCAGCTCTCGCCGCCAGGTCGATGCGCTTATCGAGCGTGTGCGTAAAACGGGCAGGCTCGACGGCATTACATTTGGACAAAAGCGCGATCCTTGCGATACTTTGTTCAAGAAGGTCAAGACAACGTTCAACCCGAAGCTCAGCCTGCCCGGCCCGAAGGAAAGAAAGACCCGGGGCTTACAAATATCGGTGTCACCATTACGAGTCCTAAAAATTGTGTCAGCCATTTGGACTTGTTCTTGTCAGTGGATTATTCAGTGTGTTTTCCTTGAAGTTGTTGTTATTTGTTGTCTTTTTTGATGCACGTGTGTCGTCATTCTTGTACGAGGGAGGTTCTTTCAGTGTGTTTTCCCCCCCCCCGCACGTGTTCTCGTCTCCTTCCCTGGCCTCTTTTTAGTGCATTTTTCCCGTCCTCTCCTCACGTGATTTTACTCGTGTACCTTTTTCAGTGTGTTTTCCCCCTCATTTTCTTTGTCTTCAACTTATCCTTCCCCTCGTTTGTCTTGATGCCTGTATCTGACACTGGAAACCCAGCTGCAGTGCGTACCTCGTCTTTGCCTTTCCTTTCCGTCCTTCCAGATCGTCTTCTTACATTCCTCCTGCTCTTCTGCGTCTTTTTTGCTGATTGGTTTTTCCCTCCGTCTTTTTGTTTTCGTACAGCCGGCTGCCCGGCCCTCGACTCCTTCGTCCCCTTTCTCTCCTTCATTCCCTTCTCGTCTTTGGGTTGGTGTGCTTCGTCCGAATGTTTCTGTCGTGTGTGCTCTGGCTCAAATTGGTTTGTGCTCTTGCTTACCTGTGTTCTCTAGGCCGTTGCTCGGCCGGTCGGTTCCTCGACCTTCTCTTGGGCCACTGCGTGCTTTGTGCAGGCATCTGCCATGGCTTCTCGCGCTTGGTGCCTTCTTTGCGCTTTGCCTCCTGTTCTCCCTGTCTGCGTTGCCGTGGTTAATGCCATTCTGTCCGATCTCGACTCTTTCTTTGACCTTTTGGCTCCTCTTATATGTTCATCGTCGGCCCTGGACTCCCTGTATGATAGTCCTGCCAAACATTTCATTTATTCGGGTATGTCTCTTCGCTCTGCATGGGAAGCACTGTTTTTAACTGTATCAGAAACCCCCTCCATCTCTCTTGCTCGCCATTACTTTGATTTCCTAATGTTGGCCTTGAGTCGTGCTTATTGTTGGAAAGTCACAGTCACATGGACTTCGCAGCAAACATGGGGGATAAACAGATGTTATTCAGGGAAAGCTATCAGTTGTATATAAGGTAAAGTAAGGCTGTAAAGGGCTGTAACACAGGATACGAAAGGTGTACAAGGCTGTAGACAAGGCTGTAAGTAAACAGCTCCGTAGCTGTAGTAACAATCCAAATATGGATAGGACACGTGACAGGCCTATTTCAACACTCCCACTGGCCAGTCGCGCGTCCTGCAGAAGAAACAAAGTCAAAATATTGAAACAAATAATCAAGGGAATCTCAAAACAAAGAATCAAGGAAATCTCGAAAATGCTCCCACTGGCGCGATGTGCCATTCATCGTGTCTCCTTGCGTGAGTTGATCGTGCATTAGCATCGGCGGGCGATCGTTGTCAGGCCAGCCATGGTCGAAATTTCCTCGCATCGGGCGAAGTCTCAAAACTCCAAAATTCCACTTCAAACTCCAAAACCAAGTCCGCAAGCAAACACAGCTGCTCGGCCACCAATCTTCATCATCATTCCATTCCTCGTAACAACAGGTTCCTGCCACTCAACGTGGACTTTCAGTTCGATCAGCTGCAACACAGCGTGGTTGGTCGCGTTCCGCTGCGACAGCAATTCGGGTTCGGTTTCGGGTTCGGTACACAGTTTCGTCGGTCCACAGTTCAGTTCCAATGGGGTCGGCCTGCCCGGCAAGGGCTTCGAATACAGGAGGAGGGGAAGTTCAATCTCGGGGTGAGTCGGATGCCTCAACGAGGGCTTACGCGTGCGGTGGATGAGGGAGGGGAGGATGCGAACAGAAGAAGCTAGTTCATTGCAAGCAGCAGGGGCAGGGCGGGGCCGGGGCCCATAACCTGTTGGAAAGTCACAGTCACACGGACTTCGCAGCAAACACGGGGGATAAACAGATGTTATTCAGGGAAAGCTATCAGTTGTATATAAGGTAAAGTAAGGCTGTAAAGGGCTGTAACACAGGATACGAAAGGTGTACAAGGCTGTAGACAAGGCTGTAAGTAAACAGCTCCGTAGCTGTAGTAACAATCCAAATATGGATAGGACGCGTGACAGGCCTATTTCAACACTTATTTCGTTGCTGAGCATTTACTTGACCCTTATAGTCCTTATACGTACCTTTCTTGCTATGTTTTAATTTACTCTCTTGATAAAGATATCGGTTTTACTACTCGAGTTCTTTTTCCTCTTGCGTAGTCCGTCCTTGGTGCTTGAATGTTCTAGCTGATCGCTTCTGTTTTTTCAATCTATTTTGGTCTATCGACTGTTTGTTGTTGAAATAGGCCTGTCACACATCCTATCTGTGTTTGGGTTGCCCCTACAGCCATGGAGCTGTTTATCTACAGCATTGTCTACAGCCCTTAGACAGCCTCTGGATAGCCTTGTACACCTTTCCTGACTTATGCTACAGCCCTTTACAGCTCTATTTTGCCTTATATACGACTGATACTTCACCTGTAATATTATCTGTTTATCCCCCGTGTTCGCTGCGAAGTCCGTGTGACTGTGACTTTCCAACAGGTTATGGGCCCCGGCCCCGGCCCTGCCTTGCTGCGATCTAGCTTCTTCTATCCGCGCCATCCCCTTCCTCATATCCCGTACGCGTAAGCCCTCGATCATTGAGGCATCCGACTCACCCGAGAAATGCTGCTGCGAGTGCCGAATGCCAGCTCCAGGGTGGGGCTAGCATTGTCCGACTCGACCGCGAAACCGAACCCGAGTGCCGAATGCCAGCTCCAGGGTGGAGCTAGTGTTGTCCGACTCAACCCGAGACTGAACCCGAGTGCCGAATGCCAGTTCCAGGATGGAGCTAGTATTGTCCGACTCTGGACTCGGCTGGAGCCTGGTGTTGTGTGGAATGGAATGACGATGAAGACCGGTGTTTGCTTGCGCGACCGAACCAACATGGAGGATTGGTGGATTATTTGGAGTTTGGAGCAGGGATGGATGGATTTGTGACTGGACTCGACGACATTGCACCGGCGGATTTCGATGGCAACGAAGCTGCACTGTTTGGTTTCGCTCGAGGGTGCGATGAATGGCACATTGCGCCAGTGGGAGCATGTTTAATATGTCCTTGATTTTTTTGGTTTTGATGCTTTTGACTTTGTTTCTTCTGTAGGATGCGCGACTGGCCAGTGGGAGTGTTGAAATAGGCCTGTCACACATCCTATCTGTGTTTGGGTTGCCCCTACAGCCATGGAGCTGTTTATCTACAGCATTGTCTACAGCCCTTAGACAGCCTCTGGATAGCCTTGTACACCTTTCCTGACTTATGCTACAGCCCTTTACAGCTCTATTTTGCCTTATATACGACTGATACTTCACCTGTAATATTATCTGTTTATCCCCCGTGTTCGCTGCGAAGTCCGTGTGACTGTGACTTTCCAACATTTGTTTGTGCTTGTCCACCGAACCGACGACCGACCTCGCTGTCTCTGAGATGAGCACCCCCTCTTTGGTGGCTTTCGCTGCCGTCATCAAGGGCCTTCGGCAGGATTCGCTTCTTATTGAGTCTTACTTCGCCTCTCATCGGAACGTTCGTGCTTGTCTGTCTTCTGCATTTGCATTGATTACCTTTCCGTGTAGGACTGTCCTTCTTGCGCTCGTCTTCACCTGTCTTGTGTTTGTCCTCCGAATTCCACGTCTTGCTCTCCTTGCTTGGGCCGCAAAGTCAAGTGTCCTTTAAATGCGGACTTCTTCTTCCATAGTACAAAGGCAGACTTTTTTCCCCTGCGCCCGGATTTCGACTCTGCTTTTGCTTCTCTTTGCACGTGTCGTCCTCGCGGTGCTGCGTTGTTGCCTGCGTCCCTAGACCCCCCCCTTGCTCCGGTCGAACCAGATCTTGAATCATTGTGCTCCGTTCCTGCCCCCCCATGTATGACCTACATTCTCACCTACCCCTTCCGTGTAATATTATTTACTTTTTTCTTTCTGTAGCTGTTGCCCCCTCCTCTCACTTGCTTTCGTCGTCATCTGCAGTGGGCCCCGCCGCATCGGGTACGTCATTCCTTACTCCTACTCTTCGCTCTTCTTGCTAATGTTATCTGTGTAGCTGATAACCTTTATTCTGTTCTGGCTTCGTCGTCGTCTGCAGCAGACCCCGCCTTACCCGGTACGTCTTTACCAATTTGCTGTTCGTCTCCTTCTTACTGTCTCTCTTCTGCTTTCAGCCGATGGTGTTTTTGTCGCGCCTTCCCAGTCGACTCTATCCGACCCCCCTCCGCCCAGTACGTCTTGCGCTCCTTTGCTTGCCACTTAATGTATCTTATGTGTTTGTCCTATAAGCTGTTTTTTCGCACCACGCGCTTTTGGCCCCCGACGTTCTCTCGACGCTAGATTCTTTGTCTCTTATATCTCTCGTTACCCAGCTCTCCGATCGCTTGAATGTGCTCGAAGGTGTACTTTTTTTTTTTTTTCCCCTACCTTTTGTGCTCACCGCGTATTCAGAACAGACTCTTCTGGGCATGCAACATCCTGAACGTATCCTTCCTGCTGGTTTGTATCTTATTGCTGCATTTGCACTGTTTTTAAATTTCTCAGACCTTTTGTATTACTGCTATCATGCGGTCTTCTGTGCTCATTTGCAGCTGAGCCTTGCGGTTTACATCCTGGTCTGCCGTATGAAGAACTTGTCTGCCGAAGACGCTCTTTCTGACGCTGCTTTGACTGTTCTCGGGGATGCTCAGCTAGATGTACGGCATGCTTTGGCTTCCCTTGTGGGCCAATTCGACGGATGCATCGCTGCTCAGCCTCTGGGATTCACGCGTCAGAGGGAGCTGTCGGAGAGTGGTGTTTGAAATATGTCTTCTTTACCAAACAACTTGTGTGGGTCGGTCTAGTCCATAATTAAGCTGCAAACCTTTTGCAAAACATCCTCTCTCGTGCGCCTTCTTTGTTTCTTTCCGTTCCGTGTGATTTAGGTTGGTGTCGCTGCATTTTATCCTCTTTAGGTTACGACACAGTGTCGCACCTTCCATGTGCTCCTTCATTATTTTCACTATGGCTCCTGCTCCTCCAATGATGTTTTCCTCGAATGGATTCGGGTCCATTTGACAAAGCTCTCCGTAGACTTTGGCTGGCATGCTCGTCCTGCAATCCAGCATTTCGAGGTTCGGCATCGTTTCCAGCACTCGCTGTAATATTTTGTGGTCTTGGATAACGATACTGGCATATAGTTCTGTCGCTGTTTTGAAGGTGTCTTGACATTTTGCTGTTAAACTGTCCAGGCTCATGTCGTCTTCCATCCTCAGCTCTAGTGTGCAGAGCGCCGGCATCGAAATAGCCGCTACCAGCTCCCCTATTGTGTCTGACATGTCCCATGTCCTGATGGAAAGCCGTATGAGCACCGGAAGCTCCGGCTTCTGCCGCCTGCAAGCGTTGGCCCCGTTGCATCCCACGCAGTATAATTCCATGTATGTCAATTTTGGTGTCTGGCTGAGAGCATCCAACAAGGCATCCAAGCTTGGTTCACCCTCCAGTCTGAAAAACAGCAACTTTAGCATTGTCAGGTCCGTGTAATACGGTCCGTCCACCGCTACGCAGAAGGAGTCCTCCATAGTCATGGTTTCAAGGCGCGGATTTGCGTTTTTGAACAATGCGAAGGGTGGGAATTTATTCAGGTCTTCATTGTCCATAAAAAGGTCGCTGTCCACTGATATCTCTAGCTTTTCCAGTCGGGGACTGTTCCACTCCTCCAGCTCGCTCAGCAAAGCAAGCAAGGCATCTTGTCCTGCCACGTATGCCTTGACTCGGCTGCACTTGTGTTTTACGGCCTCCAGTATCATTGAGACCTGTTCTATGAATGCTCCTGTGCTTATCTCGTTGTCGTCTTCATCCCTCTTCTTTATAGGGTCTATGTAGGATGAGGCGATGCTGATGTATATGCTCGTTGCTCCATCCCCCCTTAGAACCTGTGCAACCTTCGTTTTCAGGCGCGCAAAGGTTTCCCTGTTGCTGATATATATTTTGTTCCATATTTGAGGATTGTCTATGACGGTTGAGTACCAGTACTGCGACACCATGGCCATGGATTCGACTGCTGTGTCTCGTAACTTCGCGTGGTCTGCGTTGAATGGTCTGAGTGCCTCGTGCATAAACAGGCTTATTATCTCTGTGGGCATTTTCTGCATCTATATCTGTCTAGGATGTTAGCGTCTAGCTCGGCCTTTTCTGCTTGTCTTCACCTCTATGGGTATTGTATGTTCAGGTGTGTGATCATTCGTAACCTCGTTGATCTATTCCGTTTGTACACTATCCCGAGTACTGAGCTCCGAATTGCATCAATATATTGCAACTACGTCATTTGACATTTCTTCAGGTTTCATTCTGCGTGAGGTGTCCCGACTTTGAAATCCGTGCTAGCCAAGCAAAATGAGTGACTTGAGCCGCAACCGCCTTGCTATCCACCATATTTTCGGCCGTGACGCTGGCGATGTCATCGTCATTCTTCTGGCAATCTAGATATATGAGACGTGGCACGTCAACTATGGTTCTCTTTTCTATTATGCTGCGTAGCAACTTGAGATGCTTGACAGCCACCATTAACATTTTTATGGTGGGAACAACAGGGCACCGGCCCATAATCGGTCGCAAAACAGCTGTTATAGGCTTGAAATGTCCGCTTTCATTGATTTCCATGCGCACAGGATGACAGTCGGGAGCCAGGGCTTCTAGCATGTCCGATGAGCCGCCGCGAGGATCCAACATCTGTAGGTCCGGGAATAGCGCGAAAAATGTGTGTAGAGATGTTCGGGAAGTGCATTGACCCGATAAGGTGACACTCTTGCACTTTACGTGCAAAGCTGCTCGTATGAACAGTTCCATGCTCCTTTGCGATCCTATATGCAAATCCAGCAGTTCCAGTGCAGGGAATTCCAGCGTTTGGAGCAACCCGATTATTGACCTGGTCCTCCCGGAGTTGTGCACTACGATGGACATCGAAAGTACGACCAGTCGGGAGAGTACGGACCAGACGGGTACGTGTGTCAGAAGGCTGTTGCATCCCATCAAATTTAGCTTGAGGTTTGTCAAGTCTGGTGCGTTTTGGAAGAGCTCGTGGTACTGCTCGAATGTGGGAGAGGTTTGTAAGGATTCTAATGCCAGTATTTTCAGACCACGCATGGCTTTTAACGCGGCCCAGGGCAACGGTATACCGTCCAGGTGTAACCGTGTTAACGTCTGTAGGTTTCCCTGGAATAGCAGCGGCCCTGCATGGTACGCGGCTTGGGTTCCGTGTACAACTCCGTCTGCGCATTTGATTTTGATATCCTGTAGCAAAGGGCACTGTATAGTGACCAGCATGCTGGTAACTTCTTCCACAGTGCTCAGCTGCTTGGTCGATATTTGCAGCGAGCGCCATTGGGTCGAATACAGCAGTAGTGACCGCATGCAGTCCATGATGTTGTCTCTATGTCTTCCGCATTCCGTAGCTTCGTAGTGGAGGTGTCGCACGACGATGTCAAGCTTTGGCAAACGAGACGTTAGCATAAAGGTGTTCATGCTCGCCAGTGTATCTTCTCCGTTGATGAACAGAGTGGTCCAAATGTTGGGATCTGCGTATCCAATTTCGCACCAGTTGGCGCACCAGACACAAGGTGATTCGAGTCCACCCCAGGTGTTTTAACGGCACTGCAAAGCAGATGTACGCAAATATGATAGATAAAATCTCTGGGGGTACCTGAGCTATCAAAGGCTGGTTTATACCTACAGGGCAAGTTCGAGGAGCGTTCGTGGATAAGTGCGTATTCATGGCTTACCTCCTGCGCTTTGCCTGCGAGTGGTGGGTGGCATGGATGAACCAATCTGGTTCGATCTGTTTCGATCTGGTCTGTGTCGGTGCTCGGCTTTCGGTGCTCAGTCTGCTGAGTCAACACGGAGTATATAATTGCATTTGCTCGTTCTCTGCCTCTTCCATTCCTACTATTATTATTCTACGCCCCGCTACTGCTGCTCGGCTTCATTGTTCTTGTATGGGTCCTCTGTTGACAGTAGCAGTCTTCCAACCATGTTGCGCCATTTGCCGTCTGTATTACTGTGAGTTAATTGGCTCGCGTTTCTAATCTTCTGCTCACCTGCGTAGCTGGTTGCCGGCTTAATTACGGACTTGGTATCTTCGGCCTCCTTGTCATGCCCGCATACAACATTTCCTATCATCCACAACATCTCGTGCTCTGACTCAAACTCGAAAGGGTGGTCTGGAAGGTACATGTTGAGGCAGCCTCCGTCTACATTCGTGTGTACCGTTATCAGGCAAGAAGGATGTCTCCCGCATTCGTGCAGTTTCTCGTACCGAAATACAAATGTGAACCCCCGTTTTGCATACTTGCGGAGCAGCTTCCATACCCACCGGGTCGCGTCCTCGGTATTCGCAAGGGGGAGGCTCTGCCTCGTCGCCAAGGAGAACTTGTCGTTGGACATCTCCGGATATGCAAGCCACGTTTTTTTCGCGCATAAGGTGCCCATTACAGCGCTCGAGTGATGATGGAGTACAATGTCCCTGGCGCTCACAGTATGTGATTCCATGATGTTGATACAAAATGGGCCCATGCGCAACATCCAGAGGCATGCGATGCCCAGGACAGCGTCGTAGTCGTCGTTGGTCAGGTCGATGGCATAGTCCGCAGAGTGTAGGATGTATTGAACTACCTCCCAGGCTTTGTCGAATGGGACGTATAAGTCGATGTCGTTGGGTTGGAATGTGACGTTGTGATGCAGGACTGATGGTATGACAGAGCCAGATACGACGCAACCTGTTACCATTTGCATGAGTCGCACTCCGTTGTAGTCAAGTCCGAATCTTTTAAATATCTCTTGGACAGTGTAATGGAGTACTGCGCTGTTCAGCATATAGTTGCGCCACGAAGTTTGGCTCAGTTGGATTCTATTGACGAATGCCATGTCACGCAGTATCAGGTACAGGAGCTCCCATGGCATCTTGGCCAGGAGATCTGTTGCGGACCCGGGAACCACATTCTGTTCGTAAATTTATCGCTGCAGCGTCTAACGTCTCTTACCTCAGACTTTGAACATTTTCTTCACAAAATTGTTGAAGTGTCCACAGCATCTCTTGTTCATTACCGCCAATCGCCATATGCATTCGAGAGGCAAATTCTTGTATAATTCGTTCAATTCTTCGTCATACTTGAATGTGGCTAGCTCCTTGGCTTGCGCTTCTAGATCTTTGCCTGGTGTTGTCTTTTGTAGGTTTATTTTTTATGTTGACGACGAATGGACGTACTTTGGGCCGTGAGTTCTGCGAAGTCTGCCAGCATGGTTGCGTCGATGTATGAAGCCTGCATCACACAATAACTTGAGCAGCTGTTTTTGCCGTCGCTTTCATTCCTCTGGGTCTGACCTCCGCCGTCTGGGAGCCAATCATGGGCAACTATGATTTGGCTTCTACTTCTGTTTTTGGGCGATCTGAAGATCAAAATGCCTGATCTCTTATCATTGATTGATCTGGCTGTATGTCGCTTTGTTCCTTCGTGATTGCGGTGCGACAACTATCCCGACATTTGTATGCCATACACGTTGATTGATCTGGCTGTATGTCGCTTTGTTCCTTCGTGATTGCGGTGCGACAACTATCCCAACATTTGTATGCCATACACGTTGATTGATCTGGCTGTATGTCGCTTTGTTCCTTCATGATTGCAGTGCGACGACTATCCCGACGTTTGTATGCCATACATGCAGATCCTCCCTTCCGCATCTGGCATGATGCTGTGCTGACTGTCCCGATGCTTGGAATTGTATGCCATGCGGATACACCATTCTGCATCTGGGCTCTCCACTGCCAGCGTTTATATCCGGCTTTTCGTCTGTTTACTTGCAAAGTCTTCACCTTGAACTCTGCCTTCATGTCATCCTCGCTGGCCATTCTACCCGTAGAACTGTGCCTGTATATTTTCTTCCTTTTCTTGTATGGCGGTAACACAGAGTATTGGGTCTATTATCGCATGCGTTGCACGCTAATGAACATCTCGGGTGCTTGCTTCCGCCTTGTCATAGGCTCTCCCGTTCTATGGTTGGAGATCATGGTGTCCCCTTGTCTGTCTGTGCAGGCTGTGCGCACCCACCTTTCCCGGTCCGCTGGATCCATCAACATCCACTTTTCCTTCAGTCGTGATGACATTATCTCATACCAATTGTGTATTGTCCATGCCTTGGAGGTGGAGGATCTGGTGGGCCGTATGTTCGGCGTTGTGCAACCGTCGGCTTCTTTGTGGTTGTCGGTCCATGTGGAGAGCGATGATAGGGAGGCGTGGATCGCCTTGCAAACCTTCCTAGCAAGGGTCGCCACCCCTTATCTTCTTCAGGTGTCCTTGACGTACCTTCGAACCACCGATGTTTACGACACCTTTCGAGTCGATCCTGCGAGTCCCGCTCCTTGGTTTAACGGGTCGACCGCTCGCCTACGTGATCTCTCGATGGCCGGCGCCTTTTGGTCTGCGCTCCCCATCCTGTCTCACCTCCTTTGCCTCTCCATCCTAAACTTCGTACCACTTCCCGTCTTTTGAGGCTCTCCAGAACCTCGTGGAATCCAGCACCCGCCTCGAATTCATTGCTTTGCGTGTTATATCATTCGACTACACCCTTCCTCCCCTCGCCGTCATTACTTCCCAGTCCATTGTGGCGCTGGACGCTGACATCGATAATCTCATATCGACCGGTCTGTTGGCATCTTTTCGCTTGCCTCGGCTTCGGCGCTTGGCCCTGCATATTGCCACCTCTACCCATGTCGTTGCCGCTCTTGAATGTGCAGAGCTTTACAAGCCGGTGACCCTGTTGGTTCTGACGGGTAACATGCTGCTGCATGATACCCATGAACGCGTGCTCGCGCTGTTTCCCAATCTGGTCTGGCTAGACCTTACCAGGGCCAGTGTTTCCGTATTTGTGCAGCTGTGCAACCTCTGCTCAGATTTTTTGGATGGGGCGGGCCGAACCACGTTTCTTACTTCTCTCAAAATGATCCTTCTGGCGCACGAGGATCTGGAGGACATCAAGGCCTTTGCCGTTTTACATAGGGCCCATGCTGCCTCTGATTGGCATCATGTGACTCTGTGTCGTGTTTGTTCGCCGGCCTCGCGTTACGCTCACCTTGCACCCAAAACCAAGCTAGTTGAATGGTTGTCACTTCATTTGCTACGTTTCGAGCACCCTGCACATGAACCACCGCTCCGCTGTTCGCTCGAAACGACCCAATGGAATGTTTACCCTAATATCAGTCCTTTGTTGGATCCTGTCTTGTAGCGCTCCTTTGTTTAATTTTTGTCTTACGATACTTTCCGCATGCCATGGTAGTTGGTCAATGTACATTCCTTTATTTTCAAGCGAGCTTTGACGTTTCGCAAGACTTTTTATGTTTCGCCTGTCGACTCTACAAAGCTGCTAAGTACTCTTAATATTGCTGCCTCTTTTGGTCCATTATTCTGCGAATAACGCTGTGATATGTACGTCCCATGAGAAGGCCGGCGGTCGCTGCTATCTTTTCAGTATCTTTTATACCTCGTGTCACATAGTTAACGCACACCCAGGGATATTTCGTGCTGAGACAACTGGGCTGGCACAGTTCGATCTGTATGAACCCAGGTCTGTCTATGTAAGTCATAAGCCTGTTTCGTATGCGTAGGTATACCACCCACTTCTTTGTTTCTTTTGCACTGATTCCCTGTCATTGAGCCGGACCGACTGTATCCGTTAGAAGGTCTGGGCATGATAATTGCAAGAAGAGCGCGCGTTATCCCTGTTTGATCTGGCTTTTCCCACTGATGCCATCTTGTCTTTCCTCGCCTTCCTCCATCCCTCAGCTACATGTTTTACTTTCGATCCAAATGTCTTCATCCTCGTACTGGTTGCGTGCCCTTTATTTCCTGATAAAATAAAATAAAATGTCACGTGTATATATTCCGACTACCGATACCGAATACCGAGTGTTTTGCCCTTACGTAGTTCTCTCGTCCTCCTGCTGGCTTTGACGTAACTCGTGCAAGTTAGTCGAAACAACATACGCCTCCTTCCACTCGGTCGATTGTCCGCACATGTCTCCGCCCAGCCTCCATGCCACTGTGTCAATTTCGTCGAATGGTAGCAACTCGGTGTCTTCCGCATCTTCACTGTATTGCGGCATGTGATAGAAGAGTCCGTGCTCATTGTGTACAAATTGTATTGTGCTCGGACAGTTTCCATCTATCTGGCAAATATGGCCTTCAAATGATTCGAACTTCGACAGCTGTATGCTATCAGTGGTTTGCTCAAGACCTTGGTATACGAACTTCGCTTACCTCTGTTTTAGTCGTTATTCCCCTGCTCGCGTATTTGTTGAGACATCTTATCGTGCATTCCATCGAGCTTGTGTCCACCAACACTGAAGTGTTAATGATATTGAGCCCATGCGTGGTCAATTCCAAATACGAGCAATACAGTCCCTTGTCGCAGAGGAAGTTCATGACAATGGAAGAATGGAACAGGAAGACTGCTATAGCCGTGTTGGATCCCCGCACGATCATTATATTGATTTTGCTTGCGTTTTTGGTAAACCAGTAAATCTTCTTGATTCCGAGCCGTCCTGGATACTGGACGTCGGAGGCTGAGGTTTCGGTGTAACCCCATGCCCCCACGAAGGCCAGGATCTGTCGTTCTTGGTTCCCGGGCATATACATGTCCAGGTCGTTTGGTTTGAACGCCGTAGGCGCTAGCACTGCAACGTTGAACGATCCCGAAATCAAGCTTCGCGTAGCCCGTATCGCGTGGAAAACCGCTGGGGTAGACACTCCGCATTCCTCCAGAAGGCTATGGATGCGCTCTTGTGCTTCAGACGCGGCCTCCTGAGAAGCTATAGGTCGAATTAATTCAATGTTCCCTCTTTCATCCTTGCTCTTACCATAGGTGACCATTATTTGCAAGGCTGGCAGATGCTCCTTGATCAGGGAAGAGTTAAGTGGTATGCGCAGTATGGTACTGTCCTGTTTTGACATACCGTTATTTGGCTCGGTTAATCTACGCCTACCTTGCTGCATATCGCTTGACATTCCTGTGTTTCGTACATCTGTTTTTTTTCGTGTCGCTGCCGCTGTATATTTTTCTTACCTTTGTCTCTTAGTCATGGACGCCCTTCCCATTGAGACGTTGGTCAAAATATTCCGCTTTACTTGCAATTCTTTTTTTGATTCGGCTGTCAAATCCATGCGTAATTGGAATGCCGTCCATGCTGTATCGAGATGGTGGTGTGCAGTCGGCAGCGGCGACTCTGTCCTTTGGGCGGCCATCTATCTCTATCACGGCTTTACCGAAGATGCTCTTAAAAGTCAGATTACAAGGACCCGTGCTGCTCCACTTTCGATATGTCTCAACTTGACCGGCCCCCGCCCCTTCGAGCTGTTAGACTGGGCTATGCCCCTGCTCCAACCCTCGTTCATACGCTGCATCCGTTTTCGCCTGACCTCTACCAACGTCGGGGTGTTGATGGCCGTCTTCCGTCATCTCAAATCTGTGATCACGCCCAATTTGGAGGAGATCCATCTGGATGCACCTTTCCCCGCTGTCATGCAGCAGTTTAGAGCCTTGCGCGACAATCCTCCTGATCATCCCCTCGTTCCGTTCCCATCCTCTGGATCCCTCCCACGGTTAACTTGCTTCGCTATTGAGCGCAGTTTCACGGTGTGGGGTGCCATTCCGTACTACCATACCCTTCTCTCGCTACATCTCTCCCACCTCCACAACTGTGCGGAGCTGGCCCTGGAGGATTATTTCATGTTGTTCAATTCGACTCCCCTTTTGGGCCGGCTTCACTTGAGCCGCGTCTGATGCACCAGGCTCAAAACACGTCGGGTCGCGCCTCCCGACCTCCTCCATTTGGACCATTTAGAATTCGGAAACCTCTTGCCAAGCGCGGTTGCCATCATTGCGCTTCCATATCTTCTGGCTGTGCGCACGGTACACTGGTTCGCAGATCAAAGCGACAATGTCTCACATGTGATCGCTCATTACGGGCCCTTGTTTAATGGCGTAACGACCACCGTTATTGATCTGGACACTCAAATTCCCACCGACCTTGCAACGATCCTCGCTGTTATGCCCAATATTCGCCGCTTGGATCTCCGCCGCAGCGTGTATTTTATTGCAGATGCTTTCCGCGACGCCTGTCTCTCTCAATCAGGGCTGCCTACTTCTTTGGTCCAGGTCCTATTGGACAGACCCTTCTTGTCTGATGTTATACTTGCAATGCTCGTAGGCGGAGGGCGCTCCCTTACAGCTCAACTTCTCAACATCCAAGTACCGGTTGCCAATATGCCGGGTTCGTGTTTGGAGTACTACCAAAGATTGGGCATGCTTGGACATCGAGAAGGTTCAAATCACATCGATTTCTGGTCGGAAGACCACGTATGGAGGATCGATTAGCCTAGTGGGTTTCATAACTTTCATCAACCGTACCTTGTCTAAAAACGCTTGCTGTAGTGGAGTGTGCTCTTATCCGAAATGATGAACCCCTTTTTTTCTGGTCCAGGTCGCTATCTAGCGGTTTTTGTGATCATCCACTTTGCCTATTATTTGATGGTTTAGTCCGTGGACTTTCCCGAACATCATTCTCGCCCGGATCTTGCCCGGATCGCTGCTCCGTATATGTTGAAACTATTTGCTGATCAGGACGGCTGATTTTATTTTGCCCGTTCATCTTCCTCTCCACACCCGTCCATCAATATCTCCTCCCTTCTCACCATCATCTTGGTCCTTAACATGCCTGCTTTCCCCTCTCTTCCAGTGCTTCACCACTCCGCGACTAGGACCTTCGAGAGTGAGTGGTGGCATCAAAATCTCTCTCTCGCGTTGTCGTCCTTCTAACTTGCACCTTATAGGTAAAAATAAACCATCTCTCCCCATCCACGCGTACATTACTTCTTATGTCTCCATGTTACCCATCCCTCGCCCATCTCTGGTTTTGCCCATTGTTTGCAAAGTCGGCTCAGTCTCCTCCGGTTCTATGCACATCTACTATTTCGACCTCCCCCTCCGCTCAAAACTTTAGAGGCTCCTTCGCTGGTAAATTTTGTTGCACTCTATCACTTGGATGGAAGCTTATCGCCTGCTTTCAGTTCACTCGCTTGGTCGTTCCACGTTATTTGTTGTTTGCTTTTGTATGATACGGTGTTCATAGCGTTCAGATCATAATATTACCTCGGCACTTTTGCTTCCATTTCCTGATTATCGTCTCGGCCTGGGCCTGCGCAACAAAATATATTCAAATGTAATATCCTTGGAATTTGCCTCCCTGGTACCATGGACACAATCATGGCGACCAATGCAGATACTCTCCTCGCACTGTGGCTTCAAGACGCGTAGGTTCGCCTACCCTGTAGTTGAAGGTGTACCAGTCCTCCGGAATAGCGCGCCCTAACTGCCTCTGTTTTTGTCTGAGATTGCGAGAAATGACACGATACACTTCCAAAGACGCCTGTGCGTCGAGACCTGCATCTGTATATGATTGTCAGCTAGGCGGTATGGCACGCAACATATATTGCGTACATATTATCTGCTCTTTCGTCAAGGATTTGCCCCATCTGAATGCCTTCTGCTTTGTCTTGTCTAGTATCTGCTCCAGATAATTGTGAACGCATTGTTCCAAGCTCAGCGGGTTTTGACCCTCCTTGCTATACCACTCCGGGTTAGCGAACTTGGCCATCATACCGACTTCAACGAAGCGACGCGCTTCCATGCCCAAACTATCCCATATCACTTTTGCGTCGTTGGCAAGTCCGACGCCAGCCTTGTTGATGTCCTCGGAGCGAACTATCCTTGCCAACTCCTCTGGTACCGCTGTATGTTGTAAGTGCATCTTTCTGCATGCAATAGTTGGTTCGCACCTCTCATTGCTTTCAGGTCTATGATATAAACGCATCTGGGCACTGCGATCTGAACCACGCTAATTTTCATAGCGTCCCATACGAGTCTGCTGTCTCCAGCAAGCAATTTGACCTTCAACTGCTCGGGTGTCAAATCCGTGTACTCTGTGTCGAATCTGATTTCTCCATATTTCACGCTGCGCAAAGCGTTGTCTGCTTCGTATTTATTGGCGATGTAGCAAAATATTCCTTTCTGTGCATACGCCTTTGGCATCATGAGCCATATGTCCCCCAAGGCACTACATGTACCTACCGGGAGAACGGAGACCATGATGGCGGTAGGTGGATATCTGAGATCAGACATGGCCCGATCCGGTTCTTTGTTTTGCCTTCCACCGCAGCGCTGGTGGGTATCTCAACATCCGCGGTTTTCCCTCTCTGACTTCGTTGTTCTAGCATGACTGGCTTCATCGCCCTACCTCGCGAGCTCATTACCCGCGTCATTACTTTTTACGTTGGTCCACTACGAGATGAGCCCAAGACCCACGACGAACGTCGGACCATTGCTGCCTTGGTCTGCCGGGAGTGGAACATCTCCGCCGAGGATCCTAACTTGTGGGGTCATATCTTCGTCTCCACCTATACACCACTGGATCTTGTGGCTTACACCCTTGAAAAATCGAAGGTGACGCCTCTTGTCCTCTACCTGAATGTTCTGGACTTTACGACACTGTACCGTGGCAGAGGTCATCCTCCACCGGATTCGAGGGGTTTCCTTGCCCGCTTGATGACCCTCCTGCATCCCCACATGAAGAGATGCTCCGAATTCACCCTCCGAACTCACGACTCACATTCCACGGATGCGTTCTTCCATTCGATGATGAGGTTCAATTTGCTGAACATACGAGATCTTACTATCGACCTGGGAGCGCACTGGGAGACAGTCTTTCCCCTCGCCCTTAGGCCTCGACCATCCTACCCCTCGGCAGCGCATGCTTGCTTGCGCATTATAGGTCACTTCCCGCTCTTTGCGCCGTTATCTTTGTCCTCTTTGACCGAGTTACACTTGGCCCCATGTTGCGATGCACCTTGTTCGCACTATGTGCTTCTGCTCGGCATGAGTACATCGCTGTCTCATTTGGTTCTCGACAATCCTGCTTGTACGACCTTTGAATCCGATGACGATGGCGTCGACTTTCCCATGTTACTATTACAGTGCCTTACTCGGCTCGACGTTACCTTGCTATCCTCAACCACGGTTAGTGTGTTATCGCGAATTTGTGCCTCTCTGCTACGTGTCCTTTACCTTCGAGCGTGTGCTCCGATTACTTTGTTTCACGTTAAAAAGTCTTGTACAACGCTGTTTACAGACAATTGTACTATATTGTTGGATTTCGATACTACGTAGAAACCGGTCTCCCATATCGTCCATATATAAAATGCCTGTCTCGTTTCCTTGCTTCTGTTCATTTTAAATGGAATTATAAATATTTCCGCCTTTGAGCTAAACCGACGGTCCGATCGGCTGCACCGACTGCTCAGTGCTCGGTCCCACACCCGATCCGTCCCTTGCCTTCTTGGTCGTTCGCCTTCTTTGCGTCCCACTCTGTACGGTTCTTTCCTCTTAAGCCTGACTATCGGGGCCGCCATACTCGCTATGCTGTCCAGGTTTGCCTGTTCCGCCGCCTGAACAACTACAATTATGTAATTGTTTGAATAGCGCTCTCCTTACCTTGGAGTAGATACCGTCTATCAAGGTCAGAACGCGCAGATTACAGTGCATTTTGATCATCTTGTTCCTGCTCTTGAACGCAATGACGGACACCTCAACTTCCACCATGTCTCCGACCCTGAAGTTACCAGGAAAGGCGGTGTCGTATATATATTCTCTGCAGAAGCTGAGCGCCCCGGTACGGTCCGTTTTCTGCGGGAAATAGCTCACCCTATCTCGGTACTGTTGGTCTGTTTAAAGTACGACACCACGTTCTCTGCTGCATGAACCATTCTGTTTCCTACGACCGTCTGCAACACTCCGAGGGGATCGACACCAGCACCGAACGAGACGTGACGAGCTCCGGGTTCGTTGTCCAACGAAGTAAAGAATCTGTTGCCCGCATTCATTACCAAGTGACCGTCGAGTTCAGCGTTGGTCCATTTGGTCATCGCGTCCTGTAGAAAATACCGATCGAACATTCCGTTGATTTCTTGCAAGTTTCGGAGCCCTTTGTCAAACAGTTCGCCACCTAAGCCAGTGATAGTCACTTGCTGACTTGTGGTAACCATCTTGCTCGGACTAAGGCTGTTAACAGTGAGTCGGTTTCTCCCACCTATAGCGCAAGACTGACCGGGAGACGTCCCCAGGCACAAGGGCAAGTTTTGTGATTATGCCTTGCGTGCGGAACACAAATTCTTCCTCCACCCGTCTGTTTGGGTCCAGAGATCCGAGCCTCCATATCTGGCGTTGTTGGCCCGTAATTTGTATACCCAATGGATTGACCTGCTGGCCAGTTAGTTTATTTTTCCTTGGTCTTTGGGTTCGCTTACGTCTAAATTATTCAGGTGCTGGCGTCCGCTGTCGAGGTCCTCTTTCATGGCTGTTACACTGGTCTCTATAGCGGCTTCAACAGCTGCCTCTGCAAATATATGAGTCGGTTATCTCGTTCTAGTCGACCTACCTTTACTAACTTGCGCTCGATCGATCGTAGAAAGTGTTCATGCAGAAGAGGTGGGCGCAAGGTGGGATGACAATCTGAATGGTATGTTGCTTATCTGGTGACCTTGTTTCTTTGTTCGTTCTCAAATCTCATTTTTCAAGTGAGATCCTGCGTACAATTCAGGCTAAATCTGGCAGTTTTATCTTTCAAATAATTGTGTTCCCGATTTGACGAACAAGGAATCTATCCCCGCTTTGTTACCCGATCTATCGATGAGATCTTGTTCGTCATGCGATGACTTATCCGATATTGGTCGTCCCATGTACACATCCTTATATCCAGCTTTGCAATCTGGCGTCCTACGCTTGATGGGTGTATATAATCCCATACACTTTGCCTCTGTCCTGACATCGTTTCTGCCGCTTCATGTCTCCGTATGTCTTGTCGTTATCTGCCTGCTCATGCTAATCTGCTCTGCAATTGTAGCACGACGGCTCGATTGTATACGCTTCCTCGCTTGCCTTGGAGCTTTGCTTACTTCCGTTTGCAGGATCACAGCTTCGCCAGTAAAGAAATCACCGGCATCGCCCCACAAAATTAAAACTCGAAGCCGGTTTATCGACGACAAAGCAGAAGAATTGTTCGTCCTTTTCTTCTATGTTCATCGTTTCTGTTGCTGACGATACTCCAGAGACGACGGGTACGTCTCGTCTTCGCTTCTGTGTTCAGTCTGATATCCTATATACTAATTACATGCAGTGTGGGCAATCGTTCCAGTGACCTGTGAGTACCCTTTTCAAATGCTCGTAATTACCTCTGACCTTTCCCTTCCTCCAGATCGGACGTTCCTGAAGATATGGCGGATTCTGACTTGGCAGAGTACATATTTGTAGCCACTATATCGGATTTCTACCGTCTGACTCTGCTGTTTAGGTTCATAGTTCCCGACAAACCTGTGTCCACGCACAATGATCAGATGCAACAGCAACATTCTGATGCCAACGACGCTGCTCAAGGTACAGTGGATCGAGCCGTTTCCGCCGACGTTCAAGAGTCTGAGGCGACTGCTTCATCTTCTACGCAAATATCGGTAGAGGATGTGGAGGACACACGACCCGGCGGCCCCGAGTACATTGTTAAGCTAGTCTTCGATTGTTTGCACCTCTGAACAACTGCAGGCAAGCCTCCGACGATGACAAAGATGAAGACATGCCGATGGCTATCGACCCTGTTACTCCAAAGCGTAAAAGGTGGAGTCTGTTCTATCCTTTTTCAAGCCTAGTATGCTTAAGCCTTCCTAGAACCGTTGTATCCCATCAGAAGTCTCGCCAGATAGACACGGACGAAGAAGAGTACGTGGGCACAACTTCTTAGCTTTTGCTTACCTGATCCCCTTTCAGAGATTTGACGGCTATAAGCAAGGATGATAGGTCAGCCCAGCTTTGTTCTGCTCTGCCATACGTACCCTAATCCTTTTACAGCATGTATAACCGCTCTGCTACCGTAAGATCAAGGTCAGTTAGCTGTGTTAATACTCCTCGGTTTGCATGGCTCACCAGATCGTTTAGTTTGCTTCCCCCTCCTATATTGACCCGAAGGTTCTTTCATGTTCGTCTCCCATATGCGTTGTCAACTAAACTAATGTTAGTGCACGCAAGAATGCCGGATCGTCCTCCCCTCTTGAGGTTTTTGAAAGCCCTGCAAAAAAGCCCCGTTTGGATGATCAGGCTATCGATAGGTTTGTTCTTTTCCTTTCCTTTTCTTGTTCTGCCTTTTGAATTTATCTCACTTGCAAACAGACCTCCGTCTGCATCTTTGAGAGTCCCATCTGTAAAAGTCCGTTCTAAGCAATCATCCAGCGGTCGTAAACGACACTTCCTATCGCCCATGTACGTTGTCCTCGTATCTTGCGTGGTCTGACCTTGCGCTCATGCCTTATATGGGGCAGCTCCTCGCCGGCTGGCTCTGACTCCCCTGCAGCACCTCCTGTTCAGTATTCGCCTGGTACCACCATGTAACTTGGCTTCTTGCCTTCTCAATAAGATACTAACTCCACTACAGGTCTGAAGATTCCATTAAAAGATGTGGCCCTTTATCGGCTTTGATACAAGGCCCCTTATACGTTCGTATAGCTACATGCAATCTTTAATACAGGAACAGATGGCTGGAATGGCCCGCTCGGTTATGGCAGAGCTCATGCCTTTTCTGGCCACAACTATCCAGGGTGCTTTAAAGCCCGATGTGTCTCTCCCGTCTGCTTTGTTGCATAGTATCCCGTCTCAGACGCCTGCATTTTTGCTAGCTAAGCCCACGTCTTCCATGCCGAGCACCGCAGTTGTCTCATTGCGTTCTGCTACCGTCACACCGGCGGGCTCCCTCCCTTCCGCTGTGCCGACTAGTGCCATGGCAGCACCGTCGACCGACGACCCGATCCTCCATGGCCAACGTTTTGGAAGCGCAAACGACTACAAGGCCAAAGCGAAAGCTGTTGACATCCCTGACATAATTAGGTCCGTATATCACTGTTACTCGCGCATGTCCTATCTAACATCTAAGTTCCTCCTTAGCGTCGCCAGCGAGTCCATTCTAGATCTGTTTGATGTATTCTCAGAAGCTCCTAAGTGAGTGCCTTGCTTGTCACAGCATACTTGTCCATTGCGAACTGATGATTTGGTTAGGGACGCTCTACCTCCTTTGTCCATTCAACCTCTCGATGTGCCTGCTGCTGCTACCACATCTGGCTCAGTACCCGTGGCTCTCCCCCTCATCCCCCAACCGACCCAAGCCACCTCGCAGCAATCTGTTATACTCGAAGGCAGCACATATACGGGTAATGTCAAAACTGAGGTTGCAGTCGCAGAAGACGACCTGGTACTAGTCGGTCTCGACCACGCATTCGGGGATGCCGCTGTTGGCTCCGTTAAAGACGAGGCCACCATTGATGGTGCCTCTAGCTCCACCGTCTTCTTGGAGGACCTCGAGTCCTACCACTTAAACTTGTATCCATCCGTCCATTCTTTATTTCCTTTTATTTTCTTCACGTCTAACCATATATTAGCGACCCTAATGCTGCTTGTGAAGTTTATGACGTCGCTTTGCAAGACCCGCTTCTGAAGTGCATTTACGATGGTCTCCCTCCTCTTGCATAAGCCCTCTACGTTTTCTGTTTCGAACTCGTACTTGACCTCACTGCTAGGAAACGATCTGTCATGGCATCTTACACGGCAGACGGGGAAGACTTTGCTAACCCTGGAGAGTCCGGCGGTCGAGTCAGTTTTTCCGCATGGCCGACAAAAATTAATAACATCACGAGATGGTCCGTGTCTGTCGTACTTTCGAGGCGCGTTTGTTAATATTTAAGTCTATCTAGCACTATATCTGGTGCGATGAAATTCACCAGAAGTGGTGTATATATCAACCCTTCCCGTGTTTCCCCGATGGACATCACAATCATTCCTACAATTAGAAACGGTATGTCGAAGCGCATCAACGTCGACAAAACCAAGGTCGCCATCTGCGTCTCGCCAGGGATGTGCATCCAATCTCGCATAACGTCCCCGGTGGAAACTAATGGCCCCATTGTGAAACTTCACAAGTTCATTTCTGTGATGCTACATGACCAGGACTGGGAGCGCTGGGAGTCTTTCATGTGCCTAGTTTTCTCGCAACCGTTCATGTACTGCAACATCACTAACTTGGCCGTCCAATTTGGATCCCGGTTCGCGAATCGAGACGATGAGACCAAAGGTACGTTTTCTTGGCATGTTAAGCTCTCCAGTATCTAACACGTTTCATCAGTAAAAGAACCCTCCTATGAAAAGTCCGATGTGGACGCCACTATGAGGAGCCCAGTACGCGTTGCAAATTGTGGTACCACCGCAGCAGCTCCCCAGGCTGCTGTTAGACAGGAGCACTCTGTTAAGTATGCTTTAGCTGTAGAAGACATTGGTGCGTGCTGTGCCTTCCCTTTGTTGACAACGACTCATGATTACACAGTCCCTGTATTTGACGCACGGAGTAGGGACTTCGACTTCAACACCCAGCTACCTGATATCGCCAAAGTCCTTCCGTGTTGGAAAGGTGAAGTTCCTGTCGGATCATTTGTGGTCGTCGGGTACTCTGTCGCGACATAAAAAGGAAGGGCTGCTAGACTTCCAGCCCCACAGGAGCACGTCGGTTGCAACCTAATGTGGGTTATTGTGTGCGGCACCAAATAATCGTATTATGCATGTATCTGTTGCTTAAGTACCCGAATTTCATCCAGCGCGCTCTTTAATACATCTACTAGCCCCATAGCAAGTACATCCTTCTGTAGTTCGCTACCGTACAACGTCAGAACTGCCTCATCAGCTACTTGAATATGAGTCACACTTCGAGTTATGAACTAGCGAGTCCTCACCAAAAGCAGAAGCCACCTTCCTTCGTCTGTTTGCTGTTTTCTTGAAGCCACGACTTTGCTTCCGGTCTGGCCCATTGAGCACGTATAGAAATTGTTTGATGGTGGGAAAGAAGGACCTTCGTGTGCTGTCAAACAAAAACTTGATCTTCCGATCACATGCGATTTTGGATGTTCTGCACGGACGACAGGAAGGCTGGTCGTCATCCAATGTACAAGATTTACAGTGTCGGCTACTCTTGCAATTTATGCATGGCTGTGTATTTGGTTACTACGTTAATCCAAGGGTGCCAGTGAAATCCCGTCTCGTACCTCCAGGTGTCGCGCGTTTCATATTAGAACCTCCGGGCTCCCCACCCATGTGCCGTTCGGTGTTCGAGTTCTCGTGCTAAGATACGCGATATACCGAAAAAAATCAGTCAGTGGCCCTGGCTGGGTAGACCTCTGGAATAGTGAGAGGACTGTAGCAAGCCATGGGCGTCAAGAGCGAGAGATCAATGGTGTGACTTATCATATTGTGTCACATCATACTGGATGATCTCCTTACCCCGCTGCGACGATGCACATGGACTGCCTATCTTCTGAAATGCTGGCCAAAATATTTCCCCTGTACTATGCCGTCTTCAAAAATAATCTGCTAACCTCTACTGTCACTAACTCTACAATCCAACGCGTATCTGGACGCTTGGCAGCCGTTGGTTGTGCCGATACAGAACCCTGGTCGTCCGCTTATGTCGACAGGTCCAGCAATATTAACAAAATAAAAAGGGAGCTGGTCTACAGCAAAGGTCAACATATTGATATGTACCTGCCCACGATATACTTGTTTACTCGGATGTCGGTGGTCGGGCGTTTCATCAGCCTTTGGTGTTCGGTACTAGTCGGCTTTCGAACGTGTTGTGTACTCTTGTAATGGATCAAACCCATGACTCTTCAACATCTTCCTCTTCCTCCTCTCCTGTCACTCTTCATATCCAGCACTACCTATACACTCCTACAATGCATCATTTTCGACCTAATGTTATCAGCCTCATCAACCTCATCGTCTTGCTTCGTGAGCGTCTGCTCTTTCACGGTATGTCTTTTGTATCCAGTTGCTCTGCTCGCACCGACATTTCCAGAATCTCTCCCGCGGGTGGACGCTACCCTCTTATGGGTGGTGTCATCTCTGCATCTTATACGGTCTATGGCCAGGCGTGTGATGGCCACGGACGCGTACATCACTAAAGCCATCTATATCGTCTGCAACTCTCCAGAATTTCTTGCTTGCTGCACGTTAATACGCGCCAACCATAATTACTTCAACAACATCGGTCCGTACATCACATCCAATGCTACCTTAGACTGGAAGTATCGTTCTGGGGGAGGGCGCAATACCAAGTTCGATGGAGCGGGTCTGTTCACCAGCATGTACGACAGCAATGGCTTGACTGATATCGAGGCCAGCCTCTTCGTATTTGAATTACAATGCACCTTAAATGATGTGGAAGCTGCTCTTCTTAAAAAGAAAACCTTTGTTGCAGTGGACGTGGCTCTACATGAACTTGTACCGCACTTGACATGACCTGAGCTTGCTACAGTCGCGAAGGTACATTCCGCTTGGTTGTTCAGTCGCTTGAAGATTCAAGAAGCAAGAGAAGTGATGTTGGAACATTCCTGCCGAGATTGCCCCCGTATTGTCATGATCATGGACTGTGTTAGACCCAAAGAACGGGTGTCAAAGAACAATGCCAAGGCATACGCAAAATGCAAGAACAAAGAACAGACCTCGAACTTTGAACTTTGAACCTTCTGCAGCAGCGAAAGCTGCTAAAATACAACAGACAACCACGGACGCGAAGTTGTACAAGTATCTCAGAAAATCGCGAGAAGGCAAATTAAAAGATACTGAGTTTCCTCCTAAGCCTCCCGGTGAACAAGCCTTACATAGAATACTCACCGACTCATCTTCTGCTATGCAATCTGATAAATTCGTTGAATCAGGCTGCGCCGTGTGCGGACACCTTACTCCCTTGTCCGAATTGACTCAGCTGGACTGCTTCGAAGGGTCGCTGGATCATCTAGTAAAGGAGGGTGTCACAAGAAAAGAGTGCACTCTTTCAACTGACCCAATAGAGGAACTCGCGGGCCCCGTACTCGCTGATGGCTGCAGTCATATATGTCTTCAATGCGAGCCCTCAGTCCTCAAACGTGCTGTTCCACGTCATGCCTTGGAAAATTATGGCTGGCTTGGTGTCGTTCCTCCACAGTTGCAGGGCCTGACTTATGCCAAAGGGGTTATGATTGCGAGAGTACGTCATAACCGTTGTGTTGTTTGAGTTAACTCTGGCAGAGTGCGCATGCACGCAAACGCCATTATGTTCGCTCAACCCGCGCTCAAGGTCTACCTGAAACTACCTCCTTCTCGGGATGAGATAAGCGAGGCTCTGGCATTTGTTTTCACTGGATCTGCTGCACTTACTCAAGAAGATTTTGATCGCACTCCAATGCTTGTATGACGACAAAAGGTGGGGGCTGCATTGGAATGGTTGAAGTTGAACCACGTGGACTGTGCAGATCTTGAGATTTCAGCTGAAAACTTGAATTTGTACGCGCTTAGAGACGTTCCGGTCAAAGTAGACTGGAAGCGAACCGAGGCTGAACCTCATGATTCAATACCCGTCGAAGCCAGAAGCCTCGACGATACAAACGCCTAACACGGTACAACTGAAGGCCAGTGTAGTTTTGCCGTGCATGGATTGACTGGGGCCGAATATTCAAAAGCGCCTATGTCTACTATTAAGGCCATCGCTTTGCAGCATCTGACGAACAAGGGTTCAATGTTGGCCATAGGGAGGAACGACATACCTGAATCCATGTATAACAATGTCTCAGCTTATCCGGGAATGTTTCCTTGGCTGTTTCCTTATGGCAAGGGAGGTATTGGTCATGACGCGCATAAAGCAAAGGTCGGTGACATGACACGAAAAAAAAACCTACTGCTTTATCACGACAAGAGATTCCTGATGGTTGCCTTCAACCACGAACAGTTGAAAGGTGCTGCAAAAGGCAACAAAATCATTGTCAAACGTTCGAAATTTACTGATATATCTAGACGGTTGCTGGCGATGAACCATGAGGTGGCCGGTAATATTGCAGATCGGATGGCAGCGGGTGAGCATGTAAAGCCAGAGTCCGATGAAGAGAAACAGTGTTTCTCGTTGTTGAGTGACCTAGATGGTGTAGGAGCCCATGTAATGGGTTCAGCAACCCAGAAATAGCACGAAAGAAACGAGATATGGTCCACAACTGCTTTCATAGGAGCCCCTACATGGTTCGTGACTATGGCGCCTGCTGAAGTAAACCATCTGTTAGCCTTATATTACGCCCAGGAAGATACTGTGTACCGTCCAGGCTTGCAGCGTGCGGACAAACAAACGCTGTTAGTTTCTAAAAATCCTGTAGCTGCTGCGAGGTTTTTCCACTATATGGTTGAAGTGTTTGTGAAAGATGTGTTATGTTGGCAGTCCGAGGATGCTGGTTTATATGGGCATACCAATGTGTTCTACGGCACAGTGGAACAACAAGGAAGACTGACATTGTACCTGCATATGTTAATATGGGTGAAAAATGTGTTATCCCCTCAGGATATACGGGACAGGCTGATGAGTGCTGATTCGATATTTCAGAGAAAAATGATTGCATATTTGGAAGCGGTGCACCAAGGTGATTTTATCCATGGATCTATGGAGGAAGTGAGACGACAGGTAAAAACGGATCCTCATCCAACCCCTGAAGAAGAAGACGAGCAGTCTACCTTAACTTATCAGGTTCCTACTCAAACTTTGCCGTCGGTGCCACCTCTGCTTTGCTCCGAGGAACACGGAGACGAAAGCTGCAATACCTGCCGTGCCCTAAGTCAGTGGTGGGTCAAATACGAACACAAGGTCGATGATCTTGTTCTCAGGTCAAATGTCCACAAATGTCGAGAATCTGTACAAGACAAGTGCGAAGAGGCATCAAAGAAAGACTGGAGAGGTCTAAAAGGAAAGGGATCAAAAGATCAGCCAAAAGTGCAAGAACGACGCGGGTGCTTGTCTAAAACCGGAATATGCAAAGCAAGGTTTCCTCGAGACTTGTTCGAAACAACACACGTTGATGGGGAGGGACATATGAATATCAGAAAAAGGGAGGCTTACATAAATACCATCTCCAGAGTTGTAACGCACTTGACCCGTTCAAACACAGATGTCACTAGTTTACTTTCAGGGACCACTGTAAAGGCAGTGGTATCCTATGTGTCAGCTTATGTCTCGAAACTTGGGCTCAAGACTTACCAGGCATTCGCCTCGGTGTATGACGTGTTCGAACGCAATTCGGAAACGCTTAATACTGGATCCGAAGGTACTGAGACGGCAAGAACTCTAATGCGCCAGATGATTAATTCAATGTCTACTAAGATGGAGATAGGAAGCCCCATGGCTTCAATGTACCTTCTCGGAAACCCAGATCACTATCCAAGCCATACCTACGTCAATTTTGCCTGGAGATCCTATGTTACTTTTGTTAAGAACCACTGGCACAAACAGTCAGACAACGTAGATGAAGATGAGATGGATGACCTCTAACTGTACAACACCTGAACGGATTGTATGTCGCGGCCTCCATGGTAGATGATTACCACTTTAGGCCACTGGCCTATGAAAGCCTGACCCTTTACGAATGGATTCAGTCGTCGGACAAGAAGTGTCAAACAAAGAAGGAACAGGAGGACTTCTAGATCAGGTGGAATTAAACAATGAACTTACGGGAATGGTTAGCAAGAACTTGCCCCAGAAAGATCAAGACGCGGACGAACATGGTGAGGATGATGATTCTGACATGGACAATTTTGTTGTCCAAGACAGTGATTCTGACAGTGGGTCGGAACATACTGAGGCTGAAGGAGATGACAGCGACTGGGAATCAGATGACGATGATGAGACGGTCGTAAGGAAGGAAGAAGAAAAGAAAAAAAATTACCGCGTTGTGCGACATGCCTTTTTACCAGATCATCCTCTGTACTTGACCCATGCAGTTCATTGCAATTTTCGGAAGTTTGACTGTATTATACCAAATTTCCTTGGAGGAGCCGTTCCGCGATCTGACAAGGGCAACCGGGATTATTATTGCCTTACAATGATGACATTGTTCAAGGTGTGGAGATCCCCCGATGATCTTAAAGACAGTCGACCTGGGACCAAATTTTCATAGAGCATGGCTTTAACAAAAGACAGCAGGAGCTAATAAAAATTTTTAACATACGATATGAATGCAACGATGCCCGCGACGATCACTACGCTATAATGCGAAAAAAAAAATGGCAGAGAACGGTGAATCTCGAGGTCATCCACTTATGGGCACCTCCAATAACTTCCTGACGACATGGCCGACTTGGAGTTTGGAGATGAGGATATGGAGATGGGCGAAGATATATTGTTAGGTCGGAAGACCCAGAAGCTACTTGATTCTAGATCTTCTATAGAACGGACTTTGCGTGAGGCTAGATAGCTGGACAGCCACAGAACAAAGCTCGTACCCTTGGATTGCACACGTTTTATCTCTCCATACAAAGCGAGACGAACCTGGATAGAACTGGTCAAAGCAGAGAGAGAAAATCCCGTTTAGTAAGTAAGTTAGAAGATATGCCAGCGTCGGAAATTAATTCAGGACCTGGGAACAAACACACAAACAACACAGTGGAAATTGTCGATCACAAACACTTTAATCCCAAATCCAAGATCAGCAAAGAGGATAATCACACCTTGATCGCCAGTATACCCAAGAAACTCAATACAGAGCAGGAAAGGGCCTTCAGAATTGTCGCTGAACACGCCTCCAGTCCACAGCCTGCTCCCTTGAAAATGTATATGGGAGGCATGGGAGGATCCGGAAAATCACGCGTGTTCGACGCGATCAAGGAGTTCTTTGTTAGACGGAAAGAAGAATACAGGTTTGTGGTATTGGGTCCAACCGGTTCTACAGCCGCATTGGTGAACGGATCTACTTATCATTCAGTCTCCAAAATACCCAGGGAGAGTAAAAGTAAGAACCAAGACGATGTTGACAGCGTCCCCAACGACGCCGCTGCGATAGCGGCCGTAAATGAACGCCTACAAGGGGTGGAATATGTGTTGTTAGATGAGGTTTCCATGGTATCATGCAACGACCTACAAGGATTGGCTAGCCAAGCCGCAAAGGCCAGAAATATCCATGACATTGAGTTCGGGGGCTTTAGCATGGTAGTTGCCGGTGACTTCGCACAATTGCCGCCTATGTCCGGGCATTCTCTGTACAATGGCCTAGTAGCCCTAAAGACAATGTCAGCCATGAACCAGAAGATGCAAAATGCTGTGTTAGGTCGCATATTATGGCACCAGTTTAATACCTTGGTGATCCTACGCCAGAATATGCGGCAGAAGGAACAGACGCCACTGGATGCAAAAATGAGAACCGCTCTGGTGAACATGCGATATGCAGCCTGCACTCCAGAGGACATTGACTTTCTACGAAGCCGTGTAGCTAGTGATTGCCCTGATCACCCTCATCTTGATACAGCCGATTACCGCAATGTTTCCGTTATAACCGCGTTGAACGTCCATAAAGACACTATAAACGACCTGGGAGCCGAGCGTTTCGCCGCAGACAACAGGCAAGAACTGGTCGATTTCTTCAGCGTCGATAAGCTTACCACTCGAGCTGTTGATCGCTTCAAGTGGTCCGGGTGCGAACAAGCGAGGTTCAAAGCTCTTGGTCCGAAGCTTCAACAGGCTCTCTGGAATGCAATGCCATCAACGACATCGGAACATATTCCTGGTCGCCTGCGGTTGTGTGTTAACATGCCCGTAATGATCAAAGCCAACGACGCTACCAAGCTGTGTATCACGAAGGGTCAAGAGGCTATAATAGCGGGATGGGACTCTTCTGTAGGACCGGTGGGCTAAAGGATCCTGGACACCTTGTTCATCAAACTGGTTAACCCTCCAAGAGACGTTCAAATTTCAGACCTACCTCTTAACGTAGTTCCTCTGAGCCGCGCATCAAACCACATAACGGCTCTTCTCCAAGACAATTCTTTGCTATCACTTATCAGAGAACAAGTACTGGTATTGCCGAATTTTGCTATGACAGATTACGGTTCGCAAGGAAAATCTCGGCCTAAGAACGTGGCTCACCTTAATAATTGCCAAGATCATTGAGCTTACTATGTAGCATTGTCTCGCGGTACATCAGCCCATCACACTGTTATCGTCCAAGGCTTTGATAGTAAAAAGATCACAGGTGGTATGTCAGGTTATTTTAGACAAGAATTTAGAGAACTCGAGATCTTGGATGAGATTACTAGATTACGCTTCGAGAACAAACTGCCTCCGTCCGTGACTGGTATCTATAGGGGTCAATTGTTGCTGAGCTACAAAAAATGGACAGGTAAAATCATGAGCGAACCTTCCCACTTTCACGACGCCATCAAATGGAACAACAAATTGGACGGGGGTATCCAGTACACAGACTACGGATCATGGGTTCCCACCATCAAGAAGACGGCCAAAAGCGCTGAAAAACGCAAGGCAGACAATGACGGACGGCAGGATGCTAAGAAGGTCGCTAAAAAAGACATTGCAGTCAGCAACGGACCATCGTCTGACCAAAACACCAACACACCTGTAACACAACGACCATTCGCAACGATAGGCCCAACGGGGTTGATATGGGATTCAACAAATTATAGCTGCGCATACGATGCACTGTTCACCAGCATGGCCGACATCTGGAAGGATGACCCGGTGCTATGGACCCAATGTCTGATCAGAACCAGTGGTTTATTAGGCTTATGGGCTTTGTCTATGACCGAACAACACGACCCACCAGAGCGGAGTAGAGACGCTGTTCGGCGACTGTTACACTTTCAAGACCCAAATTCATTTCCCTTGGGTCCTAAAAAAATCAGGTTAGACCCCTTGTTCATGCATATGACAGACCGCAGAAGCTACAGCTCAGTGATATCCTCATGCGAACAATGTGGGTATAGACTATCTGGAACTACGGATACTTTTGGTCAGTATATGGATATAACGCCGTCGGACAGAGTTAGGGCTACCTACCCGCTAGGGATAACCATATCCCAGTGGTTCCAAGACCATTTCAACAGATATATCTCGACCCATTGTGCGCAGTGCAGGTTTGGCGGAATTGATGTGAAATTGAAGAGGACGACCTCTCTCGACGCTGTCCCTGACATCATGATCATTGGAATTGGCTTGGACATTATCCTGCCGGATTTCGCGCTCACCTTCGAACACCATAGCCAAACTACATCTCTTAGGCTGAGAGGCTTGATATACCATTCAGCCCTGGCCGGCCACTTCACCAGCATAGTGATTGACAAGGAGGGTGTAATGTGGCATCATGACGGGATAGCAACAAGATGTACGACTAGACGATTTGGGACACTGAGTGACGTAGAAAATTGTCGTCTCTTGCACAGGATCGACGACCAGCAACTCTGCGCGGCGATATACGCGCGAGAGCGAGAGTAAGATTAGATAGAATGACGTAACGCGTGAATGGTAATGGGATCAGATAACCGAAACGTGCCCAATCGGGCAAAAATCCATACAAAAAAAAAGGGACTGGACTCGTACTGCCATCTGAAAGACTGGCCTAAAAAACACGTATCTCGTCGTCGGGAAAGCCCAGTCTCGTCTCCTTTACTGACGCCGCGATTATGAAGACCATCGATCCCCACACACTCGCCCCATCAGCAAAACCTGGGTCGGCTACACAGCACTACATAGTGGCTCATAGTAGCCTATAGCTTGTATAGTGCCCATAGCGGCTGTAGCAAAGGTCTTTAGCTATGTAGCGCTGTATAGTTGGGTCGGAAGTATATAGCAGTCTGTAGTTGGCCTCTAGCGTTCTGTAGCACAAGGTCCAGGGTATCATAAGAAAAGTTAATTGCCTTCAAATGTTGAAGGTCAGTAAGTAACGAAGCGTAAGGTTAGTAATTAAGTGAAGTGAAGGGAACTAGTCAGTAAGTAAGTACGTAGTCAAGAACGCATTAAGGAGTATTTATTATTTGCCAGCAGTGAGAATTGAACCGGCGACCTTCGCGCGAATTAACAATTTAAAGTGCGGACAAAATAACCACTATACTATTATATTGGCCCGATATAAGGCATGGAACGATGTGCAATTTATTACGTCCTGGTCACTGTACTTTCTCAACTCCGCCTGACGTCGTTCTCAAGTCGTTCTCAAGTCGTTCTGCCACTTAGCAAAATGGGATCCAGAATTTGATGTAGAATTTGGCCAGTCATTGATGTAAAACAGACTATGAACTGGGGTTGAATCAGACTTTGGCAATTTAGGTACAAAATTTCCGAAGTACTTTGATTAATGGTGTGAGTGGAATGTGATTGCATCACCCAAAAGTGGAAGTTATTGCAGACGCCTGCAACCATCAAAATGCCGCATAATTCATACAATGTTCACAATCATGCCGAATTTTTCGACAGGACTTGTACAGACTGAACAATTCCGGAATGATCATCAGATCGTGCGAGTTCGGAATGCTTGGCACCCTTGCGATGATATGCATGTCCTTGCAGTGTGGTGCCTAGATTCCATTTGTACACAGGCATTGCTTGAAATCGCAGATTTATGGACCCACGCAAGCTCGGCGTTCTCCTGCATCCCGCTCAATAATGCTCAAAATAAAACAGAATATTCGGCAAAAAAATAAATGAATTGGAGCAAGCAGTGTAGAATAGGACAGGTAATGCTACGAGGATGGGGCCAGGATGATAGCCGAAGGAGCTGGATCCACGGGGGTAGAAGCGGCGGCTGTGGCGGCGGCGGTGGCAGCGGTAGCGGCAGCAGCAGCCTCGGCCTCCAACCGGATGCGTTTAGCAGCTCTCTGTGCCTTGAGGCGCACCATGTCGGACTCCTCGTTGTCACAGCCAGGTGCACCGACGTCAGCGGGGTCCACCAGGCCCGCCTTGTCCCCAAATACCTCCCTGCAAACAAAGAACATCAGATTCGGAACAAATTGAAGCCCGGAACGTACTGATTGAAGCGTTCCAAGACGTGCACATTGTTGCCGCCAGCAAACAGGTCCATGATGTTCCAATAGAACTTCTTGTAGTCAAAGTATTGGTCGATTTGCTTCCAGGCGTCGATTCCCGAGAGCGAGAAGTACAGCTCGTATAATGAGGTTAGTAATGCGAAGATCGGGAGGGACAGAAGCTTACTTGATATGCCTCGTACGCGACAAGGCGACCAGTCATTGCATGCGCACCCATCTTCGCCGCATTCCCTCGGCTTCCTCGATGAGACCCGGCAGGCTTCAGCGCCGATGCGGGACCCTGCAGGTTGCATTTGGCCATCTTATAAGGAGCCAATCAGCAAAAGAACGAAGCTAATGGAAGGACGTACTTGTATCATCAGATAACCTTCAAGAATCCCTTCCTCGACGTCCAGCGGGTTGTACACGGCGTCCGGCTTGTACAGGAACCGAGGAAAGTCGTCGGCGGTGATCCGAATCGACCCGTTTTCGATAGCATCGTACGTCCTGCGGTTTGTTAGTGCATGGTCGATGAGACTACGTTCACGTACTCCTGGGTGGCGGGGTACTTCAGGGTAGGAGCAGTCGCGCGGTTGAGGGGTGTACCCAGCCTCGATCGATCTTGGTCGCTGGATTGAGCACAGGCTCGACCGCGACTGTAGTGTCCTCATGCAGGTACTGGATGACGTGCTTCTTAAAAGTGTTTGCGTCTTCACCGCGCGACCCGACCATGCCCCCGTTAATCTGTAGCACATCAATCAACGTATCCGTTACAAATCATAACACACTGACCACTGTACAGACACGGCGCCGAAGCTTGCGTTGCTTGTGAAGGAGGATCATCTCGGTGCGGAATGCTGGCCCGATGAGGCGCCAAAGGATCTCCCAAGACGCGCTCATGCGGTCGTGCTGCTCGCGTGCACTGAATACATGATCAACATGGGCCCTGTCGAGTGACAATCACATACGCTTCATTCATAACCGGCAGGTCGATCTCCTCCGTGGTCTCGACGAAAATGCCGTGCTGGATGATCTCCTCGAGGGGGGTGAACGGGTCGCCCAACCGGAGGAAGGCGCGGCCGTAGTCACGATAACCAGAGGCGTCGGCCACAGCAGAATCGTCGCCATCACCAGTCTTCTTCCTATTACGTGTCTGAATCATGGCGAATAGGGCAGCAAGATAAAGGAGATCTCACCGCTTTTTGCTTGAGCCCTCAACAGCTTGCGTGGCCAGCCTGGCGGTAACAGCCTGGATGGCTGCCTCAGCAGCGTCCGGCACTGGAGTGGGGGAAGCAGCGCCCGTTGGGCCTGGCGGATCTGAGGAAGGAGCAGGAGCCATAGGGGAAGGGAAAGCGGGGTCAGGGAAGAGGGGGATGGGAAGAGATTGGAAGGAGATTGGTATGAGCTGTTTACCTATAAGGCGCGCATGAAACGCGTCGTCTCGCACCAACCAACCTCCTCATCACATGTGCCCGTTACCGATACAAGTCTCTTATCACGAGCCGATCCGCTATCGCATTGATCACAGATGATCAGACTCGGCGGCCAGCACGATTTGCAGCATTCCTCCAGACGATGAGAAGAGGATGAAGGGAGAGGGAGAAATGGTGCCGTAGCGGAGGTTTGTCAGCTCGCGAATTCCGAGTGATGGACATCAGATGATTAGTATCCTCTGCCTGCCGTCTCCCCTCGACCTCGACCTCGACGTCGACCACAGTTCACTGCAGTGGTATGAGCCCGGATGGCAAGTGTCGTGGAATAAAAGTGCCGCAGCACCTTTGATAACGCGAGTTGGCGCCAAGCCGATTGCCGATCAGATTTCAGATCCGGATGGTTTCACGCGACGGCGGAAATCCCTGATTCTCTACCACCTCTTGCACTGTCCTGCATCTCACTCTCTCCCTTCCTGGTATGTAGGCTTTCTCAATTTTTTTACAGGCCACTGAAACCATGCCAGATTTTGTGAATTTACGCGTCAAATGATGGACACTGCCCCGGATGAAGCTGTTTCTCGAGTGAAGGTAAACTCAGAGCTGGTACGCCCGACCAGACCACATTTCCTGTATCTTAACCTCATAAATTCGATCCTTCAGTTATCAGAAACTTTCTCTGACTACATGTCGGACGCGACACTTGTCGATGAGCCGGAGATGGATTGCGACGCGGGCTCGTGTGCCAATTCCGACACGTCTGGGAGCGATTCCGACGCGTCAGATGCGTCCAAAACTTTTGATCCATCTACAGTGCCTATCCCATACCACATTCAACGCGTTTTTTGGAGCGACATCAACAATATTGGGCAGTGCCAGGCGATTACTGAGAATTATATTCAGTACATGGAGGTGAGTTACAATGCATGAAATTCAGTTCTATATTCTGAATCTTCGCTTCACCAGCTTCCCCAGAAATATGTGAAGCTCACTCGCTACTGGGGACACCGCGACGCCGTCCTCTCTTCCCAGCACAGCCCCACGATGATCACCGACATCAGTGGTCGCTATCCATATTACGATCGGAAAGAATGGACGTACTGGCCCAAACAGCAAGTCTGGTATGAGCTTACGGATTTGCATACTGCCGCGACGGAGACCTGTCGCGCGGGACACAAGCTGGCAAATATTTTAAAGGTAATTCATTCCTTCTCATCGTAATATGGGATTTTAACCCATCTTCCACAGTCCGATCGTCTCGCGGCCTGGGGTATGGAAGCCAAAGGAGTAAGTGTCCTTTGATTTTGCCTCACACCAAGGCCAAGGCTAACGGTCCCGTAGTATGCTCAAATCTTAGATGAAACACAGTAGACGCCCCTTTATTAGCTTATCGCGCAGTGTAATTGAAATTCGTTGCTCTTGCTACCTGCTCGCCCCCTCAAGCCATGTATGCCTGCTCCCTGGACTGCGATGACTCGTTCGACACGAGGCAGGGTCTTGCAAATCACCAGAGACGGTGCGACATCTACAATGCCGAAGGCTCGGACTACGAGTGGGAAGATGTCCCCGCAAAATTTGAGGAGGTGCGGGAGCGCAAACGGCAAAAGCTGCAGCCAGCGCCTCCGGATTTGCTTGCTGGATCATCAAGCGCTGTAGATCCGTTGCAGGACAGCGAGATGCCGGTGTGTACATTCTATCATCGCCTCGCAACGGACGACTTGAATGTCCTGTAGGATGCGACCTTCAGTACGGAGGACTTGCTACAGAGCCCGTCACCGCCGCGGGCCCCGACCCCGCAGCCTGAAATGACTGCGGCTGGTCGCCCTGTCCGCGCCAAACGTCTCACCTGGAAACTGCTGCAACTACTTCCTGACCCACCTGCGCCCACTCCCGAGCTTGAAATCACTCATGCGGAAGATGATGCGACACCACCACCCGCACCGATGGCCTTTGTTTGGGAATCGATTAAGAGCGCGATGAACAATTTTGGTCTGTATCGCGAATATCCCCGGGTCCCGACCCACGATCCCGACAGCACCCTCTCGTTAAACGACCTCTCGGACATTCCGAAGGCATCTTCTAGCTCAGCAGCGACGGCTCCCAGCTCTTTAGCCCCTCTACAGTCTGGCTCCTCCGACGTCCCTAAATCCAGCCCGTACTACCCTTTTCCAAATTTGACAGCCTGGGGAATCACGAATTGGATGTGGACCGGGTCGCCGATGAAATCAATTCAAGAGGTCAACAACCTCATCGACTTTTTGAAATCGGACAAATTCAGTCCGGCCGACCTCGAGTGCTTTAACCTCGTCAAAGAGACGGCGCGCCTGGACAAATCTTCTCGCACGGTCGGCGATGGGTGGGACGAGGTGTCCGTCGACATCCCAGTACGTGTTTAATTCTTGCGTGATAATTGCAACTAACACGAGCCCCAGGTTCCAGACGGCAAAAAACATGGTGGGCCTGGAATGGCGCCAATCCCTCTCCTCACGGTTCCTGGTTTGTTTATGCGCCCCCTCACTGAAGTGATCAGGAGCGCTATACGTGATCCGATGAGCCGTCAGTTCCATTTCACACCCTTCAAACAATTCCACAAGCCGCGCCTGGACGCAGAGGCAGCACGCGTTTACGATGAGATATATTCCTTGGACGCGATGATCGAAGCTTACGAAAAGCTTCAATCGCAGCCAGCGCAGCCAGATTGTACTCTCGAACGGGTCATTTTGAGCCTTATGTTTTGGTCCGACTCAACGCATCTCGCCAGTTTTGGTAACGCTTCTCTGTGGCCGTTGTACCTCTTCTTCGGAAACCTCTCAAAGTGGATTTGGGGAAAACCGAGGTCGGGCGCCTGCCATCACATTGCGTATATTCCCAAGGCATGCACTTTCCACATCTCCTATTCAATGTTACTCATCACCGGTGCAGCTTCCCGATAATTTCCACGACTTCTTCACTGAAATCACGGGAAGCGGTCCCACTGCCGAAATTCTCGCCCATTGCCGCCGCGAACTAATGCACGGGGTTTGGGCAAAGATATTCGACGGTGATTTCATGGAGGCGTACGAGCATGGCATCGTCCTCGAGTGCCAGGATGGGATATCCCGGCGATTCTTTCCGCGAGTATTCACATACTCAGCCGATTACCCCGAGAAGTGGCCCTTTTCTTCAATACCGCTATCGTAACTGATTGGCCTACCAGGGTTCTGCTCGCTTGCATCCGCAACCTTGGCAAATGTCCCTGTCCCAGATGCACCATCACGAAGGACAAAATCGCCGGTCTCGGAACCAAGAACGACATGAACGCGCGCATAAAACTTGAGCGCACCGATAACCCGACTTACCAACGGCACGTCGATGACGCCCGCAACTGGGTCTATCAGGAGGGCAACGGAGTGAAGAGCGCGGGCGTTGAGCGAATGCTTGAGCCAGAATCTCTTGTTCCTACTAAAGTACGGCTTGATCTAAAACTCTGTGCTCGTCGCTCAACTTCTCATTGCAGAACACTTTCTCTGAACGCTTTTCAAAATTCGGCTTCAATTTTTACAAAATGCTTGTTCCCGACTTTCTGCATGAGGTCGAGCTGGGCGTCTTCAAGTCCCTCTTCTCCCATCTCATACGTATATTAATTTCTCACGGAGAATCTGCGGTTCAAACCCTCAACGCCCGGTGAGTCCCGGTGAACATCCTCCTCTTTGTATCTGATTTACACGCCTGAAGCTACCGCAACGTTCCAACATTTGGGCAGGCCGTGATACGCCGCTTCGACGCCAATGCCTCCGCGATGAAGAAAATGGCAGCCCGCAACTACGAGGATCTGCTACAGGTACGCAGCTTTTAATCTGGTTGAAGCACGAGTTCAAATCCGCCAGTGCGCAATCCCCGTCTTTGAGGGCCTCCTTCCAGAGCCACATAACGGCAACATCCTCCGCCTCCTATTCACCTTCGCTGAATGGCACGCTCTCGCCAAGCTTCGCCTGCACACGACACCATTTCTTTCACGCCTAAAAGACTCCACCGCTGAATTGGGCAGTAAACTCCGCCATTTCGTCGCTCATACCTGCTCCGATTTTGATACCCGCGAGCTTCCAAAGGACGAAGCAGCCAAAGGCCGCCGCAAGGCTCGCAGCAAAAAGACCAAGAAAATTACAGCCACACCACTACGACAAAAATGCGGCGCACCTGCCAAGAAAACAGTCATGAACCTCCTGACTTACAAGCTTCATTCCCTCGGTGATTATCTACCAACGATCCTCTGGTTCAGCACGAGCGACTCATATTCAACTCAAACTGTGAGTGATTTAAATCTTCTCAGTGGTGCTTTCTCACCTTCTCCAGGGGGAGCTGGAGCACCGGCGCGTCAAACGCTTCTATGCCCGCACGAACAAAAACACTGCTGTCCGACAAATGACAGTACTAGAACGGCGTGAGCAGGCACTGTTTCGTATCGCTTGGAAAGTAGGTAAAATGGACGCGAAGGCTGCGGCCGCTACACCCACCGCCACCGAATCGGGGATTGTCCCGCCGAAGAAGTCAAAGAAAGGTATCAAGCATCCTGACACGCTGAAGAAGAAAAAACGACTCTATGTCGACTTTGCTGAAGCCGAGTCGCTTCCGTATACCGCGCCCGAGCAGCACCACCATATTTCCCACTCCCGCAATTTCCCTTGCAGTATCCCGCAATTCCTGAGCGAAAACAAAGGTGATCCAGCGGTCAAGGTACGCCGGTTGTTCATAATTCTCCACCTGGTCCTCACGCTATTTCAAGGATTTTCTTCCCAAATTGAAAGATCACCTTCTCGGGCGTCTGCTTCATCCGGATTGGACGGGTGAAGGCCCGGAGTTCACACCCAAGCAGCACCACAAGCTGATCATCTCAAACAATCGCTTCTTTCGCCACAAAATCCTCCGTGTCAACTATACCACTTACGATGTTCGTCTCGGGCAAGACTCGATGAACCCGCGCACACGCGCCGACATTATGACTCTGGCTCCGGACGGTGATACATCCCATCCCTTTGCATATGCACGCATAGTCGGAATTTTTCACATCGATGTTGTCCACAACGTCCCAGGCGCAAGTCGAGTCCCCACCTCGTTCGAGGTTCTCTGGGTGCGCAACTTCAAGCTCGATACCTCTGTCCGCGCTGGCTTCAAATCGAAGTGCCTTCACCGCCTGGAGTTTCTGCCTGGCAGCAACCCGCGTGCTTTCTCGTTTCTGAATCCAGACGAAGTCATTCGGGGTGCGCACTTGATTCCCGCCTTCCACTACGGCCGTACCGACATGTTTATTGGTCCATCCCTTGCGCTTGACTTCGAGGACTTCGAGGATGAGGAGGAATGGCGCTACCACTACGTGAACCTGTGAGCACTATCCCTTATTCTCTCCGAGGCGGCTGAACAGTTCTATTCAGGTTTGTGGACAGGGACATGTATGTACGCTATGTTGGAGGGGGTGTGGGCCACTATCGGGTCGAGATCCGTGACGAGGAGGATGTCCCCGAGGAGGATGGCGTGGGTGGCGCCGAGGATGCGGAAGACGGTGAGATACTGGAGCGTGTCGTGGTGATGACAAGAGCAGCGGCAGGAGCTGGCGAGGGTGGCCATGGCGGAGATGACTCTGACTCGGACGACGACGAGCACGCACCGGATCGCGATAGCACCTACGAGTCCTCGGACGATGGTGCCGATGATGAAAACCAGCAGCCGAGCGCGTCGGACTCGGGCTCCGAGTCGGACGATCCAGATCTGGGCCCGGAGGATGGTGAGGGGTATGAGGATGAAGAAGACGAGGAGGGATACGCACCGCTGTAGCAGTATCGTGACTCCGTTATATCCTGATGACGCAGGTGGACCTTGACCTCTCAGAAGGCTGAAGGCCACCTACGTCAGCGACGCTCAGCGTTCCGCATTAGTGGGCCCAAATATCCCGCTTTGACTCGGCACCTGATCAGGACGGGAGAAATACAATACCGCATCGGGATGGCGTAAGTTCCCAAGGCCTGTGTCCACATTGCAATCCATTGGCCATCACGTCAACGCCTTCGGAATGGCCCAAGTCATTCCGATCAGATTGCAAGATGATTGCAACAGATCAGAAGGCCGGCGCGGTTCGCCGGGTCGTGGAAGATTTCTCCGGTTTTCGTGATGTGAGCCCAAAGTAAAATCTAGCTCCGAAAATCCTATGTAACCACCAAAACTTCAGAGCACTACAGAGATCTGCAATACTACAGAGGACTACATGGAGCCCCTATCCAACTATAGAGCACTATGTGATTCTACCCAAGCTATGTAGCACTATATAGTTCCCCCAAATCTATAGAGCACTATGGAGCACTACAGCCATGTTTGAGGCTGCTATATTCTACTACAGCTACTACAGCCTGCTAGGGTGAAAATCAGGGTTTGCTGATGCCCGCTCGGCGTCACAGACCAGACCGCGCTGCATCCCTCCCTCACGGGTAGTCTTTCCTGCGCCCATCCCGAATTCGACAAAGGCAATTTATACCAGTACAACCTAGCACTTGGTTCCACCCCCGTCTACCGCATCTTCTGCACTTCCGCCGCCACGGGAAAGACCTCGATCCTCGCTCAGCGGCACGGATGTCAAGGCGGCATATATACACTCCTTCATTACCACGAACTTCCTCATTTTCTGCATCTGGCCCTCGCACTTCGCAAGCGACGGCGCAAACGTACTCTGGACACGGAGCTTGCTCGACGCCCTTGCGGACTTTGATTCTTCGGCCACGGCCAATTGGTTCGTCATCGACCGCCGGCACGGCAACGGAGTCGTCGCCAAATTCGAGAGCAACGCCATGTTCGTGTTCCACACTGTCAACGCGTACGAAGTAGCCAGCAAACAAGACCGCGTCGACATCGTCTGCGACGTCATGCAGTACCGAAATATGGACGTGCTGGAGAAGTTCTACTACGAGAATATGATATCGACTGCCTCGGGGGCAGGAAACCGTGGGTATCGATGGAAAGGATGGGCTGGTCAGGTACAAGCTCTCCGACATTCCCGCTGAAGGAAAACCAGCAACGAAATAGACGAGGAGAGCGGAAAAACTTTTCACAATATCTCCTACTTCGTCCGGCGAGCTTCCAGCCATAAACCCAGCTTTCAAGAAGCCGCACCACTACGTCTACGGAATATGCGACCGGGGGAAAAGCTGTTTCCTCGACGGGCTGGTGAAGGTCGACATGGAGACGCGGACGAGCAAGCTGTGGAGCAAGAAGAGCCATACCCCTGGAGAGCCGATCTTCGTTGGGAACCCAGAGAAGGCTGGGGAAGATGACGGTGCCGTGCTTAGTGTGGTGCTGGATGGCGAGTCGGGGCGGAGCTACCTACTTGTTTTGGACGCAAAGACCTGGGTTGAGGTTGGGAGGGCAGAGGCGCCTGGGGCCGTAGGACTCGGGTTTCATGGAGTGCATGTCAAACTTTGAGGATTAGTAGAGTGTGGATGCTGTATTAAACCGTGACGAGTCCGCATTCCTGGGGCAGCCTTCCGGCATTGCTTGTATGTAGAACTCGTTGTCGGACTCGTTGGGAAACGCGTCGAAGACGCGACGCTGATGATATATGGCGGCCGCGCTCCTCAGGTTCGACATTTTGGTTCATACATTCGCGACGACGCTTCCGTCAGACGCGAATGGGACTTGCCTTTGTAGAATTAGCAAGGGCCGAGTCCGGCCACAAAATCTTAGGTGCGGACCAAGGGCAAATGAATGGTGCATACATGAATTTACACCACCTCCTCCATATCCGCGTCCTCGTCCTCGTCCTCGTCCGCCTCGTCCTCCTCCTGCTGCGCAATCTCCTCCAGCTGTGCGGCCAACAGCGCGAGCTGCGCCTGCAGCTCCGCGCGCGCGTGCTCCGCCAGCGACAGCGTCACGACCTCGCTCTTCACGCGCGCGCCGTCCTCGAGCTTGAAGAGCGCACCAAAGTTGATCGACTGGAGGATGCCCTGCGCGGCAGTGTACGGGTCGTTGGCGTTTGGCGGCACGGTCGGCGCGGGCGCGGGGACGGCGGCGGGGGGCGGGGGCTTCGGCGGCTCGGCGGGCGGGGGCGCGGGCCGCGGAGGAGGGGGTGCGTGGGCCTGGACGGGCAGGGGCAGGGGCACGGGGCGGGGGACGGTGGTGAACGGCGACGAGGCGGGTGCGCGGGGCTTCTGCAAGCCGATCGGCACGGCGCTTTGGGTCTGCGGGCGGCGGGTCGCGCGTCGTGTAGAAGACTAGGCGAGCGATGAGACACCGGATGCGGGAAAGGAAGAAGACACATACGTTGCCGCCCTCCCAAGTCGGGTTCAGGCGATACCTGCCCCCAGTGCTTTTTTCAAAGCGACCACGCCTATACGCCTTCTGCAGGGCCTGGCTTGCTGACGGGCGGAAGTTGGACTGCACCGGGTAGCGCGCCGCCATCCAGTTGAAGAGATCCTTCGGGGCCATCCCGTCCGGGTCGCCGACGGCGTTGAGGCCCTCGACGATCATGTCCTCGTAGCTCGGAAGGTCCGTGTCATCCGCGGCCGGGTTGGGAATGGAGGACTCTGGGTGATGTACCGCAGTGGCAGCAAAGAAGGGATTCGGATGTTGCGGATACCCAGCAGGGGGGAACGGCTGAGCCGGCGCAGGGTAGGCACCCGGGGGGAAGCCGTTGGCAGGCGGGGGGTACGCGGGATAGGAATATGGCGCGTAGCCAGCCGGGAGAGCCTGGTAATAAGGCGCATGTGGATACGCAGGCTGCGTAGAAAAGGCATAGGGCTGTAAAGAGGGCGCTGGGGGCTTGGAAGGACCTGCGGTTGGCTGTTGCTTATCTGGTGGCTTGGATTCGGTAGGAGGTTGCGGCTTCTTGTCCTCGGGCAAAGAGCCCATCGGCGGAATGGTCGCGGATGTCTCCTCGACTTTGGGGACGACGTTTTGCATGGTGGCAATAGTGCCCCGGAAGTCGGTTGGCCATATGTTCCTCTTCAGCGCCAAGGGTACATGGATGTCGAGGGTGAGGCAGATATCGATGACCTGCTGGGGCGGCAGGAGGGCGAGGTACTGGCGCTTGAGGTCATGGTCTGGGAGGAAGGGATGAGGGGAAGGGACAAGGAGGATGGATAAAGTGTATACCTTCTGGAGGAGCATTGTGGACAAAATGGAGAGTTGCAGAAGAGCTTGGAGCTGAGGAAGCTGAGCTCTCAGGCATGGTGATTCTGTACAGTACCACCAGAAATAAGGTTTTGAAACCCTAACCCCGCGACTTGTCCTTAACGTCGATGTTCCCGACATTGGGGCCTGATTGCTGCTTCCGAATTCCGCTTCCACGTTTAACATTGCTAGCGTACGAGTGTCTAGCAGTGTCGCCTTAGTCACTCGGCGTCTGTACGCGTTCTCCAAGCCACCTTGATGCCGAAACCCACCAAATCATGGTGGTATCGTTCATTCTCGGGTTTGTAGTGCTGCCTTGGTCATTCGGTGTCTGGTCCGTCGTCCTCGTAGGGTCGCCTTAGTCACTCGGAGTCTGGCCCGAGAGTGGTTGAAATGTTTATATACTTCCTCCCTGAGTCCTCGTTTTCGTCTTCGCAATGACTCTCAACTCCCTGCAAACTACCCTCATTTACTTTCTATTTTCCGTCCGCGCTGCATCCTCCGAGTCGATTTACGCTCCGGTCGTCGATTTGGGTTACGCGCAATATCAGGGGGTCTTCGACGCGGACCTGAATATCACAAGTTTCCTGGGTATGCGATATGCTGCTGCGCCAACAGGTAAAACAGAGTCGACCGGTCCCAGTGTGAAATTCAAGCTCCTCAGGAAACTTACGGTGGCGTGCGCCTTCCCCGCCATCCGCGGCCGGCGGGGTTCAGCTGGCGTCCAGTGATCCACCCCCTTGCCACCAAGGCGCGTTCGGCGCGTCTCCCACGAACCCTATGCTGGTCACCCGCGCCGCCGCGGAAACCGAAGATTGCTTATTTCTCAGGTTTCCAAGTTGCATTTGAGAATGGGATAGTAAACTGACTCCCCCAGCGTCTATACACCTGCTCTGAATTCGACGAAGCCTTTGCCGACAATCGTGTGGATCCACGGCGGAGGGTACGTTTTTTGACTCGTATCTTCAGCCGTCACTGATAGGATAACCCGCTAGATATGTTCTCGGCGGAGCCACCGGGTTTAATGGCGTTCAGCTTTTGCAGGAGGCGAACAATGAGGCCGTCGTCGTTATAATTCAACACAGGCTTGGGTTGTTCGGTAAACCCCCTTGCTACCCGTCAGGGCCGTACTTATCATGCGTCAGGATTTCTTGCGGGGCAGCAGGTGAAGGACGGCGGAGCGCTCAATGTCGGCTTGCGTATGTGCACCTGATAATTTATATGCAAATACCCACTGATCCTTAGAACAGTTGACCAAGACTTTGCCTTCCGTTGGGTCAATAAAAATGTTCGCCGCTACACACTTTTCATAAAGACACAGAAAGAACTCACAGTTTTCGTTAGATTCGAAAATTCGGGTGAGTTTGGTATCACACCCGTTTCTGCGTTTAGGCTGAGAGAGCCTTGAGCGGCAATCCCGACCATGTCACAATTTGGGGCCAAAGCGCAGGTTGGATTCTCGATAAACCCACTAAATAATATCCTCAATGCTCAATTATAGGCGCTGGTGCTGTTATTCAACACGTCGTGGCAAATAATGGGAAGACTCAGCCACAGCTCTTCAAAGCGGCGATAACCAGTTCGACCTTCCTGCCTTCCCAATATAAATATAACGACAGAATCCCTCAGGTATGACCCATCTTGATTCTTTTCTGTGCTCTGAAATTTCCCAGACGTTGTTCAATGAAGTTGCAGCCCAAGCCAGGTACGTGCACCTACGTTGAAAGTCCGGTCGGTATTCATGTTAATATCCTAGATGCACCGATTCAGACGCAAATGCCCTCGAGTGTCTGCGCGCAGTCGATAGCGCCTCGCTGGAAACTATCAACCTCAACATTCTCCTCGCCGGCTTCTCCCAAACGTTCGCGTTTGGCCCCGTCGTCGACGGCTCGTTCATAACGCAGAGCCCGACGGAGCTCCTTGCCCAAGGCAAAACGAACGGGGTATGATTCCATGGCTCTATGACGGCACCTTTGTATTTAAGCGGCAACACAGGAAATTCTGCTCTCTATGACAAACAGTAACGAAGGGCCCCTCTTCATCAACCAGACAGTGGATTACACTAACGTCGCACACTATGTGCGCGAGCTCTTCCCGCTATTTGGCGACACGGAGAGCGCGGCCGTCGCGTCTGTCTACGAATCGCTGGGGCCCCCCCTGGAGCAGGTGGATCTGATAATGGGAGAATGTCAGTCTCTCGCTCAATATAATAGGCATTAACCTCACCTCGTCCAGCCATATTTGTGTGCCCCACGTATAACCTTCTCCGCGCGTTCCCAGGGGCGTCATACAAGGTATAAAATGTTCTGCCCTAACTTTGAAGATGCTAATTTGGAGCTCAGGGCGAATACGCGGTCACGCCCGGCATGCACACCAACGACCTCTTCTACTACTTCTCTTTGATCATCTTGCCGGGCTACGTGCCCTTCAACAACACGGATTTCCGCACTGCTTTTAATCAAGGCTTCTTCTCGTTCGCAGCCCACCTCGACCCCAACGACAAGCTGGTTCCGAGCATCACGCCCGCGTGGCCTAAATGGTCGGCGGCGCAGGTGGAGATGGTTTTCAACAAGACGGAGGATGATGTGCCCATGATTGCCGCAGCGCCGACGTCACAAGCGTTGTTAGATCGCTGCGAGTGAGTTCTATCCGGTGCATTCAGAGGTAGAGCTTAACCACAACCTAGATTTTGGAAGAGCCTCCGCAATGTTACGGCGCAGTAGCTGCTTCACGCGATACACTGTTATCCAAACCGCGCCAGATTGGAATACTATTATGTTACCTGGTTGCGTTTTTATCTTTTTTAAATTCTGGGTTCGTAGTCCTTGGACCCAGCGTTCGTTGCAGATCTTGATGACTTGCTAGTACCAGAAGTGCCAAATATAGCCAGCCTCTAACCGCCCTTGTTCCGCCCCGCCATGCGTATTGCGTTATGCATTCTACTCTTTATAAAACTAAAATTATGTCTGTCCGTCTGAAGCCTTCAAAGTCCGCTCGCTAATCACCGACGGCAGTCAATGGCCACCTTACCTTAAAGGGAGCCTCCGAGGCGACGTGCCCGGACGCGGAGTCTTGTCTCTATTCACTTCACTTCCCAATCTATGTTACCACAGCACACATCATCCCTGCAGACCAATAGCAATCGCCTTTTGCACTGACGCCTTTTGGCATTGGTGTGTTTGTGGTGTTGCGAGGTTGGGGAAGTCAGCTAAAGAGTCCCCTTGGGAGGAGTCTGCATAAGGAACTTATTTGTTAACTTGAAAAGTTAACTTAGTCCAAGTTCGGCTTAGGTAGGCCACACTTTACTTAGCTTTTCCCACGCTTGGCGAACTTAGCTTATTGAAACTCCGCCCTCACGGCTACCACCTGGGTGCAAAACAACTTCTCCCAGGGTTGATAAAAGCCTCAAAACTGATCACTATTACCTTTCTTTGCTTCATGCCAGTTCATACACCCCCTTTTTTTTATCCCAGAATATCATCGGGTTTTATAATCGCATTGATCTGAACCCGAAGACAAAGGGATTCGATGTGGTACTTACCCCAATTAGTGGATCAGTGAGAAACCATAATTACTCAAAAGAGCAAGACCACTGTTTCCTGATTGGTTTAAATCCTGCTGAGCCTGGGATTTATTTGTAATAAATGACACTGTTCGGACATCATTTTCGTGGTATTCGTTCTGCCAGTTTCCCAACACCCATTAAACATTCAATGGTTTGATTTCTACCAGGGGTTAGTCCTCATTGAGCATCTAGCACCCATGATAGGAATATATTCTGTGTGCATCCCTACATGTTTTGATTAATCACTACATTCAGCCGGTCCCTAGACAGCTTTGTCGTCTAGGCGCAGAGTGCCGCGGGGTTACGCCCGGCTAGCTATGCGATCAACTAGACAGCACGTGGCGAGCCGCGTCTAGGCGGCTATACTCGTCTCGACGCATCTTGCCTATGTCGGCCCTGCTCGACCGTCATTCCACAATGCACCTTGACCTGATCTTGAGCGCACATCACTGCAATTCACTGGGAGCTGTTAGGCCGAGCTGGGGTGCACATCATAGTACGGCTCACGACCGAAATACACGATGATGTCAGTTTGATTTCGGCTGGTCGGGAAGGCGGCGGCCCCGGATTCCTGTAGAGAGACAATGAGTTTGTGTTCCTGTACATGGTCAAGTTCTGTGGGCCATTGGGGGCTCAGGAAAAGAGAGTACACCATCTACAAGTTGCTGACAAATCTCAAAAGTTTATTCGTTGCGAGAGCATACACACAACAAATTGAGAGGTTTCGGGGCACCCTGAAACATTCCCGAAATGATTAGTTTTGGGACCAGAATAGGTGGAATTGAAAATGTACCTGAAATGCAAAGTTCTTGCACATCTGAAGCTGAAGCCGAAACTACCCGATTGGGGTCTGTTTTTGGTGCATCTGAATTTTTCAGTTTCGGACACGGTTAAAGGCTACCTGAAACTGCTCCTGAAACTATTGGTTTCAGGAGCAGCTTAGGCCTTGCCCTAAACCTATTGTTTCAGCAAGCCCGGTACCGGCTCCCAAAACAATAAGTTTCGGCACCCGATTCGGTGCAGCCAAAACTGGGCCTAGAGCGGTCTCGGCCGGCCTAGAATCAGTTTCGGCACGCCGGAAACCCGGACCCGAAACTTATTGTTCTCGGCGGCGGTTCCCGGGCTGCCGAAACAATAAGTTCTGGGCACGCTGAAAGTGCTCCTGAAACTATTGGTTTCAGGAGCGGTTTCAGGTGGGCCAAAACTACATCTGAAACTAAACAAATAATAGGTGCCGAAAACGTACCCAAATCGGGTAGTTTCGGTTTCAGCTTCGGGTGCATGGAAACTTAATATTTCAGGTGCATTTTCAGGACTCCTGTAAATGGTCCTTGAACTGATGATTTCAGTAATGTTTCAGGGCTTCCCTAAACCACCCAATTTGCTGTGTGATAAATTAGATGGTGGTTTGCCCAATGTAGAAGCGGCGCAGGGTCGTGTATTATAATTGGTCGCGGCGGTGGTGCAGCAACTGCACAACACCAGGGAGTGCAAAGAAGGAAGGCAAGTTCCTCGACACGGTTGCGGCTAATGAGGGAGGTAGGGATAGATGTGTCGGTGGAGGCAGCTTACGCGGGCCTTCGGGCCGCTAGTCGATGGCTATGCTAGGCGTTGCCTAGGCGGCCTAGACCATCATGATCTGCGCCGATATGTCCAACTAGCCGCATATAGATAGTACAAAACTGCATATAGACAGCTGTCAGTGCCGCTAGAATCTAGATCATGCTGCGTCTAGGGACCGGCCGAATGCAGTGAATACTCCGGTAAGCCGGAGGCCTCAATCAATTCCGTGTCTTCACCACCGTCACAGTCTGTTCCTGAGGTTTTGGCACGTCCCACGACTTCAGCTTGTCCTGTATACCTTTAAATTTAATTTACTTACTCTAACTTCAGATAACTTGAAGGTACTTGTAAGTGACTTGTGTGAACTTGCGCGCCAAGTTCCATCACGAAATTTATGCCATCAGATGGCATCAGACACTGCCAAGTTCCATCAAAACCACAAGTTGCGCACAGTTTAATCAAGGGGCAGGGCAAATGCAATCAGAAATGCATTCCTTTTGATACTTACGGCCCCAGGGAGATTTCTCTGCCCAAAATAAGACTACCTCACAAATTCTCGTACTCCGTGCAATTTGGAAGGAATTGAACGTCCAGATATAGTCTGTGGGTCGTTCATCCTTTCAAGAGTGTTTCCTTGTTGTCATTGAATGTGGTTGGTCTTTGTATTCCAGCTCATCCAGAGTTGTGGGTACTAGTTATTCGGGAGGCTCACGGTGCTTGCAATAGACCCCATTCGTTGACAGGGATGTTGTGGGCAGCGTGAATAAATATTCTGGGCTTTTGACAACGTTTCCGAGCACTAGACGATGCTCCTGAGGCTCAAGCCATTTCTGTCCATAATTTACAGGCAGACTCTGCATACCTCGGTACTTGTACCCATTAAATATTAGTGTCAAACAACACCTCCCTGGCCTAGAACAGACATACGAGGTGCTGAATGGTTCAAAAGCTGGTTATCTTGGTTGAACTTGACTTAACTTATACGAACTTAAAGTTCCTTAATTGTACTTAACTGATACTTTCACTTTATTTTACTTGTGAATCTAACTTGGCCTGCCATCAGTTCGCTTAAGCTTTGGCAAGCTAAGTGAAATTACATAAGTTCCTTGGTGGCATCCCCTTGGGAGCCACCATCTCGACAGCTAGGATCTATGTATGGCAGACTCGCTCAGCGCCGCGGCTTGGACACATAATCTTAGCTTAATCTGGTCTCTCTAGTCCCGGTGGCCCTCTCAGTTCGCTAGCGATGTTTCATCGACATTTGAACATGAATTGACAAGCTTGATTTTTCAATTGACTTGGGTTCCTGAATTCTACTGCTTCTTCCGCTGGTCCTTTATTTCGCCTATTTCACTCACCTTGGCTCTGCCGTTCTACTCTTTATAAAATTACGTCTGTCCGTCTGAAGCCTTCAAAGTCCGGTCGCTCGTCACCGACGGCAGTCAACGGCCACCTTACCTTAAAGGGAACCTCCGAGGCGAAGTGTCGGGGCGCGGAGCGGCCCGGCGCGCTCTTGTATGCATACTATTCAACCTATATTTCTTGGATGTTTGATGAGAAACAACATTTGTCGAGCAAGTCCACCCACCCAGCGGCGCGTTCTTCCGTGGCGTTCTTGGTTTGTATTTAGTCCTGGAGTCCTAGTCTCATTCCCTGACGTTATAAATTCGCGAACGCTCGCGGGAGAATCTATCCGGAGATATCGGAACCTCAGAATATGATCCGAGACAGATTTTGATGAAAATCTGATCGCGATTCACTATAAGTGGTGATCTCGTGGCTTTTTTGATCTTTTCTGCCTCGAGATCATTCCACCATCCTAGCATCTGGAGCCGAAATTATTGGAGTCCACGCAGCCATCGGTCTTCTTGTGATGTTGGGGAGGACGAATCAGGTTTCACCAAGACAGCGGAAGAAATCTTCAGCTCCATTTAACCGATTTGGTAATAACTAAGATGCTTATATACCCTCCGATGAAAGGCGTGCTGTCCTCAGTTCGTCTTCTGCAATGACATTCAAATCCTTGTATACCACGCTCTTTTTCCTGGTTTCTCTTCGCGCTGTCTACAGTGCTCATGCTCCGGTCGTTGATCTGGGTTACGCGCAGTATCAAGGGGTTTTCGACGCGGGCCTCAACATCACCAGCTTCTTGGGCATACGATATGCTGCTCCCCCTACAGGTAAGTCCATTCATGGCCGATCCAACTCCGGAATTGAGACCCTTGCTAGGGAATCTCCGATGGCGAGCCCCAGCCCCGCCTGCCAAGGTCGGCGGGATTCAGGTAGCGTCTAGCAACCCGCTCCAGTGCTTCCAAGGGACGTTCGGCGCTTCTGCCACAAACCCCCTGGCCGCCCGAGATGACGGGCAGTCCGAAGATTGCCTATTCCTCAGGTTCGTGTTCGATTTTCGTGCGAGGATTCTTAAAGTAACTTCTTCAGTGTTTATTCACCCGCTGTAAATTGTGAGAAACCTTTACCGACGATCGTCTGGATTCACGGCGGAGGGTAAGTGTTTGTTATTGGTTTCGTCAATCGGGATTGATCACCTATCAGATATGTTTTTGGTTCTGCCGGGGAGTTCAACGGCGCCGAGCTTGTCGACGAATCCAACAGAAAGGTCGTTGTCGTTACAATTCAATACCGTCTAGGCCTATTCGGTAACGAATTTCGCGAGTAACCTTCGAGTTCCACTTATATTTCCACAGGATTCCTTGCAGGGAAGGAGGTGAAGGACGGCGGAGCTCTCAATGCTGGTTTGCGTACGCAACGAAACAAATTTTACGAGGACTCCTGCTGATTCTTAGGATAGTTGATCAAGACTTTGCGTTACGTTGGGTCCAAACAAATGTCCGCGGATCACTATTTTTATAACGATATAAAAGAACTCATAATTCTTTTAGATTCGGAAATTTGGGTGCGTTCAGCATGGCATTAGTCCACGCCGTCGGGCTAAGAGAGCTTAAGCGGTGATCCCAACAACGTCACAATTTGGGGCCAAAGTGCAGGTTGGATTTTCGATCATTGAATTAAATGGAGTTCTCAATGATCAACTATTACAGGGGCCGGTTCTGTCCTTCAGCATGTCGTGGCGCACAACGGGAAAACGCTGCCACCGCTCTTCAAGGCAGCCATCACGAGCTCAACCTTTCTTCCTTCACAGTATAATTACGACGACAGAATCCCTCAGGTGAGTGCCCTTCAAGCTCTTAATTCCCTTCTGTGCTCTGACACGTTTTTCAGACGCTGTTCAACAATGTGACAACCGAGGCCGGGTGCGTTACCCTTATAACCTAGAAATTCCGACCATTATTTATAGCAATATCCCAGATGCACCGCTGAAAATGCCCTTGACTGCCTGCGCAAGGTGGACGGCGCCTCGCTGCAAAATATCAACCTCAACATCATTCTCGCCGGATTTTTCGGGACATTCACCTTCGTACCAGTTGTGGATGGCACGTTCATCACGAAGAGTCCGACGGATCTCCTAGCCGCAGGCCAAAAGAACGGGGTAAGATTTTTCAAGACTCCTTGATGGTACATTTTACCGACTTTCCACTAGAATGTTCTGCTTTCCATGACGAATGCCAATGAAGGAGCGCTCTTTGTAAACCCGAGCGTGGAGTACGACGTCGCGCAATATGTGCAGCAGCTATTCCCGCTATTTGGCGCGAAGGAAGGTGCGGCCGCCGCGGCCATCTATGCATCACTAGGGTCGCCTCTGGATCAGGTCAACGCGATCATGAAAGAATGTAAGTCTCTCGCTTGATGCAATATGCAAATATTCAACTTTGACTGTAGCTATCTTTGTGTGCCCTACGTATAGCCTCCTTGGCGCGTTCCCCGGCACGTCGTTCAAAGTTCTACCTGCTCCGCCCTCATGCTGGCACTACTGATCCAGAACTCAGGGCGAATACGCGGTGCCCCCCGCCCTACACGGCGACGATGTTTTCTACTATTTCCCGTCCTTCATCTTCCCGGGATCCATGCTGCAGTTTAACAATACTAATTTCATCACGGCTTTCCGGAACGGCTTCCTCTCCTTCGCGGTGAACCAAGACCCCAACGCCAAGCTGGTTCCGAGCATCACACCTGCGTGGCGGAAATGGTCGGCCGGACAGACGGAGATGATCTTCAACAGGACGGAGGGTGATGAGCCCTCAATTACGGCTGCCCCGACGGACCCCGCGCTGATCAGTCGATGCGCGTGAGTTGCTACCTGTGTGCATTAAAGTACTTAGAAGCTGACATCTATTCAGGTTTTGGAAGAGCCTCCGCCAGCTTGCGGCACAGTAGTTACCTCCAGTTAAGCCTTGCTCGAAGGCTACGCTGTCTTATTATTTATGAATGTCTTGTAATCACGGTTGCATTGTTGTGTTATCTTACTTGAAGGCCTCTGCCCTAATTGTCTTTTTAACTCGAGTTGTTCCGGGATTCGCATTCTCCCGATCATGATCGTCGGTGAGTGTGACAGATTCGAGTCGTCGACGGTGTGCATGGCTGAAAACTTGCTCGTTCCTCATTTTGGAGAGCGGCAAAAAACCGTGCCCCATATACTTAGTACTATGTTCGCTGTCTGTAAGAAGACGGTAAGCCGTGTTGGTCGCATCTTTCATAACAGCTACATATATGGACACTTTGATGACTCTCCAAGTTGGAGCCGGGATTCCGGGAAAAAGATGGTTGGTCCGACCTCTCAGGACTTTTTACATGGTCAGGACCAAAACCAGAGACAGGAAACCACACACGCTAGCGGCTGAAATTTGTGATGCGGGTTGCGGGGAAGGAATAATTTTTTTCACAAGACTTTCGAAAGTTTCTACTCGAACTACCAGGTTGCTTTTCAAATTTCAACTTTCAACCATGCCCCACGTGACCGATGTTGAATTTTGGATTCCGGGCCGGTACCGATCTTCTTCAATCCCTGTGAGACTCGGACTAAGAATGGTATGATACACCGCCAAAGTGCCCCCATGTCGACGTCACCTGGAGTGCTCAGATGGTGGCAATTCTTTCGGAAACCTGACCACCAGGATTTTCCCAGCTGACTGCCAGCTAATGCTTTCAGCTGAAATTCCAGCCGGCCACCAGATCATTGTTCACGTCACTGCCATCTTTTCCATATCCTAAAAGCACTACCACAATATAATATTAATCAAGAACTTTGACATGTTATGGCTCAAGTACGCAACGGTTCGGACTGAACCCGACCTGCAAGTTTCAAGTCGACATTGTTGCCGCACTTAATGTTGACTCGAGAATAGATTTCTTGTAACCCAATTCCCCGGCACTCGCTGGCGCAGGGGGTTCAGATCTGACGATGATTCAGCATTGCGATGCTGCCCTCCAACTCCGAGTCGGTTTCGCGGTGTCAGTTCATATTTGCGCGGCATGCGCCGTCCAAAAGCTTCCGGAAAATCGGGGCTGAGCCCGAGAAAAAGGAAAATGGAGAGATATAGTATCCGAGTCAGCTTGGAGTTCAGTGAGCAGAAAATTGAAGGGCCGAAACTTGGCCGAAACTTGAACTAAGCTTCCGTTGTTTGTAGTTGTGTATCATCACGTGCAAGTTGGTCAACACCTTGGCTTTGCCGCTTCGCACTTCTCCGTCTTTCTCCTCCTCCTTCACTCCCTCCTCGCAGTGCTGCTAACATGAAGTTGCCGCCAAGTGAAGACTCGAGATGCAGGCTTATGCCTCAAGAATCGTCAAGCCATCCGCCACGTTGTCACGGACTCACGGTCCTGGTCCAAATTTTGAGGCGCGTCTGTCGATACAGGCCCCATGCTCTCCCTCCATCTGACCTCTAGGATGAACCCCTGCCTCCCCCTACTGTTGCGCCGCCGTCCTCGGCATCCACCGCACACTTCAAACTTTTGCCGTTCCACGCTCTCGCTTGGGGAAAGACAGTGAGATGCATGTGCTGCTAGGGCTTTATCGGGCGGTCGTTCAAACATGCATGTGGTGCAGACAATATTTTCGCCCTCAAGTGAATGCTCTGGGCTAAATTTTCCTCGCTACCGAGACGTACAAGGAGCCCCAGCCACCTAACAAGCAAGGGGACGGGTTTGCAGCAGCCTATCAAGCGATGTTCCTAGTGTCCAATCCCTCAAGTCAAGCTCGCAAGCCCTCAACATTTCAAGAACACCTGAGCAATGCTCAGAACAGATCCTTGACTTGTTGCGCTGTTTCTCAAAGAAGCCTGCAAGACCCTATTCAATAATGCAGAGCAGCCCCTCAACACAAGCTTCAAGACCAGTTCCTTGGTCAAGCATTCTCCTTTGGCTTATAGACTTTCATCAGGATCATCCGGGCAACGAGCACTGTATCATGAGTCGAATCCCCTTGTATGTCCTTATTTCCTTTATTTATGTTATTTAGTGCTCCAAACGCAACATGGTACTCGCTCAGAACATGGTCGCGGACCCCTCGGACGAACTGCCCTCGGAAGGGAAGATCTGGAAGGCAATGAAACACAAAGATGTATCGAGGAGCATAAGGTTCTTCCTTTGGATGATGATACACGATGGCTACAAAATAGGCCGCTATTGGGACAAAATATCTGGTGGCGAACAACGAGGTGTATGCGAGAAGTGCGGCGTCACGGAGTCAATGGACCATATCATGACGAAGGGTGTGGAGCCTGGACAGGAACAAGTGTGGGAGCTCGCGAGTGAGCTATGGAAGCTCAAGACAGGTGCTGACCTCCTAAAGCCGACAGTGGGGCAGATCATGGCATGCACGGCGATCAAACGACACGACGCGGGAACGATGTGTCTGTTCAGGATCCTAATATCCGAATCAGCATTCCTGGTGTGGCGGCTGAGGAATGAAAGGGTAATAAATAAGGAACCCCCCGCATCCGCGAGAGCAATACACAACCGCTGGCTCAAACTGATCAATAATAGGCTTAGGCTCGACCGTGCCGTGACCAATGAGCACAAATACAGAAAGAAGACGGTGAAGAAAAACCTTGTACTGAAGATGTGGTGCAAGGTACTGAAAAATGAAGATGATCTCCCTAAAGACTGGACCAGGGAGACCGAGGTTTTAGTGGGTATCGGATAATCTCCCCGGCAATGATAGAGGCCCGGTGACTTACCACCGGGCCCCTTGAGCCGAGGAACTGAACCCCACATACCACGGCGCGCAATACGTGGTTGTGGGTGCGAGTACACATTTCCTTGGGTGGTATGAATTTTTGTCTGGCCGGGTTTCTAGTCCAAGGCCTCAAACTAACGGGGCGGGTGGTGGACGACTATGTCGGCCGGAAGTGTATGGAAGCACGCGAGCGCTAAACAGCATGGAAGGGAAGCGCTCAGGCTCTCACCCCCCGCCATGAGTCGGGGTCAATGCCCCACTCAAATGTTCCACACAAAAAAAAAAAAAAAGTGCTACGGTCTTATAACCGGATGCAACAACCCCGTAACGACGACGATGGTTATACTAGCTGAGGAGTGTGTTATATACCTATACCGCTGAATATAATATTTTTCATCTGATTCATTGAATGGGAAAGTCGCATAATGGTCCATAGGGCTGCCACCCGTGCCCGTGACGGCAACGGCCGTCGATTCGACGGGTCTCCCACGGGCACGGGCCGTGTCTGCACGGCCCGTTGAGACCAGCTCCAGATGTCTGACGGGACGGCACGGTCAACGGCACGGCCGTTAGCGGTACCACGGCTATTGACGGCCCACAAAAAATGCATTTAAGTCATTTCCATGATAGCGCAGGTCCTCAAACAACACTGGGATATATATATGGGTAGTCTAGGCAGTTATAAGCCAAATAGCGCGGTTTGTCGCGAAAAACAGACATTCTCCGAGTTTTCTTGCCAGTCAAAAAGTTGCCTGAGAGCATAAACAGAATTAGGGAAGATCTGTTAGTGCCATGAAGCAATGCAGCCAAGGTGAGCAGACAATATTTTCCCACAAAATCCAGCTGCACAAGGTGGATTAATGTTCAGCAATTTCAGAACAGCGTCGATCAAGCGGCGATAACGATCGCGAGCAGGCCGTAAAATGATTAGCCAGCTCAAGTGCGTAGCATAGCAGGTGGCAGAACAAGTGTTTGGGTAGAAAATGGTGCATGGATATGTGTCAGCGGTGCCCACTAACAGGTACAGTGGTGAGCGAGACCAAAAGGGAGATGGACAAACGACGATCGCCGACGGCGACACAATGAATTCACTGATGGCCGTGATAAGATATGGCTCGCGGAGGTAGACGGCTGCTTCTGTCGGAAATTTCTAAAATCCGTTACAAGGGGCTGTAAGGCCTTGTAAGGACATAATAGGAGCGGGTCTGATTGCACTCTTACACAAATAAAGTTCTCTGATTAGATCAGCCCGTTTGATAAGAATGCTTGATCTGATAAGGCTGCCTCATCTTATCTGGCATGATAAGATCATGTTTTCTGATAAGACCGTAAGGCTCTTGTCCGCTTTAATAAGAGTTCACGATTGTCATAAGATTGTCTTAATGTACAAGACTGTATAAGAGGGAGAGGGAACCCTAAGGGTTGGCGCCATTGTAAGACCTGGATAAGACTTATAAACTTCTCATCAGAGTGGGTCTCCTTATAAGAGTTCATAAGAATACTGCTGCGTATTAGGCATTATGAGCTCTCCTAAGCGCAGCTACAATCATACGACGGGGGGGGGAAAAATCGATATTCCTG